>VZQC01001960.1:236505-621104 GCA_009823505.1 Rhizomys pruinosus | reverse complement strand
TGTTGTCCCTTCGTCGTGTCCCTGGCATGTGGGCTTCCCTTTTGTGGTTTAGATCACAAATAGCGGACGGTTTTGCTTTCCTCCTTCAGATGCCTTTTTTATTTTTTGTTCCCTTTCCTCCTCCTTGTTTATGGAGTATGGACTTGTCTGCTTTTCAATTTTGTTGCTATATTGGATATTGGAAGCCAAAGCACTCTTCTCTTCTTGTTCTGAAGGTTCTCCAAAAAAAGAGTCAACTTGGATTCTCACTGATGGCGGGGGGGGGGTGGGGGGGGGTTATTCCTTATCTAGCCCGTGCCCCGGCAGCCTGCCCAAAGGCGCAGCCGCACCGGCCGCCCGCCCGACTCTCCGGACCCTCTGGCCCTCTGGCCCACCGCCCGGTCCCGCCCTCAAGGCCCCGGGAAGAACCCGGCTCCCGAGCTACTTGCCCAGGTGGCTTCTGGGTAGCCTGCCCAAAGGCACAGCCGCACCGGCCGCCCGCCCGACTCTCCAGACCCTCTCGCCCTCTGGCCCACCGCCTGGTCCTGCCCTCAAGGCCCTGGGAAGAACCCGGCTCCCGAGCTACTTGCCCAGGTGGCTTCTGAGTAGCCTGCCCAAAGGTGCAGCCCAATTAGTTAATTAATTAAAAAAAGAGATGTGAAGTTGGGAAGGAATGTTTTCTGAGGACTATGGGGGGTTGGAGGAGACAATTGGGGTACACTGACAGTATTTCATGGTATACATGTATGAAGTATGAAATTCTCAACAATAAAGTAAAACATTTAGGATTTAGAGGGCTGAAGAGAAGTTCAGTGGTTAAGAACACTTCCTGCTCTTGTAGGGGACCTGGGTTCATTGCCCAGCACCCACATGGAAGCTCACAAACACCTATAGCTCCAGTTCTAGGATATGTTTTTTTGTCTTTTTGAAACAGGGTCTCCTTGTAGCCTCAGCTGTCCTGGAACTCACCCTGTAGACTAGGCTGGCCTGAACTCACAAATATCCACCTGCCTCTGCCTCCTGAGTGCTAGGATTAAAGGTGTGTGCCACCATGCCCAGCCGTGTTCTAGGATATTGATAGAAAGCCATTAGCTACCTCATAACAATTATGTAGCATGTAGAGTCCAGTGCTGGACAAAACCCTGACAGCTTCCATAGCATCATAAAAAAAAAAATCATAAGGATGTGCACTTGGTACATGAATTGGAAGCACAGATTTTCCTGTCAAACCTAAAAATCTCAATACTCTCACACACACACGTGAGGAAGGAAGGGAAGGGAGAGAGAGAGAGAGAGAGAGAGAGAGAGAGAGAGAGAGAGAGAGACCCAGTCTTACAAAGAAGACACATAATAGATGGGAGCCACACAAGATCTCAGAATAAAGAAACACCTTCAATCCCCAAATATTTAAAAATTGAGGATCTTTTATCTTTCATCTATAGAAACTCAAAGAGACTTAACATATCCACAATTTATTGCTTACTACCTCCTAGCACAAGTAATTCTGAAGCGAGAGTCTGGCTGCCAGGCAGCATACAAACCTTGTATGGTGGGGGATACACGTAGCTACAAGCTCCATGTATTCAGTTTACCCATTCTGAAATTGTGGTTAACTTCACAATAACCTGATGTATAAAGGCTTCTCTGGGATTAGTGTATCAGAATAACTGAATAACTGAATTAGGTGGACATTTGCTCATCTGTTAGTCTTGATTCTTGAGTTCAAAGTAACAGGACACAGGGCCCTCTCTCCTAGCATTCTTTTTAGATTGTGTTAGGTATCACTTCTCTGCTTATGGGGGCCAGACCCAAGATAAGAAGGGGGCCTTAAGCTTCATTTTGCATAGCTAAATGTGTAAATAAAAAGAGTCATCCCTGGAGATCCGTCCACAAAGGCTGAGCTCTAAGAAAACAAAGAGAAAGGGAGACTGTGAGTTGAGTTTGGGGTGAGCAGATGTATAACTAAGGCAACAGGAAACTACTCTACTTGTGAAAGTTGCTGCATGTGTTTTAATTAATTAATTAATTAATTAATTTTCCTTTTATGTGTTTGAGTGTTTTGGCTTCATGTAAGTAATGTTTGTGGTGACCCAGAAGAAAGCATTGGATCCTCTGGAACTGTTATAGACAGACGTTAATTGTTACCTGGGTTCTAGGAACTAAAACAGGATTCTAGGAACCAAACCAGGGTCCTTAGCAACCATAGCCAGTGTTCTTAACCCCTGAACCATCTTTCCAGCCCTGTGTCTTGTTATATGTTTAAACACTAGATGTGACAGTTTTTATTGAAGTAATGGACCACAGAAAATGAGTGGCATTTCACGTTTAAGTCAATATGAAGAGATAACTGGGAAGGGAGAACCAGAATTTGATAGGAGCTCAAAGTGACCAGGAGACATGAAACTCCTGGGAAGAGGTGAAGTTATGGAGGTGTGGGAAAAAAAAAAAGAAAAACAAAAAGAAAAGAAAAGCTCAGAGAATTAACAATTATTTGAAAACATAACTGGTTTTTAGTCATCATTTTGGTCATTTGAGATGATTTGAGTTTATTAAACTTTCATAATAATATTACGATATGGGGGCTGGAGAGATGGCTCACACATTAAGAGCATTTCCTTCTCTTGCAGAGGACATGGATACAGTTTCTAGCATCCACATAGTAGCTCACAATAGTCTGTAACAACAGTTCCAGGGGATCTGATGCCCTCTTCTAGATTCTGTGGGCACTGCATGCATATGGTGTACAAACATACATGCAGGAACATAAAATAAAAGCAAATATTAAAGTTTAATTAATATTATAATAATTGATCTTAATGTTAAAAATAAAGCATATGACAAAGTTAGTATTCATAATAAACAGTGAAACAATAAAATAGAATAATGCATGTTTATGGGACAGCCATCCTAGACTCAACCATGTCTTGAGGGCATGCCAGCTACCAATCTACTTAGCACGCATGAGCTCAGAAGTCACAAGTTGGCTTGCTTGTCTGAAGACACTCCACAATTGGGATGATGTGTGATGATATGGAGGTCTAGGATTGGCTGTTGGGAGGTGATGTTATGCAATATACAGGCTGCCCACCCCAGATCTATTTAACCTACTGGCTGTGTGAAAATAAATGGATTTCACGGATTTGCACCACCTGACGTGATCCCCAGGCTGTTACTGCATGCGTGCTCTTTTTAGCCTGCTTGATCGTGGGGCCCTCAACCCCACAGCTGACTCTTCAGCTTATCTGGTCATGGGAGCCAGCAGCTACGCAACCATGTGTTTGGCCACAGAACCATCAATATTAATGTTATTAGTTAATATATTAATATTCTAACATATTTTAGAAATTTTCAAAATATGTAGCAAAGTGAAAGACATTTTCAGAAATAAGGTGACTTTTACTGTAATATTGAGATACTGTCAGTGAATCCAACAAGTTTCAGGCTTTGAATGAAAGAAAGCTGATTATCAGATGAAGAGTTACTAAAAATTACAGTACAACTTGAAAAATTATCCTAAATCATTCCAGCACACTATTTGAAGCAAAAGACATTCTTCCACTTTTAAATGTTAAATGGCATAAAAGCATTTCAGACTCTTTCTAAAGGGAATAAAAAAATCCACAAGTACAATCTGCTGTAGCAGTTTGTAAAGTGCCTGAATAGGTAGCCAAGTAAACTTTAATAATCATCTTCATAAATTAAGCCTTTCAATATTATGAGATAGTCTTCTTTTTTCTTCCATATTCTTTATTGGAAATCCACTGGGTCTAATGTAGTCTACCCCCCCTCTCTACCAGGTTTCTTTGGGTTGGCATGGGATACCTTCTCTTCCTTTTAATAGAATCAATTAAAATAATAATAAGAACAACAACAACAACAATAATAATAATAATAATATGAAGAGCTTTGACCAGTGCCACTGATCACAAGCCTCTTGTACAATGGTGATATAGAAGATCCCATCATCATGTAAAATTGCTTCATGGCCCTGTTGATTAATATCCCTCCAGTTTCCGTTGACGACTATCAACCAGAAATCTTCCCTCTATTCCTAGTTTTGCCTTTGCTAAAATTTTATGCAAATGAAAGCATGCGGTATTGTGGTCTTTTTCATTTGATATTTTTCTCATAGCACACTTATCCTTTCTCTGGACAAAGTGTTACACGGCTCAGTAGAGGGTTTTTTCTCTTTTACTGCCAAACTGTATACTTTTATAAGGCTAAACCATTATGTGTTTCCATTCATCAGTTGGCAGAGACCTGAAGTCTCTTGTTTGTGATATTATGCACTGAGCTGCTATTAACACTCTAAGATATGTCTTTGTTTGAGTAGAGACATTTCTCAACATACACCCCTCAGAAAAGACACGCTGGATCATACCATAGATGTATGTTTAACTTTGTCATAAATTTCCTAACTTTTTTCCAAAGCAGCTTACTACTTTGCATTCCCCCCCATTTTTCTACTTTCTGTTGCTGTGAGAACAACATGACCAATGCCAGCTTAGGGATGAAAGGATTTATTTGGCTCGCATCTCCCAGGTCACAGTTCATCACTGAGGGAGCCCAAGGTAGGAACTCAGGGCAGGAATCTGGACGCAGTGGCTGAAGCACAGGCCGTGGAGGAATGCTGCTTACTGGCTTGTTCCCCTGGCCTGTGCTCAGTCTGCTTTCATGTATAATACAGAACAATCTGCCCAGAAGTGCCATGACCCACAGTGGGCTAAACCCTCCCACATCACTTGACAATTGAGAAAATACCCCACAGACATAGCCACAGGCCAGGCCAATGTAAGCAGTTCCCCAAGTGAGTCTCCCTCTTTCTAGGTGTTACAAGATGACTACTGGATAGCCAGCACACCCGCTAACATACGTCGACTTTCTTGCCTTTCAGACACTCTGGCTTTAGTTAACCTGAGAGGTCTACAGTAGTATTTCAGGTGATACTAGAAGACAGTTACCTAAAATTAATGATACAGATCCATCTTTCTATTTGCTTATTTTCACACATTAATTGTAAGTACATTCAGATATTCCCATCACTTTTTAATTGCCTAAAGCGCTTCTCTATATGTCTGACTTCAAAGTACAGTTACACACTATGCAAACACTTTATCCTAATCTGTGACTTGGCTTCATTTTCTTTACTTTACAGTGATTTTAGAAAGGAGTATATTTTTAATTTAACAAAGTCTTTTCTTTGT
Organism: Rhizomys pruinosus; assembly: GCA_009823505.1. Classification (NCBI taxonomy): domain Eukaryota; kingdom Metazoa; phylum Chordata; class Mammalia; order Rodentia; family Spalacidae; genus Rhizomys; species Rhizomys pruinosus. Next base: position 615,921 of record VZQC01001960.1, on the reverse strand, counting down.
TCTTTTATAGTTTGTACTTTTTCTGTCCTGTTTAAAAATATTTGCACATACTCAAAAATGGTGACAATCGTATATGTATTTTAATTTTCTCAGAGATTTTACTGTAGAACTGAAATAATTTTGGCTGTTACTCATAGGTCTTTGATGCACTTGGAATCAATATTTATATATGGTATATGTTAAAGTTTGAAGTATTTTGTGTGTGTATATATGTGTGCATGTGTACATATGGTTACCCTGTGCTTTCAGTATCATCTGTTCAAAAGATTATCCTTTCCTTGTTGAATTGCCTTGGCACCCTTGTCATAAACCAATTACATGCACATAATTCTCTGGAGTCTCTAGCTGTTCCATTGATGTAAATCCCACTTACACCAGCACCACATTGTTTCATCGCTGTAGTTTGATAATAAACCTCAAAATCAAGCTATGGAAATCTTCCAGGTTTTCCCTTCTTTTTCAAAAGAGTTTGGAAATTGATTTCCTCTTCTGAAAAATAGTGTTTCTGATTTTAATATGAAAAGAAAAAATAAACACTATGGGAATTTTAGAGCTGAGATAGTATTGAAAATAGATATAAATTTGAAGAGAAATGAAGCTTTAATGAAATCATATCTAAACCAGGAACAGAGACTGTCTCCCCACTATTAGTTCAGATTCCTTTCAGAGATAATTAGGTTTTCAGTGGAAACTCTTGCCAAAGTTTTGTTAAATGATTATAAGTGTATCTTGAATTTCTAACACTTGTGATTGAATCACATTAAAAATTGTTTTCTAAATCTTTTCTCTGAGTGTGAAAAATATAATAAATTCTTATGTATTAACCTTAAATTGTATGAATTTTCTACACTTATTTCTACTCTGGTTTTTGATTCTGTACATGTCTGTAAATAATGACAATTTTCCAATCTGTAATCTGTCATTTTTCAACAATTACCTCTTTTTCAGGTTTTAGAGAATGTGTTTAGTATTTCACAGCTTATTTGATATTAGCTGCTAATTTTTTTTGTCTTTTTGAGACAGGGTCTCCCTTTGGTCCCAGCTGGCCTAGAGCTCACTATTGTAGACCAGGCAGGCCTTGAACTCACAAAGATCCACCTGTCTCTGCCTCCCAAGTGCTAGGATTAAAGCCGTGTGCCCCCATGCCCAGCTTAGCTGCTAATTTTTTTTTATTAATTTTATTTATTTCTGTATGTGTATGAATGTACTGTCTGCATGCAAGTTTGTGCACCCGTGTCGTGCAACGCCGCGGAGGTCAGAAGAGGGTCTCGGATTCCCCTGGAGCTGGAGTTCTCCTGGAATTGGAGCTTCAGACGGTTCTTGGCCGCCATGTGGGTGCTGGGGATCGAACCCGGGTCCTCTGTAAGAGCAGTCGGTGCTCTTAACCGCTAGGCCATCTCTCCAGCCCCCTTAGCTGCTAATTTTTAATAGCTGTCTATTATCATGAAAACCTTTCCTTCTGTTTTTTTATTTACTAAAGGGATAAAAAATCATTATCATGAGCATATATTTATTTCTTCAAATAATTTTTATGTAGCTATTATGAAGATATTTAGATGATAAACCTTTCATTTGGTTTAAATCTTGATTGATCATGATTTTTTATTTCTCTAAATATTTCTATGAATATTTATGTATTACTGGAGTACATTTTTGATATTTTATTATTGATGTTTACATTAGCACTTCTATGGATGTTCACCTGTAATTACCTTTTGGGGGATTTTTTCCTTTTTAGTTAATTTACTTATTTATTAATAATTTGTATTTATTTATTCTCCTGTCTGGTTGGGTATCAGTGCAAAATTTGTCTCAGGAGTAGAGACATATGTGTTCTGTTCCACCTTTCAGAATAACTTAAGTAAAATGGCTCTTTTTCTATGATTTTTCCTGAAATTTCAGTAATGACATCTGGATATTTTCTTTGTTGGAAGATTTGTTTATTTATTCCTTGGTAATTTCTTTTTTCTAACAAGTTTTATTGAATGTTTCCAAATCAAACAACAGCATTAAAACTATATACACATAGTTGTCACTTGAGCTAATTAAGATTTCTAAAGTTACCTTAAGCATTGCATTATCAAATATCAGACTATTATTCCTTAAAGAATTACTGAGGTAAGTTCTGAGGTCTCTAATCACAAAATCTTCATCAATCCATCCATCCATCAGTCAGTAGGTCAGTCACTATGTAACTTTGTAAACATTATCTTTCTTTTTAGTAAAAGCATTTAACATTGACTGTCTTAGAATTATTCAAGCGTACACTACAAAATTATTCATACAACTACCATGTTGTATATTAGATTCTCAGGGTTTACTCATTTTCTGTATCTAAAATTTTATAGCTTTTATCAATAATTTCTCATTTCCTGCTTCTACTGTATAAAGCCATCTCCATATAGCCTTGCTTTATGTATGGTTTGTTATAAAAACACCATTTCTTTATTCAGTACATTGTTACTTAATTAGCATCAAATTCACAGCTAAGAGCTTGCACTTTATGTTTTGAACAAAGTGTATAAAACAACGTGTTTTCTACTTGAAGCATGTCACAGTCTTCTTGCACTCCAGTGCATTCCACTCTAAGCAATACTTCAGCTCTGTTTTGGGAGTGTCTATCCCAGTCTTTGATGTTCATGATTCTGCTCTTAAGAATTTTTGTTCACTCCTTACATATAGCAAATTTACAAAGTCTGAACTCAAGCTACAGGTTAATTGCAAATTGCAAAACATATTTAGGGACTCAGAGTTTAACCATAAGCTTGTATATACAGGTAAAAAATATAGCTATATATTCCTAAATTTGATAGCGAGTTGATATACATTTTAATGTAATTAAGAAAAAAGATTTGTTCTTTCTCATAAATCTTAGAACTGAGGAAAATAGAGAAATATACTTGAAGCTATATCTATACCGATAACCATCACCAGTTACCCACTTTGACTTACATATAAGGATTTTTTGTTTAGGAACCACAAATGAGGGATAACAAATGTCATTTTTTCTCTGAGACTGTGTTACCTCACTTAGTATAACAGTTTTCAGTTCCATCCATTTGCCTACCAATTTCATAATGTCATCCTTCTTCACCTCTGCATAGATCTTTATTGTATAAATGTACATCTTCAGTATTCACTCTACAGTTGAAGGACACCGAACTCCTTCCAGCTCTTTGCTATTGTGAAAAGAGCAGCAATAAACATAGTTGTGCATGTACGTCCCTTATGGGATAAATCCTTTGGGTACATACCTAGGAATGGTATAATTGGGCCAAATGGTAGGTTCATTTTTAGTCTTTTATGAATTATCCACACTGCTTTCCATAGGGTTGCATGAGTTTCTAATCCCACCAGCAGTGAATGAGTGTTCCCCTTTCTCCATATCCTCTCAAGCATCTAGTGTCACTTGTTTTCTTGAGCATAGACAATCTTGCCAGTATAAGATGAAATCTTAAAGTGGTAATGATGTGTACTTCCTTAGTTACTAACAATTGTTGAACACTTTTCAAGATGTTTCTGGGCCATCTTAATTTCTTCTTGAGAAGGCTCTGTTCAGATCTGTAGCCCATTTTTTAATTGAGTCATTTGTTTCCTTGGTCCTTTGTTTTGGGTGGTTTTTGGTCTTTTTCGAGACAGGGTCTCCCTGTAGCCCCAGCTGTCTTGGAATTGGCTCTGTAGACCAAGATGGCCTTGAACTCACAAAGGTCCACCTGCCTCTGCCTCCTGAGTACTAGGATTAAAGGTGTGCACCACCATGCCTGGCCTGGTCCTTTGTTTTTTTGAATAATTCATGTACTCTGAAAGTTAAACCTCTGTCAGATGTATCATTGGTGAAGATTTCTTCCCACTCTGTGGGTTTTCTCTTTACTTCTTTGATTAGTTCTTCTGCTGTACAGAGGCACTTAGTTTAATGAGGTCCCATTTGTTGATTGTTGACCTTAGCTCCTGTGCAACTGCTATCTGATTTAGAAAGCCTTTTCTTACACCTATATCTTGTAGGTTACTGCCAAGATTTTCTTCTAACATTTCAGAGTTTCAGGTTTAACGCTGAGGTCTTTAATCCATTTAGAATTGACCTTTGTATAAGGTGAAAGATAGGGGTTTAATTTCATTTTTTCTACAGAATTTGATCCAGTTTTGCCAGCATCATTTGCTGAATATGCTACCTTTCCTCTACTGAGTGTTTTTGGCTCCTTTGTCAAATATCAGGTGGCTGAAATTGTATGTATTCAAATTTGGGTCTTTGATTTTATTCCATTGAACTATGGGTCTGTTTTGTGCCAGTACCATGCTTTTTTAAATAACTATAGCTCTGTAATATAGTTTGAAAACTGGTATAGTAATCCCCTGGCATTACTCTTTTTTGTGCATGGTTGCTTTGGCTATCTGGGGTCTTTTGTTTTTCCACATGAATTTTAAGATATTTTTTTCTTATTCTGTGAAAAAAGTCATGGGGATCTTGATTGGAACTGCATGGAATCTATATATATTAATTTGGGTATGATCATCATTTTTACTATATTATTTTTTCCAATCCATGAGCATGGGCGATTCTTCCATCTTCTGTCATCTTCCTCAATCTCCTTCTTCAAAGATTTAAAATTTTTCATTGTAGAGATCGTTAATATCTTTGGTCAGGTTTACTGTAAGATATTTTTTGAAGCTATTGTTAATTGAAAGGTTTCATGTACTCCTTCTCCAATTGCTTGTTATTGGCACATAGAAAGACTACTGATTTTTGTAGATTAAATTTGTGACTGCCACTTTTCTGAAACTGTTAATAATTTCTAGGAGTTTTCTGGTGGCATTTTGGGCATCCCTTAAGGGGATGTCGTATGTCATGTCATCTGCAAAAAGGGATAGTTTGACTTCCTCTTTTCCAATTAGTACTCTTTAATTTCCTCCTCTTGTCTTATTGCTTTAGCAAGAGTTTCAAGCACCGTATTGAAAAGGAGTGGAGATAATGGGAAGCCTTGTTGGGTTCCTAACATTTAGGGGAATGTTTCTAGTTTTTCTTCATTTAGGATCATGTTGGCTGTGGGTTTGTTATATATAGCTTTAATTATGTTGAAGAATATTCCTTCCAGTCCAATCCTTCTAGAACTTTAAACATAAAGAGGTGTTGTAGTTTATCAAAAGCCTTTTCTTCATCAATTTAAATAACCATGTGGTTTTTATCTTTGAGTCCATTTACCCAATGGAGTTCTATGCAGCGGTAAGACAACCTCATGAAATTTGCAGGTAGATGGATGGAACTAGAAGCTGTTATGCTAAATGAAGTAATGCAGACACAGAAAAACAACAAACAACGTATGTTTTCCCTCATTTGTGGACCTGGCCTTCTTTAGAAAAGAGACTCCAGATAGGCTAACTAGAGCTCGGGGATGAGCTGACACAGAGTGAGTGGGGAGAGAAGTTTGGCACAATGGACTGTAACAGGAATGACAGAGGGTGCGAACTTCGGAGAAGGCAGGGGAAGATGCAGGGGAGAAGCAGATATAATGGAAATTTAAAAAGACTGAAAATTTATGTATGAAACATAAAAATTTAATAAAACAGTCAATCTTATACTAATGTCTGACTACTGCCTCTGTGTCTATCTACAACTACTGAGGACTTGAAATTTTACACATGCCTCGAAAGTAAATTGCAAATTGTAATTTCAGCATTTAGCAAAGCATAGACAAATAGGATGGATAGAAAGACATATTTTAAGTAACTTTAAATTGCATCGACATATTGAGTATGTCTCTTTAAATAAAATATACCATTAAAATAAAAAAATCATTCTGCTGGACAATTTTGCTGGAACACTTTCTCTAGCTTTGGTCTGTATTAACGGTTTCTTTTTCTATTTTGCTTCCTATGATTCAACCTGAAGTATGTTCCTGCTGAGTGTGGCATTCTCAGCTGACGTTTACATTCTTTAAACACACAGCTCCATTTTGTTCTGGCTTCTATTTCTTCTGACAAGAAATGTGTTGCTATTGTACTTGGTTGTTCCACACTTAATGTGTCTTTTTAAAAATTATCTGTTTAATGATTTGTACTGATTGCAGTATGGTATTCCTTGCCACAATCTGAAGTATATTTCTTCCAATAGATATTTGTTGGTCTTCTTGAATCTATAAATTTATGTTTCATCACCTGACCCAGCCATACCACTCCTGGGTATATATCCACAAGACTCATCTTACCACAGAGATACATGCACAGCCATCTTCACAGTAGTGAGCAGCTGGAACCATCCCAAGTGCCCCTCAACCAATGAGTAGATAGAGAAAATGTGGTACATCTACACAATGGAGTTCTATGCAGCGGTAAAGAAAGATGACATCATGAACTTTGCAGGTAAATGGATGGAACTAGAAGATATCATGTTAAGTGAGGTAACACAGTCCCAGAAAAATAAACGACGAATGGTATCTCTCATCTGTGGATGCTAGCACCAAGCACTTACTTGTAAGGCAAACTGAGCAATGTTAATATTATATTCCTCGTGATCTGAAAACAACTGTGTTGTATATTGTGAATCCCTTAACAGGTTCTAGAACTAAGCTACCATTTATTTTCAGAATTAGAAATTTTTGGTATATGGGTGGAGGGTATGTATGCATATTTTAGAGTAATATAAGTTCAAAGGAATGAGGAAAAAACTAGTTTGTCATGACATTCTGTGTAACCACAGTATTTATTTTATGGGAGTGCTCCTTATATAAGAACTACAAGGCTGCTTGAGCTTTTGTCCAAGCCTTTTCTAAAATATTACACAATAGTTAAAAGTATCAGGCTGGTGTAACTTAGCCTTTCTGGATGCTTAACAATCATACTTAATGCCCATACTAATTTGGCGGAGGGTCTTAAGGGATAACTTTGCTTCTTGCCCTCAGAGGTCAACTAAATCCCAGGGGACCATGCTTGGGGGTATCTCTTGAAATGTCCTGCAAATGTGAGTCACCAGTCTTCCTGTTCAGGGAGGTCTTGGAGATCCACTAATGGGACTTCAGCCAGTGTCCAGTCTATAAAGAGGAAAGTCTGCTCATGTTTCAAAAAGGGAAGCCTGGTCTAGCAAGGCCTGACTGTCCTCAAGTGGATGAAACTGGTAATTGAAAAGCCAAAAGGAGCCAGGGCCTCCCTCCCTCTCCCCCCCCCCCAAAACCTGAGCGACCCTTGAGGACCAGATCCTCAAGTGACCTTGAGAAAACAAAAACCTTGGTTAATTTAGGCTAACTGCATGGCTTTAAGCATCCAAAAGGAAAGTATAACCAGAAATAAATAAATAAATAGTAAGTCCTAAGAAATTGTACTTCAGGTATAAAACTTGAGATCTTAGTAAAAAGACAAAAAGTGGGAAAGAAAAGAGCAGTTGTTTTGCCTGTCTTACTGGCAAGTGCAGCTACCCTGTGGCTACCACTTTTTGCCATCCTTCAAAGACCTGAGACACAGCTTTTCAACCTTCCAATATGGACTGAAGACTCATGTCTCTTCAAGAATCCTCCAAACCTTCAGTGCCAGATGGGGACTGCTGAGACATCCAACTTGTAGACTGAGTTATTACTGGGGTTTCAGCCTCTTCAGAGTATAGACTGCCATTGTTGGACTGATACAAGCTGTATCATGGAGTCCAGTACAGCAATCAAGACAGGACGTGGTGCTTAGTGGACCTCATTTGGTGACCATGGGAAGGGAAATCCCCAGTGTGGAGCACAAGGGCAGAACTGATGGTGGTTTGGGCTTGGCAAGGAGGAGTCTTCAAACATGACATCTTTCAGCCTAATAAAGAAAAAAATCATAAGCTAAAACCTATGATATATATGGCATGCATATGTGCATATTTTGGAGTGATGCATATTGGAAGGAATAACAACAACAGCAACAACATCATCAACAACAGAAAGACTGGGTAATAACAACAACAGAACTGACTGAAACGATGAATTTCTGCTCAAAACAATAAACTTCAGCATCGAGAATTTTGAGAGAGACTGAGAAAAAGATGAAAAACATGTTTGGCAGAATGCATGAACTCTGGTGGGGTGGGGCGGGCAGCGAGGGGGACATGGGTCTAGATTTGATTGGAATTTTTGAATGAAATGCACAGAGCTTCAATAAAAAATTGGCTTTGGAAAAAGAATTTGTGTTTCGTCAAATTTGCATCACTGGCTGTTTGTTTCCTCGATTTTTCTCCACTGTATCCATCTCTTTCAAGAACTCTCTATTATTTAGTATTGTTTCCCAGGTCAATGGTTTGCTGTTAATTACTTTTCATTTAGCTTTACCTACTTTGGTTAGTTCTCTTTTGACATCTGCTTCAATTGTTATTAAAGCTTTCAATTTTATGTTTCATTTTAATTAATAAATGATTTGTTTTCATCCTGTTTTTCTCTACTTATTGAATATATGGAACATATTTATAATATTTGCTTTTATGTCTTTGTTAGATCTGCATTTGTACACAGTGGTTAATTTTGTCTTTGTGAGTGTGGGTCATGTTTCCTTCATCCTTCCATGCTTGCTAGTTATTTCTTTTATATTTATTTTATGATTTTCAGTTATGTGTAACTGTGTGGGTGTCTGTGTTTGGGTTTGTGCACACGTGTGCTGATGCCTACTGAGGCCAGAAGAGGGTGTTGAATAACCTGGAGCTGGAGTTATAGGTGAGCTGCCCGTACCCTACATGGGTAGTGAGAATAGAACTTGGGACCTCAGCAGCAGCAATCCGTGCCCTTCACTGCTGAGTCATGCTTTGGGTCCCCTGATCATTATATTTTGGTGCTAGATATCATGAAGTGTCTAATTAAATTTTGTTTGATTTTGTATAGTTTTGAAATTTTTGTCTCAAATTTAATCTCATTTGAAATTATATGATATACTTTATTAAGATATGCCCAGAATGCTCAGCCTGGAGCAGATGGACCTAATGACTGACCATTACATGGCCTTCGTGTTTGGGTTGCTAGGCACAGGCACCATTCTCACTTCCATGTGTATCTGGGGCTCATTCTGCCATGCTCTTCTGAGTTTCTTCCCACAGCTTTGGGAATTGTCATTTGTTGCCTGTGGAGATCAATATTATGAAAGATCTAAGAATTTACTCCCCACATTTCAAGCCCTTTCCTTCTAATGTTTCTTTTCTCTGTCACTCCTCCTGACATTTCTCAATACCTTTGCACTCAGGAAAGGAATAGAGCTTCTGAACTGTCTGCTCATCTTAGCTGTTCTACTTGCCTGAATTTGCATTCCTTTTCTTTATTCTACTGCCTACAGCTATGGTAGGTAATATAATAAGCAACTTCATCTTTTTTATTTTCTTTTTTATTGTTGTTAAACTTTTTTCCATAAGTCATACATCATTTTTCAATCAAATCTAGAGTCGCTTCCCTTTCCATGTCCCCCACCCGACCCGAGTCCCTGCATTCTGCCCTACATGTCCTGGATCTTTTTCTGAGTCTTTGCAGGATTTTTTTTTATTTCAGTTCCTTTGTTGTTGTTCTCTGCAACTTGTATGGCTACAGTATATATACATATAAATAGTTTTATATATATATGTGTATATATATATATATATATATAAATACATACATACATACAAACATACATACATACACATATCACTTGAATTGGAGGACTTTTTTCCCCTAAAAGATGTCATGTTTTCCTTAAGGAGGTGCTCCAAGGTTCCTCCTTGGCAATCCCAAACAACCATCAATCCTGCACTTTTGCTCCACATTGGGGTCTTTCCCTCCCATGATCACCCAAATGAGGTTCAGTAATCATGCGTCCTGTCTTGATCCTCCTGTACTGGCCTCCATGATGCACCCAGGTAATCCAACAATGGCAGTCTATACTCTGAGGAAGCTGAAATTCCCCTAGCTGTTTAGTCCACAAGCTAAGTATCTCAGTAGTCCCCATCTGGCATTGAAGGTTTGGAGGATTCTTGGAGAGACATGAGTCTTCAGTCCATATTGGAAGGTTAAAAAGCTATGTCTCATGTCTTTGAGGAGTGCCAAAAGGGGTGGCAGCCACAGAGTAGATGCACTTGCCAGTAAGAATTGAAGACAGGCCAAACCACAGTACTCTCTGTTTTTCTCTCTATCTTTTTACTAAGATCTCAAGTTTTTTGTCTGCGGTACAGTTTCTCTGGTCTTACTGATTATTTATTTCTGGTTGTACTTTCCTTTTGGATGCTTAAGGCTACACAGTTAGCCCAGATTAACCAAGGTTTTTTTTTTTTTTTTTTTTTTTTTCTCAAGGTCAGTTGAGGATCTGGTCCTCAGGGGTCTCTTGGGGTTTGGGGGGGTGGAAGGTGGGAGCGCCTTGCTCCTTTCAGCTTTTCATTCACCAGTTCCATCCACTCGAGGACAAAATCAGGCCTTGCTAAGCTAGGCTTCATTTTCTGAAGCATGAGCATACTTTCCTCTTTATAGACTGGACACTGGCTGAAGTCCCATTAGTGGCTCTCCAAGACTTCCCTGAACAAGAAGACTGGTGACCCACATTTGTAGGACATTTCAAGAGATGCCCCCATGCATAATCCCCTAAGACTTGGTTGACCTCTGAGGGCAAGGAAACAAGTTATCCCCCAGGTCCCTCGGCCAAAGCGATATGGATGTTAAGCATGGTCATTAAGCATCTTTTAGAGCAATGTGGGATTAAAATGGAAAGATGTGAATCAAGAAATATGATATGGAACTAACATACAATTTGTTTCCAAACTCAGAAGAGCATGGCAGAATGAGCCCCAGATACACATGGAAGTGAGAATGGTGCCTGTGCCTAGCAACTCAAACACGAAGGCCATGTAATGGTCAGTCATTACGTCCATCTGCTCCGGGCTGAGCATTCCGGGCTTATCTTAATAAAGTATATCATATAATTTCAAATGAGATTAAATTTGAGACAAAAATTTCAAAACTATACAAAATCAAACAAAATTTAATTAGACACTTCATGATATCTAGCACCAAAATATAATGATCAGGGGACCCAAAGCATGACTCAGCAGTGAAGGGCATGGATTACTGCTGCTGAGGTCCCAAGTTCTATCCTCACTACCCATGTATGGTACGGGCAGCTCACCTATAACTCCAGCTCCAGGTTATTCAGCACCCTCTTCTGGCCTCAGTAGGCATCAGCACACATGTGCACAAACCCAAACACAGACACCCACACAGTTACACATAACTGAAAATCATAAAATAAATATAAAAGAAATAACTAGCAAGCATGGAAGGATGAAGGAAACATGACCCACACTCACAAAGACAAAATTAACCACTGTGTACAAATGCAGATCTAACAAAGACATAAAAGCAAATATTATAAATATATTCCATATTTTAATATAGGTGCAATGTAACAGGCTGGTGCAACTTGGCCTTTCTGGGTGTTTAGCAGCTTCATCTTTTATTTGGTGGCGGGGTGTTTATAAACATGTGCGTGTGGGTGCATGTATGTGTGTGTACACACACATGCACATGTCTATTCATGGAGGGGGCTGTCTGAGCATGTAGGTATGAGTATGCATATGCATGAAGCATGTGTAGAGGTCACTGGAAAATCACAGGTCATTGGTTTTCAGGAACCTTACTACCTTTGGTTTAAGATAGGGTTTCTCATTGACTTGGAACTTAACTACATAGGCTTGGCTACCTGGAAATCATACTGCCTGGAAATCTGCCCTAGTCCACATCCCATTTCACAAGCAGGTGCTTGCTACTATGCTAGAGTTTTTATATGGGTTCTAGAGAACTGAACTTGGGTTCTCATACTTGTGAGGCAAGTGCTTTGTCAATTGAGCTATTCCTTCAACACTCACTTCATATGTTTTAATGTTTTCAGAAATCCCAGTCCTGCACTGCCTGTTGCTTAAGACATAGCATCTTTGTATAATGTGTTATGTCCTGTTTTCTAGTCATTTGAGAGGAAAGAAATAATTCATCATGACAGCAGAAATGTCTTTATGGAGAGTTTGATGATAATAAAGATCTTTCACTTTATTCCAAGCACAAGGATAAGTCACTGTGACACACAAAGAAAGAACAGAGCACAGTCAAAACAAAATGAAAAGAAAACAGTTTGGACAATTTCTCCAAGACTTTTTCAATTACCAATTTATCCTATGATAAGTTGGTGGGCTTGGAATCCATCCAAGGTACAGTAAAGAGGACACAAACAGTTCTGGAGAGATTGTTAAATGGTTAAGAGCATCTTCTGCTCCTGCAGAGGACGTGACTTAGGTTCCTAGCACCCGTGTCATATGGCTCACAACTGTATGTAACTCCAGCTCCAAGGGATCCACTGTCCTCCTCTGGCCTCTGTGGGCATTGTGCTCACATGCACATGTACTTGGGCACATACACGCATATGTACACACTGGTTAACCAATCCCAGTGGTCATCCCTAAACACGTACATATGAGCAGCACTAAATGGACTCAGTAGTATACATATGTATCAATAATAATTAAAGGAGAGGTCATGAATTTGGGAGGAAATGCAGAGGAGGGCTTAGAGGGGAGAGAATGAGGGGTGGTAATGATATGAGTATAGTATTCATATGAAATTCTCAAAATAATAAAAAATTATAAAATAAAACCACAATGTGTAAGATGCATGCAAACTCAGGCAGACAAAAACCCAACAGCAGACTCCAATCTTAGGCAAAGAAAAATTGGCAACTGATTATTTCTGGGCAAGGAAGAGCTGATCTTCTTTAAGGGAGTGACTCTAGATAGGCTGACTAGACCCCAGTGCATGAACTCTAGGGGCAGCTGAGGACACTGACTTGATTTGACAGGCCTTAAAAGAAATGACAAAATGCATGGAATCCAGTGGGAGGCTGTGGCTGGGTCCAGTGAGGAAGGGATTATAAAGAAGATAATATGGTGGGTATGAGACGCATAAAAATTCACTAAAAAATATAACAAGTAGATAAAATGAAATCTTAAAATTAAAAAGAATGCTGACTTTTGAATTAAAAGACTGACTCCAACTCTACGTATTACCTTGGAAATACAAATGAATGAGGTGGTAAGTATGTGGCATTGGTCAAAGAGCCTATTTCTATACTAGTCTCCTCAATTGTTGCTACCACCACCCTTATCCTAATGTTCCTGAGAGAAAGAGCTAAGCATAAGATGGATTGAATACACTGACTGACATCAAGATGAGAGTTCTAAATACATGGCTGCCATCAACACACTTCGTCAACCTTACAGAGTTAACTATGGAAGCTTATCTTATAATAAATTGATTTTAATAACTAATGTATAAATAAAATTACAACTGAGTTATTAACATAATTTATAATATCTTATGCTAAGATAATTTTAGGATTTTGGGATCTAGGAGGGAAAGTATTTTCTGGCTAGATGTCAAGCTTTAATGAACAAAAAGGCAAAATCTCTTTAATATTTCAATATATCAAGAACGCAGAGGGAAAGTTTCAGGGTGGATTAAGACTTCACTGAAAATGAATAGTCAACATTATTCAAAGTCATTTACTTGAATACATGGGTGATAAATTTGGGGAATGGCCAAGTATGTGGAATAAAGTCAAATAGCTTACTTTCCTCCAGAGAAAGTATGAATTGTTGTTAAAATATACAGTGCTAAATAGTTTCCAAGTCCTATAGTACAATTTAGAATGCATAAATTCAAATGTCACTATAAACTAAAGATACAATTACTATAAAACATGGAAAGTATTTGTGGAAAGAAACCTGAGGTGGGATTTAGTAGAATCCCAAAGTAAAAATATAATTCTAAAAGGAAAATTTGGTTATGAGCTACTTTTATGATTCCTGGCTTAGTGGCAAGGCAAATCCCATTTGCAGTTACAGTGTTATTTCGTCAATACTGCTTGTCTCCTCACCTTGCCTCATTAAAAATGAGCTTTTAGAGACACTGGCTTCCAGAGATAAGAAGTGAGGATACTTGTCCCAATTCTTCCTACTAAAGTATAACTCTAAGAAGCCTAGGTTCCATAAGTAGAACAAGCATAAGAATACTTTGACAAATGACAACAGCCCAGCTAAGAAATTGGAATGAAGGAACCAGAGTGATGAGGTTCCTTAGTCTTTTTTTTCTAACTTTTATGTACACCCCAAACTTGGAGTCAAAAAAGCCAGGAACCTTGTAAATACCAAAGGATAGAAAACAACTCATCATACTATGATCGTCTGTAATTGAAGGGCAAGGAAGTTCTCTTGCTAGAAAAGACTAAAAGAAGAGACAGATTGCATACTACCCCGAATGCTCTGAGTTGCCTCAAACCCCAGCCAGGGTGATATTATGGAGATTTATAATGAAATTTGTTTACACCCTAACACAAATAATGATAGTCCTTCTACCTCCAAGCTGGAGTGATGTCAGAGGAGGCAACGTGAACAGTCAGAAATTTCTCGAGTGCTCAACAGCAAGGCTACTCTTGTTCCATGGTGCCATTAGAGTCCAAGTGGGGAATAGTAATGAGGTGTTGGGGTTTCTTCCAAACAGGGTAAGATACTGATTCAGGAAAGAGAATCTCCACATATACTCTAGGAGTAGGATTCTCCACATGTGCTCAGCAGTTGCACTTCATTCCAGGGCTGTTAAAGGATGTGGAGTGGAGAACCTGGGAGTTTACAGCTACATGGAAATACTGAAGTGTCTTCACACTCATATTCATTCCCCCTGCCAGAGTGGTCCCCAAGAAAGTGGCCAAAGCAGGAGGCTTAAGTAACCCAGAGTCTAGAGACATTAAAAAAAAACCAAACAAGACCAAAACAAATGGGAAACAGTAAGTAGTCTGACTAAACAAGAACTGAATAGTACCCACACCAGTCAACATGCCAACATGGATGGGGGAACTTTCAAAAGGCACACCCCTAGATGAAGGCATAAAACTACAAACTCCCAGACTTCAAGAAAAATAGCCATGTGATAAAACATAATGAAGGCCAACATGAGATGACACTGTTAAAATATTTACAAAAACCATCATAAAAGCATCCCTTAGCAGTTATAAAGATTCCTGAAACAAATGGAAGACAGAGAGCCTTAAGAAAGAGACACCTTTTCAAGAAAGAACTGTTAATCTATGAAGAAGAACCAAATGAAAATCTAAGAACGAAAAACACAGTAACAAATTTTTAAATATTATAGGTAGGCTCAAAAGAACAGAAAGGGAAGGAGAATCAGTTTTCTTTAGGGATGAATCCCTGATAGCTTATCTAGTCCCATGTGATCAGTCTTTAACACGTGTTCATATGAGCAATGAGAAATGAAGTCAGTATGTTTAATATCCATATGTGTATATATAAAACAATAATTATAGGAGGAATCATAAATGTGAGAGGGAATGGTAGGGGGTGGAGATGGGAGAAGGAGGAATGGAAAGGATGGAGATCCAGTATTTGTATATTAAATTCTCAAAACTAAGAAATTTAAATAATAAATAAATGAGAGACAGTGTTCACAGATTGAAAGACTCATAAATATGTCTCCTCAAGGACAGCAATTACACTCCAACAATTTTTTGGAGTCTTTATCCATCTCACATAGCCTATTTTGGAATAGAAGAAGATGAATGGCCTTTGTACCTTTATAATAAAACAAAGATCATTAGAGAAATTGCTTTGCAGCACAATTGGGTTGACAAGATCAAGAGCGTTGTGGAGTGAGGTAGATGGGACCGACTGACCTCTCAAGGCACTGCTGGACACCGAGCCACTCAGAATGCCATGGGGCTGTGCAGGCTCAAGAGCTGTGTGAACTTGCTGGGGTGAACTTCTTGTTGGTTATTCTAGCCCCAGCCCGGAGATAAGGTTTTCCTGTGCACACCCTTTGAATGTAAAATGTGTAGAAAAAAAGGTCTCCACAGAGTACAGTCAAGTACAGATATGTGAGGAATGTGTGGGGAAAAGCACTGCTTCTCTGTTTGCTTTTCATTAGGAATGGATTCCTGATACTGTCCCAAGCAGAAAAATTAAGGCCAAGTCCCAGAAACCAACTGTCTTGCTTTTGTGGGTCTTTGCCAGGCTTGTAGAAAAATATTATCCACTGAAAAAATAACGGAGATGGGCTTCACATTCCCTCGTCCAGCTGCACTCCCTGAGTTGAGATTCAAATGGCAGAATCCACCTTCAGCCAAGAGCTCAAGGTATTATTTTGCATTTGAGAATTCAAAACATAATGAACTTCCTGGGTAGTTATTTTGTGAAAACACACAGTAAGCTAAATTCACTGAAACCAAAGCTCATGAGTCTGGAGATTGGTGTGTATAAGAGCCTTCCTTTGACTCATCTCTATTATTTTAAACTTCCCTTTTCAACATAGAAACTACTAAGGTGCTTTGACAAAAGGCTTACTAACTACACAATAGAGCAAAATTATTCACTGTGATGAATTCATCTGTAAAACAGAAAATGGTAGCTTCTAGGTTAGTGTGATGACCCACTTGGATTTTTCCCTGTAACCAGAAGATTGAGTACTCAATCAGATAATCCCCAATGTTCATCTGAGCCAGTTTTACCCAATAGAAGTACTGCTACAGACAGCATGTTGCTGAACTAGAACACCATGTGCCCCCACGGTTAATACAGTCTTTTTCCACTTCTTCTACTGGGACCTTCCAATCTAAATCCATCATGACCATGATTGGAATGTACCAACAGTATAGAAGAGTAGTTTCTCAGAGCACTCGTTATTTACTGCACAATAACAACAGATAATATCTATACAAGTTCAACTATGTGTCAGACACTGATCTAAGTTCTGTGCAAGTGCATTATTTAATCCTCAGTAGATCTGAAGAGCAGCTTTGTACACACAGAGTATGACCAGTGTGAAAACTAGGTAGGTAAGTTCCTGTTCTGAGACTGCATCTCTAGTCAGCTGTGGAGAGACTGGCTTGACCACTACACTTGCCTCTTGAAACTCGTGCTCTTTCTCCTGCTGAACCTGATGTCACCAAAGAGTTAAATCCTCAGGGGATCCAGAGAATATTGTTTTTGGAACAAAATGTCAGAGTGTTGAATTATGCTTCTTAGTGCCTATACATATTTAAAACATCTGAAGCTGCTTTCATTTACCACATACACAGCAAATACAGTATGTCCATGATGCTGACGAGAGTGCTTTGAACCACCATCAGTGTGTATTTGTTGGCTGCTGGGCATTTGATCATTACTACTCTAAATTATGCCTGGGTCATTTTTCTGGCCAACACTTATTGTCTTCAAAATCTAGTGTGTTCTGAAGGCAGAAGCCAGGGTTCTTGGGTCCCAGAGTTTTTTTTTTCATACCCCTTATGCACTTATGATGTTGGATCAGTCAATTAAGCAACCTCTCTACAGTTTGTCATGTGTCAATGGAATCAGCATCTGTGGATTTGTCCGTTAGAACTGTGGGCAGTTGCAAGTAACAAAACAATGTTATCAAGGACCCGAGATTTTATGCATTACTCTGCTCTACCACTTGGCTAGGTTTCCGTCCTCGCACTGGTCTTAATGATGAAATGGCTGCTGTTGCTCTAACATTCTTCCATAGTCAACGGAGGAAGAAGCAAAACCAATGAAGAGAATTCCAGATCTATCCGATCTATGCCCCTCTTTTTTCATTTTCTTACTTTTCATTGTCTGACAGTTTTGTACATGGTGAATTTTCGTCATTTTCTCTCCCCATTTACCTCTCTCGCTGTTGGAACCGTTCCCTGTCCTGTCTTCCTTTCTTCTTTTTATGTATGGCCCACTGAGTTTAATTAGTTAATTTCTGGAGCATGGGTGAGAGGACAACTTAGCAGTGGCTAGAGCTAGAAGAAATGACACCTGGGCAGCATGCAAAGAGATGGACTTCATCCCAGCATCCACGTCCGCACACCGGGCTTTCTCTCATTCATCCAGGTCTGCACCACTTTCCTGCTGCGGGTTCCCTCCTCCTGACGGCGTTTCTCCCCTTGCCTCTTCTTCTGCTTTCACATTACAGGGCCTGCCCTTTTGCTCTTCTCTCTTTCCTTAAGAACTCTTCCTTTGCTCTCATGATCTCCTTGCTCATCTTCATACACACACACACACACACACACACACACACACACACACATTTTCTCTCAGGATTTCTTTTCTTATATACATACACACATTTATATGTATATACAACACGTTTAAATCTAAATTTTGAATATGACAAATCATGGTATACTTTTCCCCGAGTCTGGTTTATTTCACTTAATATAATGATTTTCAGTTCTACATATTTTCCTGATGATTCCATAATTTCACTTTTTCTTTACACTGTGTACATGTACCACATTTTTTATGTCTACTCATTTTTTTGATGGACATTTAGGCTGCTTCCATTTCATAGCTTTTGTGAATAGTGATTGCACCTATTCTTTTTTTTTTTTTTTTTTTTTTTTTTTTTTTTTTTTTTGCTTTTTTTTTTTTTTTGTTTTTTTGAATTTTTTTTTCCCTTTTTTTTTTTTTTTTTTTTTTTTTTTTTGGCCTTTTTCAAGACAGGCTCTCCTTGTAGCTTCCAGCTGTGCTGGAACTCACTCTGTAGACCAGGCTGGCCCTGAACTCAAAAAGATCTGCCTGCCTCTGTCTCCCGAGTGCTAGGATTAAAGGCGTGCACTACCATACCTAGCTGATTGCATCTATTCTTTACATCCATAAGCAAGCCATGTTTCTCAGGCAGCTCACAGCTCACTTCCCTTTATACCTTGTTACCTAAAGCTAGGACCCTTAGTCATCTACTCACCACTTAAAGGGCAAGAAACCAAGTGTCTTGAGTTTGGAATCTTAATATTAAAGTGATAAAGAGAGAAATTGGTTCAGAGTGGCTTTAGTAAGCAGTCATTAATATCTCGCATGTTCATAACTGTGTGCAGTTCAAGTAAGTTTATTTCACTTTGTCTCTCTTCATTGAAATAAATATAACAACTGCCTTAGACATTGCACATAGCCAGGCATGTTTTATTATGTGCTTACCATCTTGTATTTGTAAAGTACAGAAAGTGATCACCATCAATATTCAATCAACATGTTACTTAAATGCAGAAAAGTATCTATGAGCTAATCTGGATACATTCCTAGGTCATTTGAAGTCACCTCTTAGTTTTGTATTCTCTTCCTGTTTCAATGTGGAGTAAATTAGACATGAGATATGTGTAAATAATGCTGAAACATCTGGATAAAAAAGAAGAAAATCAATTATCTGGATGTTTTGTCTACAGAACATGAAAACATGTAGAGTTATGTAGACAAAGCATCCAGATGATTGAATATTTCACTTTTCATCCAGACATTTTGTTGTCATGTGGATGAAAAGCCCTGCCAAGTTAAGCACAAAGAAAAACAATTTAAAAATTTAAAAGTTCAAAAGAGTAAAACTTGCCTAATTGGTTGGTAGGAAAGGAAGGTCTCCTTAAGCTTGATTTGGGGAAAGGAGATAATTAATGAGACAGTGTTTCAAATCAAATTTCAAAACTCAAAGCCATATTATAAGAACGTTTTTATAGGCTCATTGTACATAGTGGGCACATTAAGAGACACTGAGTAAGAGCACACAAACTACTTTTTATTTGACACCATGTTTATTTTATAAATGAGGTAATACATTTACAGAAAAGAGCAGTAGTTACTACACACCAATTTATCTTCTGGAAGAACAAATGTGGAAACTAACTCTAGTTTCCTAACTGTAAGTCAACTTCCTAGTACAAATTTAGTGATTATTTACTGTCAGGAGCCAGAACTGTGTTGGTTTCTGTTTCATTGGTGGCCCATTATTTTACCTACCTGACACTGTTATGTTCAGTAAGAATTGGTATTTCCAGTTTATAAACATAAAATTGGGCCTTGAAGATGAAGGGAAAAATCACCAAGATCTCACAGGAAAAATCATTGGTACAAATAGCATGGGGTGTGAAAATGTTTTTATTCAGGTGCCTGGAGAGATGGCTCAGTGGTTAAGAGCACTGGCTGTTCTTGCAGAGGATCTGGATTTGGTCCCCAGCACCCACATGGAGGTTCTCAACTACCTCTAATTCCAGTTCCAGGAGAGCTGACACCCTCTTCCAACTTCTGCCAGTACTGGATAAATGTGGTTACATACATAGGGAAAAATCTTGCATAAAATAAATACATCTTCTAAAAGATTTTACATAGCATACCTTATCCTAACTTGAATATCTTAGAACACTCTCTTTCAAAAATGGGTGTTTCTGTTCCTAGAAAGCTAAAAGTTAAATGCACAATGTCATGCTATTTTATTTCACTTGCTATTATCACTAATTTTCCATGTCCTAAATCCAATATACATAAACTAAACATGTTGAAAGGGCGGTTGGCATTCAATAGGTACAGTATTTTTATCCTCAAAGAACCTGGTACAGAGGCCTCCTTAATTGCCATGTGATGAGCCTCCCTGAGATAACAAGTTTTGAGTTTTATGACTCACCATTATCATTCCTTTCTTAAGTTGACAGTTCCAAAGGCAATACTCACAGGCCACTAGGGGAACATTATGTCTTCAAAGTCAGCCTTATGTAGTTTCATTCTCTGGCAGCCAGTTAGCTGGATGGAATAGTGAGAGTAAAGAGAAACTTAGTATCCAGCCAAAATTTGCGTGATCGGGACCCAGTGGTCTTGGATTTTCCAGGTCAAAAAACTGTCAAAAATGTCATCAGGAAAGGAATGGGACTGCAGAGGAAAGCAGTTGGATGTTCCACAGAGACACGTTACTCACAGCGTAGATGCTCATCCTTGCGATAGTCCCAGAGCCTGGCAGTCATGTTAGTGGATTCAGAGTTGCTGTGATTCAGGGCTGTAGGACCAGGGCTGGACAAGTCACCAGTCCGAAGCACACAGTCACATGCGGCTCCCAAGCAGGAGCTCTGAGGTGGGCCTCACTGACCAGTCCAGTGGGTAAAACTCAACGTCCATTCGCTCTGATGTGATTTGGTGCACGGGGCCAAGGGGATGGGGGGTAAACTGGTTTTGACTGGGAAACATTGTATGAGATATACAAATGCTCAATACCAAAAAATGGGAAAAAAAACCCTCAACATCCTTGTATTAATATAACCTGTTTCAAACTTTTCATTAGATTCAAGAATTAGTTGGTTTAAAGAAAACAATATCAGACTAATTCAAATGGGTTCTTGGACATCAGACATATCTTACAAGGCATTATTTTGGTGATTCGAACGTAAATGAAACAGAAACATATGGAGTAAATTTTTGCAAAATTGCACATGATTTCAAAAATTCAGGGGAAAATGTTCTTGGCAAAACACAGTTGGGTTTTATCTAATCCAAAATATGTGAAAAATAAATCGAGACATTTCATAAACCAAAATACAGCTGGTTTTTCCACCCACTTTGTGTTTGTTATGTACAAGTCTTCTCATTTAAAACATGTCTACTTATATTGGAAGGTACAGGCAGTTAGGTATTCAGGTATAGGACTACAAACCCTTAAGACATTATAGAACACAAACAAGGCCACATTGTACAAAAGCTTTTATAGTATATTAACCATTATTTTAATGAAAATAGTCTACAGAAACATGAAAAAGCCCTATTTAAAAAAGATTTAATTTACTATTTAAATGTATGAGTGTATTTCCCACCTGTATATAAATGCACTCGTGTTGTGCACTGTCCACAGAGATCAGGAGAGGGTGTCAGATCCTCCAGAACTATAGTTATAGATGGTTGTTAGCCAGCATGTGAGTGCTTGGAACTGAACCCAGGTCCTCTGCAAGAGCAGCCAGTGCTGTTAACCACTCACTCATCCATCTCTCCAGCACTGAGAAGAAAGCATTTTATAACAGCTTCTGAGTTAAGTTTAAGACCACAGAATCACCATGTTAAGTAGTCTTCAGAATCAGTACTATCTCCATTACATGTTAACATTACTGGGAATATAAATGTCATTGCTACTGAAAGTAGTCTTCTGTATAATTTTATCAAACCGGTTTCAAAAGACAGCTGTTTCTACATATACCAAAAAATTTGAAGTTGTCATGCAAAAGCTTGAAATCATTTGAAACCATACGTATATTTATTTTTGTATTTTCTTTTGTTATGTCCTAGGCTATAGGAGGCTAAGCAAATCCTGAATGTCCTTTCCCCAGTGCCACTGGGTCCTTTGAACTTACAAAGATGGAAGAAATTTAAATCCCCTCACTTCTATTCAGTACCATAAAAAATAAGCTTCTAGTTCCCACTATTTACTGAACTTTCTTTATTTCCAAACGCACTAGAACATAGTGTGGTATCTCTGTCTACTTCTATCTCACCCACTGGAATACCACTCTTCAAGCACGAGGACCTTGTGTTGTTTGCTGCCATCTGACAATCTCGGGACAAATTATCAGGAATTACAGAGCAGTTGGAGTTTGAATCATTCATTAAGCGGATGTTGGCTCCAAGATCACCAAAGAAATGTTCAAGATGCATGTCCTATCCTGCAAAGAGCAGTTTCTAAATAACTAGTAGGCTTGCAGAAGGGAAACATAGTGTATATTGGTACTGGATGCAGCCTGTGTACTTCCACGGATTAACTTAGCCCTGGCTCTTCCAAAGGCCTTGGAAATGTGTCCTATTTTTTGACCCACATGGAACCAGAAATATTTCATGCTTGTCCTGTGAAGGCAAAGCCCACCCTCTGTCATGTGCTCACACATCTTAACACTGTGGCTTCAAGATCTGTGCCAGGGGCAAAGAGTTTCAGCAACAGAGGCTTTAGAAGCTTTGTCGTGCAGGTCCTACGCAGCTGAATCCAGAGACAGTATCTTCCACAGTAGCTACACAAGCAGGGTGGCACTGAACAATCACAGCTAAAGAGAGAAAGATGAACTAATTGAGCACATGCTGGAAGGAATGCTCTGAGAGGTGCATGTTCCATGCATCATGCAGCCTTACTGGGGACATTCCTTGTGTCCACACAACCAGATGGATTTTTGTATGAAGCTGTCATCAGCTTGGTGACATAAACATTTGGATTTGTTTGTCTCCCTTTAGCAGACTTTGCTTTCCCCCCTAGTCTTGCTTCAGTAAATCGGAATGCAAAGTTTCCTGTAAAGGAATTCTAGGCATCTAGGCTGAGGTAATCAATGATAGAAAGCAGTCCCTTGGAATGGGATTTTGATTTCTCACCTGTCTGCGGGTAATAGGAATGACAAATCATAGCAACAGTTACCAAAACTCTCAGCTATTGAAAACTGAGATATGGGATGATGAAGAGCAGGACACAAGGAAATGACTTGACTCCTGTGCTCAATGGTGTAGAGAATATGATGGTGACAAAGATGGCAGTAGGGACTGGACCAGTTTTTTTTAACTATGGATGACTTACAGGTATTAAATTAAGACTTTGAAGCCTTTATGATGGCTTTAAAAGAATTGCTCTCTTTCTTCAGATATAAGGTATATTGTGTTGGAAATAAGGCCTGGGATCTAATCATTAGGATGGCAGAGTTACAGAGGGGATGGAATGCACAGCTTGGTTTTAATGTGATTAAGTTCAGATCTGACAGGAAAAGTATGAAAATCGAGTTCAATAATCTCCATCCCTCAACTACACACAATTCTATTCACTAGCAAAATAATTCTCTCCTCATAATAACAAAGGAGATTTGAGATCTCCTGAGCCCAGCGGAAGATTACGAAGAAGCATCTGAAGGAGGCAAGCAAAGCAAGCCTTCAACACAGTGAAGAGGCATTCAGGACTCACATTGGAATACACACAAGGAGAAGCCCATATGCCAGGATCACGAAGAAGAGACTACACTGGAAAGGGGCAGGATAATCCCGTGCCAAGCTTTGCCAGCCCTATGGAAGACTCCTGCAGTGGGATCCCTCTGGAGATGCCCCAGGACACAGACATCAGAAACACAATTGGGAACATACTTAAAGAACTACAAGATCATAAAGAACAAATCAAAGAATTAAGAAAAGAGAATGAGGAACTCAAGAAGGACTGAGAGAGAGAGAGAGAATGACAAGCTCCAGAAGGAAGTAGAAACACTGAAAAGATCCCATGCTGAAAAAGAAAAAGAAACCAACCAGCGAACAAAAGAGCTACAAAAAGAGATCGAGAAGCTCCAAAAAGAAATAGAAACACTAAAGAAATCAGAAGAGGAAATGAAAAAGGAAATCAAACACTCATCCATTCAAGAGGAAAGGAATGAAAAAAGCCTCAGAAGCAGAATGGAGGAAGCAGAACAAAGAATATCAGACCTGGAAGATAACACAGAACAACTAAAAACCTCAAGGAAAGATTATGAAAAATTTAAAAATACACAAAAATGGAACAACCAGGAGCTGTGGGACACTATGAAAAGATCAAACCTCCGCATCATAGGAATAGAGGAAGGAGAAGAATCCCAAGAGAAAGGTATTGATCAGATCTTCAACAGAATAATAGATGAAAACTTCCCCAAACTAAAAAAGGACAAACCAATACCAATACAAGAAGCACATAGAACTCCAAACAGACAAGATCAGAAAAGAAATTCTCCACGCCACATCATAGTTAAAATGCTGGACACCCAAAACAAAGACAAAATCCTTAAAGCGACAAGAGAAAAACAACAAGTGACCTATAAGGGGAAACCTATCAGAATAACAACGGACTTCTCACAGCAAACGATGAAGGCAAGAAGAACCTGGAGCAAAGCATTCCCAGTGTTGAGGGACAATGGATGCCAGCCCAGGTTACTATACCCAGCAAAAATGTCAATCATAGTGGAAGGAGAGAGGAAAATCTTCCATGACATAAACAACTTGAAAGAATACATGTCCGGAAAACCAACCCTTCAGAGAATACTTGAAGCAATTCAAAGAACAGAAGAAAGGAGCAACCAACCCCAGGCACCTAGAAGGAGAAATCAATAAAAGCATAACTGCAGAAGTAGAAACCTAAATCAAAACCGCAGATGGATAATAAGGCAAAAGGAAGCAACACAAACCTATCAGTCATAACCTTAAATATTAATGGACTAAATTCCCCAATCAAAAGACATAGACTGGGAGACTGGATTAGGAAACAGAATCCATCGATATGCTGTCTGCAAGAAACACATCTTACCTTCAAGGACAGGCACCACCTTAAAGTGAAGGGATGGAAAAAAATATTCCAAGCAAATGGTACCAAAAAGAAAGCAGGTGTTGCTATTTTAATATCGGATAAAATAGACTTCAAAGTAAAAGAAATCAGAAGAGACAAAGAAGGCCATTACATTTTCATCAAAGGAACAATCCACCAAGAAGATTTCACAATTATGAATATATATGCCCCAAATTCTGGTGCACCAAACTTTATAAAGACAATTCTCCAGGACCACAAGTCACAGACTAACCCCAGCACACTCATAGTGGGAGATTTCAATACCCCACTGAGTCCTTTGGATAGGTCAACAGGACAAAAAATAAACAGAGAGACATCTGAACTGAACGATATGATACACCAAATGGACCTCATAGACCTCTACCGAACATTCCATCCTAATACCAGAGAATACACTTTCTACTCAGCACCCCACGGAACATTCTCCAAAATCGACCACATCCTGGGACACAGAAGAAACCTCTACAAATACAAAAAGATTGAAATAATTTCATGCATCCTGTCAGACCACAGTGCAATGAAGCTCAACATCAACACCAGGACAAGCCCTCCTGCCTACAAGAACACATGGAGACTAAACAACACACTCTTGAATAATGAATGGGTCAAGGAAGAGATAAAGAAAGAAATAAAAACATTCCTGGAACTGAATGACAATGACAATACAACACAACAAAACTTATGGGATACCTTAAAAGCAGTCCTAAGAGGGAAATTTATAGCCCTGGGTGCCTACATTAGAAAAACAGAAAGAGCACAAGTGAATGATCTAACACTACAGCTAAAAGCACTTGAGAGGCAACAACAGATGAACCCTAAACGCAACAGACAGGAAGAAATAACAAAAATCAGAGCAGAAATCAATGAAATAGAAACAAAGAAAACAATACAAAAAATCAATGAAGCCAAAAGTTGGTTCTTTGAAAGAATAAACAAGATAGACAGACCTCTAGCCCAGTTAACAAAAAGAAAGAAGGAACAACTCCAAATCAATACAATCTGTGATGAAAAGGGAAATATCACAACGGACAAGGAAAAGATCAAGAAAATTATATGGGAATATTACAAGAACCTATATTCTACCAAGTTTGAAAATCTAGAAGAAATGGATGAATATCTGAAATCTTGGGAATCACCAAAGCTTGGCCAAGAGGAGACCAGCAGCTTAAACAGACCCATAACATATGAAGAAATAGAGGATGTAGTAAGAAGCCTCCCAACTAAAAAAAGCCCAGGCCCAGACGGTTTCACAGCAGAATTCTATAAAACATTTCAAAAAGACCTACAACCATTATTTCTGAAACTGTTTAGAAGTATACAATCAGAGGGAACTCTCCCAAATTCCTTCTATGAAGCCAACATCACTCTATTACCAAAACCAGGCAAAGATACAACTAAAAAGGAGAATTATAGACCCATCTCCCTCATGAACACAGATGCCAAAATTCTAAACAGAATACTGGCAAATCGCATACAGACCCACATCAAGAAGATCATCCATCATGACCAAGTTGGATTCATACCAGAGATGCAGGGATGGTTCAACATACGAAAATCAATAAACATCATCAAACACATAAACGGAATCAAAGACAAAAACCACACCATCATCTCAATTGATGCTGAAAAAGCCTTTGACAAAATCCAGCATCCCTTCATGCTTAAAGTCCTAGAAGGAATTGGATTGGAGGGATCATTCCTCAATGTAATCAAAGCCATATACAGGAAACCCACAGCCAATATCATCCTAAATGGGGAAATGACAGAAACATTCCCTTTAAAGGTAGGAACTCGGCAAGGCTGCCCCCTATCACCACTCCTCTTCAATATAGTGCTTGAAACACTTGCTAGAGCAATAAGGCAAGAAAAGGATATTAAAGGAGTACTAATTGGAAAAGAGGAAGTCAAACTATCCCTATTTGCTGATGATATGATTGTTTACTTAAGGGATGCAAAAAACTCCACCAGAAAACTCCTAGAAACGATTAACAGCTTCAGCAAAGTGGCAGGATACAAAATTAACCTTAGAAAATCAATGGCCTTTCTTTACACCAAGAACAAGCAACTGGAGAAAGAATTCAAAGAGACCTTCCCACTCACAATAGCCTCAAAAACAATAAGATACCTAGGAACAAACCTAACCAAAGACACCAAAGACCTCTACAACAAAAATTTTAAACCCTTAAAGAAAGAAATTGAAGAAGACCTCAGAAGATGGAAAAACCTCCCATGCTCATGGATTGGGAAAATTAACATTGTAAAAATGTCCATTTTACCAAAACTCTTGTATAGATTTAATGCAATCCCAATCAAAATCCCCAAGAGTTTCTTCACAGGCTTGGAAACAAAAGTTCTTAAATTCATTTGGAGAAACAAAAGACCCCGAATAGCCAAATCAATCCTGAGTGAAAAGAGCTACACAGGAGGGATCTCTATACCAGATTTTAAACTATACTACAGGGCTATAGTCATAAAAACAGCCTGGTACTGGCACAAAAACAGACCTGTTGACCAATGGAACAAAACCGAAGATCCAAATCTGAGCACATACAATTTCAGCCATCTCATATTTGACAAGGGGGCCAAGAAACCACAATGGAGAAAAGACAGCATCTTCAGCAAGTGGTGTTGGCAAAACTGGATCACCACTTGTAGAAGAATGAAATTAAACCCCTACCTCTCACCCTGTACAAAAGTCAACTCCAGATGGATTAAAGACCTCAACGTGAAACCCCAAACTCTGAAGGTGATAGAAGAAAAAGTTGGCAGCAGACTACAAGACATAGGCGTAGGAAAAGACTTCCTAAATCAGACAGCAGCTGCACAAGAATTAAGGTCGACAATTGACAAATGGGACCTCATCAAACTCAAAAGCTTCTGTACATCAAAAGAAACAATCAAGGAAGTGAAGAGAAATCCCACAGAGTGGGAGGAAACCTTCACTGCAGATACATCTGACAAAGCATTGATTTCCAGAATATATAAACTACTCAAAAAACAAAGAAAAAAGAAAACAAACGACCCGCTCAATAGATGGAGCAAAGAACTGAACAGAGACTTCACAAGCGAGGAATTAGAGATGTCTGAGAAACACCTCAAGAACTGCTCAACATCACTAATCATTAAGGAAATGCAAATCAAAACCACTTTAAGATATCATCTTACTCCAGTAAGACTGGCTAGGATCAAGAAAACAAATGATACCAAGTGCTGGAGAGGTTGTGGGGAAAGGGGAACACTCATCCACTGCTGGTGGGAATGTAAACTCGTACAGCCACTATGGAAAGCAGTGTGGAGAACCCTTGGAAGACTTGGAATGAACTTGCCACCCGACCCAGCCATACCACTCCTGGGCATGTACCCTCAAGACTTACGCCACCACAGAGATACATGCACGGCCATGTTTATTTCAGCTCTCTTCACAATAGCAAAGAGCTGGAACCAACCTAAATGCCCCTCAACTGACGAGTGGATAGAGAAAATGTGGTACATCTACACAATGGAGTTCTATGCAGCAGTAAAGAAAGACGACATCACGAGCTTTGCAGGAAAATGGCTGGAGCTAGAGGACATCATGCTGAGTGAAGTAACACAGTCCCAGAAAAACAAACGATGAATGGTATCCCTCATCTGTGGATGCTAGTGCCAATTACCCAGTTGTAAGTATTTCTTGTGTGGAGCCCCCTGATCTTTTGTACAAAGCAGTTGGGCGTAATGCTTTTTGGAAACAACAACAGAAAAGACTGCATCAAAGAACTGACTGAAACAGTGAACTTCTGCTCAAAACAGTCAACTTCCCCATGGAAAATATTGAAAAAGACTAAGAGATGAAAAGCATGTTTGGCAGAATGCATGAGTTCTGGCGGGGTGGGGGAATGGGTGGGAACACAGGTCTAAATTTATTAAAAATAAATAAAAAAATTTATGTGAAAAAAATAACAAAGGAGAAAAACTCCTTTTGCCTGAAATATTTTTAATTTAGTTAATTAATTAATTTAGTTAATTAGTTATATTTTTTATGTGTATGAGTGTACTGTCTACATGTACGTTGGTGCACCAGTGTCGTGCAATGCCACGGAGGTCAGAAGAGAGCATTGGATTCCCCTGGAACTGGAGTTAAAGACGGTTCTTAGCCACCATGTAGGTGCTGAGAGTTGAACCTGTGTCCTCTGCAAGAGCAGTTGGTGCTCTTAACCACTGAGCCATCTCTCCAGCCCTTTGCCTGAAAATTTTGAAGACCTCCTTAGGAACAGGAACCTCTCAACAGCACTCATCAACTTTTCTCACATGTCCTGTTCCTCCACTGTTAACTGGGCTAGATAGAAGCACAGAACTTAATTGTCTGAGGAAAAATAGATCTACTTATGGGTAGAAATACCCAAATTGGGACAGAGGTGAAATTGGTGTTTTATATGAGAATGGAAAATCAAAAATATTTAGATGATTGTAGTGTTACTTTATTTTTTTATTAAATTTAGAAGTTGTACTATAAAGGGTGCAAGCCTTTTTTAAAAAATTATTTATTTTCATATGTGTATGAATGTACTGTCTGCATGTAGGTTTGTGCACCCAATGCTGCAGAGGTCAGAAGAGGGTGCCGGATCCCCCTGGAACTGGAGTTAAAATGGTTTTCAGCCGCCATGTGGGTGCTGGGGATCAAACCCGGGCCCTCTGCGAGAGTAGTCAGCACTCTTAAAAGCTAGGCCATCTCTCCAGCCCCAGCAGTGTTACTTTATTATACATAAAAATGTCAAAGAGTTGAAAGATGATGTCACAAGCTTAAAAAATACGCAGATTTACCTCATGTGTCTAGATCTAAGCTCATGTGCAGATCTGTGGACACGTGGTTGAAAGGGATGCCTGATAAGTGGAGCAAAGTAAACAGGGTAGAAACTTCATAACTGTGTCCACAAAAAAGTGTCTATGGCCCCCTCCCAGGACAATTATGCATTGGAGAAAATAAAACACCCAAGTATTTGAAAGCTGTTGCATTGAATCTGAGCTTACCCTGAATTAATTTGACCTAAAGTATCTTTCTCCTCTTTTTAAGGTGAACATTTTTCAGATTTGAACAGGAAACACATGGAAAACACTTCCAAATTTATGGATGGGGACAGGATTAAATAAATGGAGTAACTATAGAAATTAATTAGTAAGGGGGGTTAACTATATGTATTTAGAAATGTTAACGAAGGGAAAAGACACTACCAGACACTTAAAGAGGAAAGAATTTTGAAATAGGAAATTGTGTGTCAATAAATATTTCATTTGATCTTCCTTTACTCTGAGGATTAACTCCTGAGTATTTATTCTATTTGTGGATGGCTTATGATAAGTTTTGATCAGAGCTATTCATCAAAAAAGGATATTCTTTTCTCTATTCAGCTTTTAATTAGTTGTAAAAAGAGAGGCAAGTCTTCATGGAATAAGACTCAGGCAAGAATAGATGCCTGGGGCTGGAGAGATAGCCTAGCGGTTAAGAGTGCCAACTGCTCTTGCAGAGGACACAGGTTTGATCCCCAGCACCCACATGGTGGCTAAGAACCGTCTATAACTCCAATTCCAGGAGAACTCCAGTTCCAGGGGAATCCGAGACCCTCTTCTGACCTCCACGGCATTGCACGACACTGGTGCACAGACCTACACGCAGACAGTACATTCATACACATACAAAAATAAAAAATAANTGTATGTATATATTTATGTATATATAACTATATATATAACTATATATATATATATATATATATATATATAAAGAATAGATGCTTGAAGACTTTGGCCAATGGGAATGCAGTGATAGTGGAAAGACAGATTGTTTTGGCCAAGTTTCACTTTGTTCTAGCAATCCTGCCTTGGGCTAGTGGACTAAAATTGAAAAGAGTCTGGGGAGACATTAAACAGAAAAGGATTTTTGGAGACAGTTTTAGTCTAGGGTCTCTAGAAAAATGAGCTTAGAGTAAAATTTGCATGCTAACACTTTCTAAAATTTTGCGATACAGGAAAGAGGATCGGATTTGAGGCAAAAGAAGGGAAATTCCCTATGAGGTGACACATTGCCTGCATGACCACATTCTTCAAAGGAAACTGCTATGATCTGAAGATGACATGTGCTGCCTCAAGTGTTGAATCTTGGTTCCCAACAAAGCAGTCTTCACAGGTGTGGTATTGGTGGAAGTGATTGCATCCTGCGGGCTCTGACTTTATCAATGTGTCAATCCATTGGATTAATAATTTGATGGTGACCATGTCAGGTAGTTCACGACTGACTGTATCCAGTGTCTTCTGAAATCACACATGCACGTACTGACACACAGACACTCTCATACACAAATAATTTTAAAACAGGTGCTAGATAGATAGCTCAGTGGTTAAGAGCACTGGCTGCTCTTGCAGAGAACCCAGGTTTGAATCCCAGCAGCCACATGGCAGCTAACAAGTGTTCTCGACTCCAGTTCCAGGGGATCCAATGCCCTGTCCTGACCTCTGCAGGCATTGCACTGCATGGGTACACTTACATACATGCAGGCAATGCACTCATACATGTATCATAAAATAATAAAAAAATTTAAAAACCAAAATAAACCTTTAAAAATTGATGGAGTTACTGGGAGGTGGAGCTTAGTCAGAGGAAACAGATCTTTGGAATGTGTCTTCAGAAGATGCACCTTGTCCTCTGTCCCTTTCCGTCCCTGCCTCTGCTTTCTGACTGCTGAGAGACAAGCAGTCTCCTCTGCCACACTCTCTTAGTGCCATGATTTTTCTCACTCAGTGGATCCAGTAAACCTGATTGAAAACTAAAGGTGTGAGCCAAAAAAATTATCTCCTCCATAAGTTAATTTTCTCAGGGATTTTTGTCACAGTAATAAGAAACTGACTAACACAAAAATATGATTGGAATTTGCCCAAATATGAAGTTTATTTATCACTAAAATTAATAATCTAATTTTAGTTCATGTAAAAATAAATTAGGCCAACTGTCAACAATTTGCCAAATTAATTAATGGAAAAAAATATGAATTATGTCTGTTACATGACTAGAGTTTTTCCCTAACTACTTCTGAAAATGGTTTGGAGTAAAAATTTTATAGTAAGTACTGACTTTTCTGTGATATGGAAATGTCTTTGATAAATTTTTAAAGAAATTTCCCTGATAAAAATTGTAAAATGGTAAAGAATTTGCTGTGACCAATTATAGATCCTTGGCAAAATATCCTGATGGTTGATAACTGTGGATTGAATAAAATAGTGTACATTCCATGTAGAGCTAAGCCAAGCCCCTTCAAATGTCCCTCTATGTTTTGTCAAGGTCTTTCTGCTGGACTGAAATGCCCTAGTCATAAACCCAAATAATATTCAAACTTTCTTTGTTCTCCTGAGGTAGCACCTGCATTGTTTGGCTCATTTCCTTCTTCTTCTCCTTCTCTTCCCTTCCCTCCCCTCCCTTCCCATTCCCCTTCCCCTTCCCCTTCCCCTTCCCCTTCCTTCCCCTTCCCCTTCTCTTTCCCTTCCTTTTCTTTCCCTTTCCTTCCCTTCCCTTCTTCCCTTCCCTTCATTTGTTGACACAGATAATTAAGTGTTTGACATAAACCATGCATGTTTAAGCAGCACTGGCAACAACAGTTTTATCTCCTTTAGCTACTAGTGACAAAATTATTTCCCTGAAACAAATTATGTTTAAGGTGACATATATACTAATCATATTTGATTATTAGACAATGTTTATGTATGTTGAAACATTATAATATACTCAATAAAGATGAGCAATGATTATGTGTCAATTACAAATAAACTTTAAAAAATATTTCCCATCCTGTTCTAAAAGTAGTAATCAGCACCAGCTCTCCTTTTCTGAGTCTTCTTAAGAAAAGGATAGAAAAGTATCAACATTTCAGTACTCTTTAGTGCCTGATTTGCAATTTATTTTGGTTTATAATTGTTTTCTACAGCTTAAGTTAAGACATATAACTTTTCTAACTAAAATGATACAACATCTTAAGCTTATAAGAATCTCCCTCAGCATAGAGGCTGCTGGCCCATGCCACAGAGCTGGGGTGCAGGTATGGGCTGGCAGGCAGGCAGGTCAGCCAGGAGTGGAGCACCCTGGGAGGCGAGGCTCAGTCCCTAGCCTGGGTTGCATAGAGGCTGCTGGCCCATGCCAAAGAGCTGGGGTGCAGGTATGGGCTGGCAGGCAGGCAGGTCAGCCAGGAGTGGAGCACCCTGGGAGGCGAGGCTCAGTCCCTAGCCTGGGTTGCATAGAGGCTGCTGGCCCATGCCAAAGAGCTGGGGTGCAGGGTACTGGCCCATGGGCTAAGCAAACAACTCCCCCTCCCCAACTGGAACTCTGGAGGGAGGCTCCAGTAAGTACTACAACCAACTCAGAAGAACTGGCTTGCAGCAGAGGACATACAGTGCTCAGAAGCTATCATCTGGGCTTTTACTCACCCAGTTCTTGCAGAACAGAAAGGGAAGAAGGAACTATACCTTCCACTATATAACCAAAATTGAAAGCCCAAAACCTAAACAAGTCAACACTCCATAAATAAGGAGACTACAATGAAGGCACCTGAAGGAATCAAGGAAGTAATCCTCCAACATGGTGAAGAGGCACTAGAGATTCGCATCAGAATACAGGCAAAAGGTAAACGACATGCTAAGAGCACAACGAAAAAACCATATGGGAAAAGCTCAGAATAACCCCACACCAAACATTACAGAGCCTGTGGAGGACCCCTACAATGGGTTCTCTGTAGAGATAGCCCAGGACACAGATTGTAGAATAAAGATCACAGATATATTCAAAGAAATCATAGAACTAAGGAGAGAGAACGAAAAAGTCAGACAGGACCTAGAGGGAGACAATGAAAAACTCCGGAAGGAAGCAGAAACACTGAAAATATCCCATGCTGAAATGAAAATGGAAACCAATGAGCGAAACAAGGAGCTACAAGAAAAGATTGAGAAAGAAAGGATGGAATGAAAAAGGAAATTTAACACTCATCCAATCAAAAGGAAAGAATGGGAAAAAGCCTCAGAAGCAGAATGGAGGAAGCAGAAAAAAGAATATCAGACCTAGGAGATAACACACAACAACTAAAAAGCTCAAGTAAAGATTAGAAAAAGTTTAAAAACACACAAGAGTAGAACATCAGGAAATGTGGGACATGATGAAAAGATGAAACCTCCACATCACAGGGATAGAGGAAGGAGAAGAGTCCCAAAAATAATACATGGAAATTTCACCAAACCAAAAAAAAGACAAACCAATACAAATACAAGAAGCACATAGGACACCAACTAGACTGGATCAGAGAAGAAACTCCCCTTGCCATATCACAGTTAAAATGTTAGATGCCCAAAACAAAGACAGAATTCTGAAAGCCACAAAAGAAAAACAACAAATTACATATAAGGGGAAACCTATCAGAATTACAGCTGACTTTTCAGCACAAATTATGAAAGCAAGAAGAACGTGGACCAAAGTATTCCCAGAGCTAAATGACTATAAATGCCATACCCAACAAAAATGTCAATTCTAGTTGAAGGAAAGAGAAAAATCTTCCATGATGTAAATAAGATGAAAGAATACATGTCCAGAAAACCAACACTTCAGAGAATTCTTGAAGCAAATCAAAGGACAGAGGAGGGGAGCAACTATCCCAGGCACCTTGAAAGAGAAATAAATAAAAGCAAAACTGCAGAAGTAGAAACCTAGACTTAAAAATGCATATGGATAATAAGGTGAAAAGAAGCAACACACATCTCTCAACTATAAGCTTAAATATTAATGTACTAAACTCCCCAGTAGAAAGGTGTAGACTGGGAGGATGGATTAGGAAACAGAATCTGTTGATATGCTGTCTACAAGAAACCCATCTCACCTTCAATGATAGGCACCAACTTAAAGTGAAAGGATGGAAAAAAATATTCCAAGCAAATGGTACCAAAAAGAAAGCAGGAGTTGCTATTTTAATATCAGACAAAATAGACTTCAAAGTAGAAGCAATTACTAGAGACAAAGAGGGCCATTACATCCTTATCAAAGGGAAAATTAACCATGAAGACTTCACAATCATGAATATATATGGACCCAACCCCTGTGCCCCAATCTTTATAAATACAACTCTATAGGCCCTCAAGGCACAGAATAACCCCAGCACACTCTTAGTAGGGGACTTCAATACCCCACTGAGTCCTTTGGACAGATCAACCAGGCAAAGAATAAACAGAGAGATATCTGAGCTGAACAATACAATATAGCAAATGGACCTCACAGATATCTATTGAATATTCCACCCAAACACCAGAGAATATACTTTCTAATCAGCACCCCATGGAACATTCTCCAAAATTGACTACATACTTGGACACATAAAATACCCTGACAAATACAAAAAAAAATTGAAATAATTTCATGTGTTCTATCAGACCATAATGCAATAAAGCTCAATATCAACACCAGGACATGCCCTGCTACCTACAGGAACACATGAAAACTAAACAACACACTCCTGAGTAATGAATGAGTCAAGGAGGAAATAAAGAAAGAGATAAAGGCATTCCTGGAACTAAATGACAATGACAGTACAACACAACAAAACCTATGGGAAACTTTAAAAGCAGTCTTAAGAGGGAAGTTTATAGCCACATTAAAAAATAGAAGGAGCACAAATTAATGAGCTAACACTGCAGCTAAAAACACTTGAAAGACAACAGCAAATGAACCCTAAATGCAACAGACAGGAAGAAATAACAAAAACCAGAGCTAAAACCAATGAAATAGAAACAAAGAAAACAATACATAAAAAAAATCAATGAATCCAAAAGTTTGTTCTTTGAGAGAATAAACAAGATAGACAGACCTCTAGCCTAGTTAACCAAAAGAAAGAAAGGCCAACTCCAAATCAATAGAATCCATGATGAAAGGGGAAATATCACAACAGACAATGACAAGATCCAGACAATCATATGGGGGTACATCTAAAACCTATACTCTACCAAATTTGAAAACCTGAGAGAAATGGGTGGATGTCTGCAATCCAGGGAATCACCAATGCTAAACAAAGAAGATACTGACAGCTTAAACAGACCCATAATATACGAAGAAATTGAAAATGTAATAAGATACCTCCAAACTAAAAAAAGCCCAGGACCATGTGGTTTCACAGCAGAATTCTATAAAATATTCAAAGAGGACTTACAACCATTATTACTCAGAAAACTTACAACCATTATTACTCAGAGAACTGTTCAGAAAGATATAAGCAGAGGGAAGTCTCCCACATTCCTTCTATGAAGCCAGCATCACTCTAATATCAAAACCAGGCAAGGATGCAATCAAAAAGGAGAACTACAGACCCATCTCATTAATGAACTCAGATGCAAAAATTCTCAACAAAATACTTGCAAACCGTATACAGACCCACATCAAAAAGATCATCCACCATGATCAAGTTGGATTCATACCAGAGATGCAAGGATTATTCAATATATGAAAATCAGTAAATATCATAAAGCACATAAATGGACTGAAGGACAAAAACCACACAATCATCTCAATTGATGCAGAAAAAGCCTTCAACAAAATACAGCATCCCTTCATGATTAAAGTACTAGAGGGACATGGACTGGAAGGATTATTCCTCAACATAATCAAAGCCATATACAAAAAACTCACAGCCAGCATCATCCTCAATAGAGAAAAGTTAGAAGGATTCCCAATAAAGGTAGGAATCCAGTAAGGCTGCCCCTTGTCACCACTCCTCTTTAATGCAGTGATTGAAACACTGGCTAGGGCAATAAGGCAAGAAAAGGAAATCAAAGGAATACTAATTGGAAAAGAGGGAGTCAAACTATCACTTTTTGCAGACGATATGACAGTTTACCTAAGTGATGCTAAAACTCTACCAGAAAACTCCTAGAAGTGATTAGGAGTGTCAGTAAAGTGGCAGATTACAAAATTAATCTAGAAAAATCAGTAACCTTTTTTTACACCAACAACAAGCAATTGAAGAAGGAATACAAGGAGACCTTCCCAATCACAATAACCTCAAAAACAATAAAATATCTAGGAATAAACCTAACCAAAGACACCAAAGATCTCTACAACAAAAATTATAAACTCCTGAAGAAGGAGACTGAAGAAGACATCAGAAGATGGAAAGACCTCCCATGTTCATGGACTGGAAAAATTAATATAATAAAAATGTCCATTCTACCCAAATTAATATACCAATTCAACACAATTCCAGTTAAAATCCCCAGGACATTCTTCACAGGCTTGTAAAAAATTCTTAAATTCATGTGGAACAACAAAAAACCCTGAATAACCAAAGCAACCCTGAGTGAAAACAGCAATACAGGTGGAATTTCTATACCAGGCATCAAACTATACTACAGTGCTATTGTCATTAAAACAGCCTTGTACTGGCAGAAAAACAGACCCATAGACAAATGGAACAAAACTGAAGATCCAAACTTGAGCACATACAATTTCAGCCACCTTACATTTGACAAGGGGGCCAAAAAGACTCAGTGGAGGAAAGACAGCATCTTCAGCAAATGCTTCTGGCAAAACTGGATCACTGCTTGAGGAAGAATAAAATTAAACCCCTACCTTTCACCCTGTACAAAAATCAATTCCAAATGGATCAAAAATCTTAATTTGAAACCCAAAACCTTGAAGGTGTTAGATGAAAAAGTTGGCAGCAACTTACAAGACATAGGTGTAGGAAGGGACTTTCTAAATCAGACAGCAGCTGCACTGGAAATATGGTCAACAATTAATAAGTGGGACCTTATTTTATTATTTTTGGGGGTACTTTTTGAGACAGGGTCTCCCTTTAGTCCCAGCTGGCCTGGAGCTCACTATGTAGACCAGGCTGGCCTTGAACTCACAGAGATCCTCCTGCCTCTGCCTCCCGAGTGCTTGGATTAAAGGCATGTGCCATGGAACCCGGCCAAGCAGGATCTTATTAAACTCAAATGTTTTTGTACAGCAAAAGAAACAATCAGGGAAGTGAAGAGAAAACCCACAGAGTGGGAGGAAACCTTCACTGCTGATTCATCTGACAGAGCATTAAGTTCCAGAATATATAAGCTACTCAAAAAACAAAAAATGTAAGAAAACTAATGACTCACTCAAAAGATGGAGTAAAGAGCTTAGCAGAGGATTCACAAGTAAGGAAATAGAGATCCTAAAAAGTTTTCAACATCACTAATAATTAAGGAAGTGCAAATTAAAACCACTTTAAGGTATCATCTCACCTGTATAAGGCTGGCAAGAATCAAGAAAACAAATGATACTAAATGCTGGAGAGGGTGTGGGGAAAGGGGAACACTCATCCACTGCTGATGGGAATGCAAACTTGTACAACTACTATGGAAAGCAGTATGGAGAACCCTTAAAAGACTCAAAATGAGCCTACCACCTGACCCAGCCATACCATTTCTGGGTATATATCAATCAGACTTTTCTTACAGCAGAGATATATGTATATCCATGTTTATTGCAGCTCTCTTCACAATAGCTAAGAGCTGGAACCAACCCAAGTGCCCCTCAAGCCATGAGTGGATACAAAAAATGTGGCACATCTACACAATGGAGTACTATGCAGCAGTAAAGAAAGGTGACATCATGAAATTTGCAGTTAAATGGATGGAACTAGAAGATTTTATGCGAAGTGAAGTGACACAGTCCCAGAAAACCAAAAGACCATTGGTATCCCTCAACTGTGGATGCTAGTTCCAAGTACCTAGGTGTAAGACAACATGAGCAACGTTAATGTTATATTCCTCATGATCTAAAGAGAACTGTGCTTTTCTATTGGGAATCTCTACACAGGTTCTAGAGCCGACCTAACATGTATTTTCAGACCTTGGACTTTTAGTATATGATGGAGGGTATGTATGCATCTTTTAGAGTAATATGGGATTAAAATGGGAAGATGTGAATCAAGAAATATGCTATGGAAATAACATACAGTTTGTTTCCAAAGGACACAATGTTAATATAGGTGCAATGTAACAGGCCGGGTGCTTAATGACCATATCTGATGTCCATACCAATTTGTCAGAGGGACTGTATTAGTCACTTTTCTGTTGCTGTGATAAAGCACCATGACCAAAGGAACTTATAAAAGGAAGAGTTTATTTGAGCTTACGATTGACAGTTCCAGGGAATTAGAGTCCGTTGTGGCAGGAGGCATGGCAGCTGGAGCTGGACCAGCAAGCCCAGGGTCACATCTTGCAATGAGCACAGGAAGCAGAGTGTATTAGTCAGGGTTCTCTAAAGAAACAGAAGTAACAGGACGAATATATAGCTATATATAATTTATTGATTTGTTCATGTGACAGAGTTCAAGGAGTCCAACAGTAGACACGCCGCACTGGAGAGGCTGAGAATCCAGGGAAATGCTCAGTCCGCAAGACTGGATGTCTCAGTAGTCCCAATCTGGTGCGGAAGGCCCGATGGATTCTTATTTGTTCCTTAGTCCAGTCAAGTTGACACCCAGGATTAACCATCACACAGAGAGAGCGACTGGAGACCACAAGGCTTGTTAAACTCACTAAACCTGCCCCAAATAACGTACCTCCTCTAGCATGGCCACACCTTCTAAGACCTCCAAGAACAGTGCCACCAACTGGAGACAAATGTCTGAATACTTAAAGCCTATGGGGGACACTCATTCAAACCACCACTTTCCACTCCCTGGCGCCCATAGGCTCCTGACCATATAAAATGCAAAATGAATTTATTCCAACCTTAAAAGTCCCCATAGTCTTTACTAGTTTCAATGCCATTCAAAAGTCTACAGTCCAAAGTCTCTTCTGAGACTCAGGCCAGTCTCCTAAACTGAGACTGTAAAATCAAAGCTCCTGTAAAATCAAAAGACAAATTACATACTCCCAATGTACAGTGGAACCGAATACACATTCCCATTCCAAAATGGAGGAATAGAGGTGTAGTGAGGAAATACTGGACCAAAACAAGACTGAAAACCTGCAGGGCAAATGCCAAGTCCAGTAGCTCCACATGCAACTTCTGGGACTTGATTTCCAAAGGGCTTAGATGGCTCAGCTCTTCCAGCTTTGCTTGCAACATACATCTCTTTCTTAGGCTGGTACCACTCCCTGTATGCAACTCTCCTTGGCAAATATCTCACACGTCTGGCATCTCAAATGCCTTCTTGGGGTCTCCGCTGCCAACGAGA
Source organism: Rhizomys pruinosus (assembly GCA_009823505.1). Lineage (NCBI taxonomy): Eukaryota > Metazoa > Chordata > Mammalia > Rodentia > Spalacidae > Rhizomys > Rhizomys pruinosus. The sequence continues at coordinate 575,591 of VZQC01001960.1, read as the reverse complement.
CTTCACATTCACAGCTTCACACAATGGCCTATCAGGGCCTTCTTTATTCAGGGATGCCCCTGCTGCACTCTGCCTAGCCTCTGTGGCTCTCTGAAACCACGGAGGAAGAACTGATAACCCCTTCACTCTTGCATCCTTGGTGCCTCTAAAGCCAGCACCACGTGAATGAAATTGCTGAATTTGGCTGCAAGTTCGGGATGGACTCTCTCCTACTTTAACCACATTTGCAAATTTTCTCTGCCCTGGACTTGTTGGAGTAGAAAAGGCTTTCAGTATTTTCCTTTCAAAAGTTGGAGGATTAGCTGGGTGTGGTCTTTCCCTGAAGGTACTGTTCTGTTCTTATAAATCTTGAGGCCTCTCCTTAATCACTTTAATCTCACTTTTTCCATTGTTTACTTGTAAATAGCTGGGCCTCTCTTTAATCACTTTAATCTCCTTATCAAAAGGAATCTCTCCTTCACATGCCTTGGCCCCACCTTTAATCTTCCTAGTGCAGTTTTCAGATCCAAACTGTACATTCTGCATTTCTTTCTGCCCCATCTGCTCTTCTTCACTGTAGATCTGTACAATATTCACCATTAATAGCCATGCCACAATTTCTACATTAGGCTGTTTTGAAATATCCTCTGCCAAAGACATTAGGCCATTGCTTTTCAACTTAGCATCAGGCAAGCATTTGGGCTGTGGGAAAACTGCTGTCAGACTCTTTATCAAAATATCCAGTGTGCAGCTAATTTTTTATTTTCCTCTGGAACTACTTTTTTTGCAAGCAATGCTTTCTTCCATTCTCTTCCAGGCTTCTACGAGAATGGCCTGTTAAGCTCGCTTACAGTAGTCAACAGCTTTCCTACTCCAAAAGTATTCCCAAGTCTTCCACATTTCTCCAAACATCCACATGGTCAGGTTTCTTCATAGCCAACAAAGACCCCACTTCGGGTACCAAATTACTGTATAAGTCACTTTTCTGTTCGGTTTGCTTCCTTGTGATAAAACACAGACCAAAGGGAACTTAATAAAAGGAAGATTTTAGTTGAGATTTATAGGATTGCCGGTTCCAGGGAATTATAGTCCATTGTGGCGGAGGCATGGTGGCCAGGGCAGCAACAAACAAGCTCAGGTCACATGTTCAAGCATGCACAGGAATCAGAGAGAGCGACTGGAGACCACAAGGCTTGTAAACTCACTAAAGCTGCCCCCAATAACGTAACTCCCTCTAGCATGGCCACACATTCTAAGACCTCCAAGAACAGTGCCACCAACTGGAGACAAATGTCCTAATACTTAAAGCCTATGGTGGACACTCATTCAAACCACCACAGGGACCTAAGGGACAACTTTTTTCCTTGCCCTCAGAGGTCAACCAAATCTTAGGGGATTATGTATGGGGGCATCTCTTTAAAAGTCCTGCAGAAATGGGTCACCAGTCTTCCTGTTCAGGGAAGTCTTGGAGAGCCACCAATGGGACTTCAGCCAGTGTTTAGTCTATAAAGACGAAAGTCTGCTTATCCTTCAGAAAAGGAAGCCTGGTCTAGCAAGACCTGATTTTGTCCTCACGTGCATGGAACTGGTGTATGAAGAGCTGAAAGAAGCAAGAGGCTCCCACCCTCCCCCCCAAAAAAAAATCCCGAGTGACCCCTGAGGACCAGATCCTCAACTGACCTCAACAAAACAAAACCTTTGTTCATCTGGGCTAAGTGTGTGGTCTCATGCATCCAGAAGGAAAGTACAACCAAAATAAATAATCAACAAGACCAGAGAAACTGTAATTGAGACACAAAACGTGAGATCTTAGTAAAAAAGACAAACAGAAAAATGAAGAGAGGCACTTTGTTTTTGCCTGTCTTCAATTCTTTTGTTTTTTTTTTTGTTTTGCTGTTTTTTGTCTTTTTGAGAAAGGGTATCCCTTTAGTCCCACCAGCTCGTATGGAGCTCACTCTGTAGACCAGGCTGTCCCTTGAACTCACAGAGATCCCCCTCCTCTGCCTCCTGAGGGCGGGGATAAAGGCGTGCGCCACCAGGCCCATTTTGTCTTCAATTCTTACAGGCAGGGACATCTGCTCTGTTAATGCCAACTGCCTTCCAGTGTGAACTGAGGACTGCTGAGATACCCAGCTTCTGAAGTAAGTAGCTAATGGGAATTCAGCCTACATCAGAATATGGACTGCCAATTGTTGGGATTACCTTGGCTAGTATCATGAGGCCAGTTGCAGGAGATCAAGACAGACACAGGACACATGCTTACCGTGGACTTTATTTGGGGGACTAGGGAAGGGAAGACCCCGGGGAATGCACAAGATGCAGGTATTGATGGTTGTTTGGATTGTGCCAAGAGAGACTTCAAGTACTCCGTAAGGAAAATAGACATGCTATTTTAGGAAAAAAAAAAAGTCTCTTCAATTCAATGTTATATGTGTATTATCTATGTATAGATTTAAATATGTACAATAGTAAGATATATAATATAATTATGTATATATATATATAATGTGAGTGGTGTGGGTGTGTGTGTGTGTGTGTGTATACTGAAGCAATACAAGTAGGAGAGAACAATAACAACAAAAGAACTGGAAAAATCCTCTGGAAAGACTCAAAAAAGATGCAGGACATGTATGGCAGAGTACAGGGACTCAGGTGCGGTGGGGGGCATGGAAAGGGAAGTAACTCTAGATTCGATTGAGAAATGATGTAAGACATGGAAAAAGTTTAATAACAATAAAAAATAATTTGGTGGAAAAAAAGAATCTCCCTGAATAGCATATGGAAATTTTTCAGTATAGTAATAGAGTGTTTTGAGACTCCTTCCCCCAAAAATATAGACCATCTTTGACCCACTCCACCTACTATATGTGAAGTTAGGGTACTATCTTGTACAAATGGCAATAATAAATACACTAAGTGTTTGGATATATCCAAACTTTTCCTTTGTTATTTTTTTCCTTAGCTTAATTTAGTAGAAAGCAAAACATTTGTTCAGTGAAAATGTCACCTATTGTGTCATTCATTCAGCAGTGTTTGGTTAATTTGATTTCGCTGGGCATTTTTATGAATCTGATATATTTACCCAGAGGACTTTTGGCACTGGCAGCATATTAGTCAGAAAAAGAAATAACTCTGCAGCCCGGATTTGGGAAGACTCAAGTACATCCAGATGGGGCCAAATCTACTTCAGATTTCCAAAGCAAATAAAATTAATGGTGTCAAAAATTAATCCTTTGGCGACCTCTGGAATGTCTATTTATTCCCATTCTAATTACTGTGGCATTCAGATAAACCTATTTTGAATTATCTGCACACCCACTATCCTGTTTTTTGTCTTCCCTTGGTTCATTTTCCTTCTTATTTTAATTCAAGTTTTCCTGAACCTATAATCAATGCAGAACTGAGGCAAGTGTATGGAACACTTGAGTTTTAAAATGTTTTTGAATTTGTTTTTACCTCACAGACTCTCATCTCAGGTCTTTGGCTTAGGAAGCCCCATGCCCTCCTTTTGTTAGTGTGCTTCAACATCATAGTTAAAAGTTTAAACTATAGCAATGTAGTCTGGGCACTCATTTGATCAACTTGATTGAACAAACAACCTGTCACCCCCCACTGGATGGTGGGGCTGTGGGGGTTTGGGCACAACAGCCTGCAGATTGGTTTTGCATGAAGGATGCTTGTACTCATGGATTATCACTTATAGTTAAAAATTTAAAAAAAAAATTTAGAGAAAGATGCAGGACAGTTATGGCAGAATGCATGATTTGGGATGGGGTGGGGGTGGGGGGGAAGGGAAAGGGAAATATGCCTGATCTGAATTGGAAAATGATGTATGAAATGCACAAAGCATCAATAAAAATTAAATTAAAAAAGTTATGTTTGACAGAATTGTAATTGCATACAGTTTCCTTGTTGAGTGTGTCATACCTGTGACAGCAAGACAGGTGTGGAAAGCACTGGCTAAGCCTTTGACCAGTGCCTGATACGCACAGCGTTCACTGACCCGCTTCATTCCCCTGATTTTCCCAGCTTTGTTCTTTCCCCAAATCTCATCCCCTTATCTAATGAAGAATTGTCTTAGTACTTGCCTTTCAAGAACACATTTTTAATCAATACCATTTATTCTTTAGTAAACCCCCTGTATTCTCCCTATACATCAATTAAAAAAATAATTTTTTGGAAGTTTTGCGCATTTCATACATCATTTCTCAGTCCAATTTAGACTCATTTCCCTTTCCATCCCCACCCCCCGACCTAACCCAAAGTTCATGCATTCTGCCATACTTGCCATGTATCTTTTTCTGAGTCTATAGAGTTTTTCAAAGCAGAGGATTATTGTTTGGGGGAGAAATTTTCTGTTTCAGTAGGCTCTTTGTCCCAGTTCTTTCATTGTTGTTCCCTCCAATTTGTATTGCTTCAACATATGCATATATTTATGTCACAACTATACTTAAACCATGTCATCTGAAAATAAACTGTATGTTATTTCCATATCATATTTCTGGATTCGCATTTTTTCTTTTTAAATTTATATTGGTCTAAAATATGCCTACATACCCTCCACCCATATACCAAGATTACAAATTCTGAAAATAAGTGGTAGGTTAATTCTAGAGCCTGTTAACGGATTCACATTATAAGAGCACAGTTGCTTTCAGGAAAAAAAGGTCTATAACATTGACATTGCTCAACTTGCCTTACAACTAGGTGCTTGGTGCTAGCATCCACAAATGAGGGATACCATTCATTGTATGTTTTCTCAGACTGTGTTACTTCACATAGCCTAATATCTTCTAGTTCCATCCATTTCCCTGCAAAGTTCATGATGCCATCTTTCTTTACTGCTGCATAGAACTCCATTGTTTAGATGTACCACATTTTCTCTATCCACTCGACTGAGGGACATTTGGGTTGTTTCCAGCTCTTCATCATTGTTGAAGAGAGCTGCAACAAACGTGGCTATGCATGAATCTCTGTGGTAAGATGAGTTTTGTGAGCATATAACCAGGAGTGGTGTGACTGGGTCAGGTGGTAGGCCCATTTTGAGTCTTTTAAGAGTTCTTCACACTGCTTTTCCATAGTGGTTGTACAAGTTTACATTCCCACCAACAGAGGATGAGTGTTCCCCTTTCTCCACAACCTCTCCAGCATTTGATATCATTTGTTTTCTTGATCCTAGCCAGTCTTATTGGAGTGAGATGATATCTTAAAGTGGTTTATATTTGTATTACCTTATTAGCGATGTTGAACATGTTTTAATATGTTTCTCAGCCATCTTTATTTCCTCACTTGTGAAGTCTCTGTTCAGCTCTTTACTCCATCTTTTGAGTGAGTCATTGGTTTTCTTCTTTGTTTTTTGAGTAGTTTATATATTCTGCAAGTTAATACTCTGTCAGATGTATCACTGGTGAAGGTTTCCTCCCACTCTGTGAGTTTTCTCTTCACTTCCCTGATTGTTTCTTTCACTGTACAGAAGCTTTTGAGTTTAATGAGGTCCCACTTATCAATTGTGGACCTTATTTCATGTGCACCTGCTGTCTGATTTAGAAAGTCTTCTCCTATGCCTGTCTTGTAGGTTGCTGCCAATATTTTGGATCAAAGACCTCAATGCATCATCAATTTTAAGGCAAAAATCAAGGCTCCCACTAAAGAAACTTTGTCTTGGACTGGAGACTTGGCTCAATGGTTAAAAGCACTGGCTTTTCTTGCAGAAGTCCTGGATTTGGATCTCAGCACCCACATAGTGGCTAACAACCTTCCATAATTCCAGTTCCAGGGTATCTGACATCTTCTTCTGACCTCCATGGGCTTTGCACAATGCAGGTTTACTTACAATATGCAGATATAACACTCATACTCACTTAAAATAAAAATAAGTAGGGGCCCCACATGGTGGTACATGCCTTTAATCCCAGCACTCAGGAGGCAGAGTCAGGCTGATCACTCTGAGTTCAAGGCCAGCCTGGTCTACAGAGTAAGTTCCAGGCCAGTGGGGGTTACAGGGAGACCTTGTCTCAAAAACACCAAATAAATAAATAAATAAATAAATAAATAAATAAATAAATACAAAAATAAGCAAATTTAAAAGGAGCCTGTGTTTTTATCATATATACATAAAAATTGCAAACAGCCAAACTAATAATGTGTAGTTACTATAAGCTGAGTCCTTGTGTCTATCCCACCCTCACAAAAGTTCGTAGGTTGAAATCCTACCCCTAAAGTGGTGATAAGAACAAGTGGGGTCTCTGAGAGGTAAGAGGAGGGTAGATGGGTAGGTGGATCATTCTACTTTAGGAACAAATCAAAGCTGATATCTACATATGCCCTGATCTGAATTCTGACTGAGCAGCATTTGAAGTGGCCGGTAGCTTAGTTACATCGATAGTTTAATGTTGTTGTTGTTGTTGTTGTTGTTGTTGTTGTTTGTCTTTTTGAGATGGGTCTCCCTTTAGTCCCAGCTAGCCTGGAGCTCTCTATGTAGATGGGTTTGAACTCAGAAAGATCTACCTGCCTCTGCCTCCCAAGTGCTAGGATTAAAGTTGTGTGCCACCATGCCCAGCAGTTTAATGTTTTGAATATCGGCTTTGATTACTTCTGCATCTAATACTCAGCACACCAGATCAATTATAAGCATACTGGCCTATAAGGTATGCCAGGGAAATGTAAATTGTTCATTAATCATTACCTATGTTGGACCACAGGCATTATTTCTAAATTTGATTTTATTCCTTACTTTCACTATTCCCAAAGTTAAACAAAGGGAATGGTGACACCAATGTTATAAGAATATAAAACAAGTTTGTTTAAAAAAAAAACTGTCTCCAAACAAATAAGTTGAGAAACTAAGTGGCTGCAGAAGTCAGGCATCGAGGATGAAGAAGCCTCCATTTGTCTTTTAGCAAGCTAGGCCAGCTTGGTAATACTGTAAGCCAGCTCTATTCAGAGATGAATTACATTTCTAATCCCGAGGCATGAATTTGACTCCCTGACTCTTCTACAGTCCTATTTTTCTTAGTCTCATAAATTCAAGGTGCCTCAAAGAATAAAATAAGACCCCTGTGTTTGTATGTAGAAAGATTAATTTTTAAATTTATTTTAAGGTCAATTAAATTAATTTTTAAATTTATTTTAAGGTCAATTAAATTAATTTAAGCAAATTGTTTTTATCCAATTAAAATTTTGATTTGAAAACAAACACATTTTACCAGCTATTTGAACATGAGCAGCCACTGTTGAAAAATAATCAGCATGAATGTTTACTGAGCTAGAGTGAACATGTAGACAAAGCTTCCTTATCTGGACATGTCTTCTTATGTATTTCTAAATCCTCAGACACTTTTATTTATAATATTGTGTGCTGCTTCAATGCCAAGAAGTAGGTTGACTGCTTATGTAAATGACCCAGATTCTTCACTGTTTAGACAGTCTGTTAAGTATAAATGTGTTCATTTATACAATGCCAAGCAAAAAAAATGGACTAATATTTTTATAGGTTAACTTTAGTCATCTTTAAAATAAATGTGAAAGCTGTCATTGAATCAGACCAAACAGCTGGACGAAAAAATACACATGAAAAATTGAAATAATATCACAGGTATGAGGAAGGATTTGTGGTGTCATATAATTCAAACATATATACTGTAGTTAAACTAAAATTGTTTAAATTCATTCTAATGTTAGACACCATAACATAAATAGATTTTTATCCTTTAAGGAGCTCAGGTCCTATTTGGTCCTGGATATTCATGCCTATACCTAACTGATGTTTATTTTATGCAAACACATATGCAGGGCCTCAGGCAAGTCTCTCTGCTCTGGGGAAAAGGTCTTCCCAATATATCTATTATGTTGAAGAGGTTTGCCTCACAATTTTTAATAAAAATTTTTATTGAGCTTAGTACATTTCATTCAACAATTGATAATCAAACTTAGACTCCTCCATCCATGTTCCTCTATGCCTGCCGGAACTGATGCATTCCACCATACATGTTAAATCCTATCCAGTCAAGCATTTGTAATCTGATGTCCTTCCATGCAAGTTCATCCACTGGATTCTAGTCAACCTATCTAGAGATCATAAGTAAGGTCTACTCTCGCTTGCTCCCAGTAGTAATCAGTCTCCAAGAGTACCCAAGCTAGGGCTGGCACACCACCCATTTCCCTTGCTCTATTCTGGGCCCTTGTCTGATTGAGTTAGCATGGGGTTTAAGCACCAATATTCTGACACTGTATGTGCATTTCTCAGGGGCCCCTATGGCTTTCCAGGCTTTCCAAACTTCATCTCTCTCCCTTCGTCCAACTTCCCTACTCCCTACCCAGTCCAAGCACCCCAGTTATCCCCCCTTTCCATAACACCTGCCTCTCACCATCTCCCCTCTCCTGAGATCCCCCCCGCCCCATCAACATAAACCCTTGCAGGTCCCTCTTTGCATCTATGTTCATAAAGGATATGAACCTATAGTTTTCCTCTTTGTTGTATCTTTATCTGGTTTGGGTGTTAGAGTGATACTGGCTTTATAGAAGGAGTTTGCGACTTCTCCTCTGTTTCTATCTTTCTGAATCATTTAAGCTAGTCCCAGCTGGCCTGGAACTTGCTATGTAGACCAGGCTGGCAGGGTGAGGTTGAAATCATAGAGATGTGCCTGCCTCTGCTTCCTCAGTGCTGGGATGAAAGATGTGAGCTATCACACTCGGCTCATTAGTTTCTTTTAAAAATATTTTACTTATTATTTTTATTTTATTTGTATGAGTGTATTGCCTGCATACATGTAAGTGCACCCATGTCGTGCAGTGCTTATATAGGTCAGAAGAGGATGTCGAATCCCCTGGAACTGAAGTTACAGGTGGTTGTTAGCCATCATTTGGGTGCTAAGAATTGAATTTAGGTCCTCTGCAAGACCAGTCACTTCTCTTACTGAGTCATCTCTCCAGACTCCTATTTCATTAATTTCTTCTCTGTTATTTGTTATTTCTTCTCATCTACTAGGCTTAGGATTGGTTTGTTCTTGACATTCCAGAATCTTGATTTTCACAGTTAAATCATTTACATGTGCTCTTCCTGAATTTTTAATATAGCCACTAAGAAATATAAACTTCCCTCTTAAGACTCCTTTTAAAGTGTCCCAAAAGTTTTGTTGTGTTGTATTCTCATTTTCATTTAGTTCCAGGAATGCTTCTATTTCTTTTTTAATTTCTTCTTTGACCCATTTGTTATTCAAGTGTACGATGTTTAATCACGAATTTGTGTGGTTACTAGAGCTTCTTTTGCTGTTAATTATAAGATTTATTCCACTGTGGTCTGATAGAATGCATGTACTTATTTCAATTATTGTATTTGTTGAGATTTGTGTCCCAGGATGTGGTAAATTTTAAAGAAACTTACATGAGGTGCTGAGTAGAAAGTGTATTCTTTGGTACTTGGTTAGCATATTCTGTAGGTATCTCTTAGATCCATTTCATGTAAGACGTGATTTAATTCCACTGGCTCTCTATTTATTTTTTGTCCAGTTGACCTGCCTATTGAGGTAGTGGGCTACCAAGTTGGGGTTAATCCATGTTTTATAGCCCCGTAGTAAGTAAGTACTGTTTTTATGAAATTGGGTGCACCAGAGTTTGGTGCATATATGTTTATAACTGTAATATCTTCTTGATTGATTGCTCCTTTGATTACAATACAGTGACTCTCTTTACTTATCCTGATTAATTTTAATTTGAAGTGTATTTTCTCAGATATTAGAATTTCAACACTTGCTTGCTTCTTACAGCCATTTATTTGGAATAGTTTTTTCCATCCTTTAACCCTAAGGTGGTGCCTATCCTTGAAGGTGAGATGGTTTAGAGGACATGAATTATTTTAGCCTATTCATGTAATGGAAAATTTTCCATTCCCCTTTTACTATGATAGGTAGCTTTTCTGGATAAAGTATTCAGGGTTGGCATCTACGGTCATTTAGAACTGTGAATACTTTGGTCCAGGCTCTTTGGGCTTTCATAGTTTGCATCAGAAAGTCGGCTGCAATTCTGATGGGTTTTCCTTTGTATGTAACTTGTTTTTCTCTTGCAGGTTTCAGTGCCAGGTTTTGTTTTTGTTTTTTTCCTGTACATTTACTGTTTTTAACTATGATATGCCATGGGGAGTTTCTATTGTGGTCATTTCTAGTTGGTGTTCTATGTGCTTCTTGAATCTGTATAGGTATGTATTTCCTTAATTTAGGGAAGTTTTCTTCTATAATCCTATTGAAGATCTAATCAGTGTGATTGGCCTGAGATTCTTCTTCCTGTTTGCCTATGATGCTTAGATTTAGTCTTTTTGTTTCACACATTCCCTGTGTATTCCATTCCTGTGGGTTGTTTTTTTTTTTTTTTTTTTTTTTTTTACATTTTACCTAGTCTTTCCTTCAGGAGTCCAGATCCTCAACTTTGTCATCCAGTCTTGATATTCTATTGTTTCATTTGTTATACTTATGAGGCTTTCTCCTGTTGTTTCCTGTTTATGAAATTAAGATTTCAATTTCATGTTCATTTCAGTTTGAGTTTTCTTCAGTAATTCTATGTATTTTGTGAATTCACTTTTCAAGTCCTGAATTGTTTTTTATTTCATTTACCCATATATTTGTATTTTCTTGAGGTTCCAACATAAATTTATATCTATCCTCTTTGAGTTGTTTTCCTGTTTTATTTTTTTGAGTTCTTTGATCTCATTTATGATTGTTCTTTTGAATCCTGTGTTGTGTTGCTCTTCACTGTGGTTCTCATCACAGTACACTTTTGTAGGACTGCTGGGTTTTGTTGGGGACATATTCTCTTGGTTTTTCATATTTTTTTGCACTGCCACCTGGATATATAGATGGTATTTGTTGGTTGTATGTCTGGCTAGAACATCTATTGTGCCTTTATTTATTAGAATTTTGGTTCTGTTTATATTATTTATGTAGCTTGGTTGCTATTTTCTCAGGTATGAAAAATTAATTGATGTATGCTTCAGGCACTTGTAGTAGGCAGATAGGCCAGAGTAGTAGAATGGCCAATGTGTGTTAGGCAGATCAGGTGTCCAGGGGAAGGTGGGGTGGTGACTGCCTATAGAGGGTCTTAACAAAGTAGGTTAGAGGATTTAGCCTGTCTGGATTAGGAGGCTAGTCCACAGATTTGGTGAAGAAGAATTAGAGCAGGCCTGGGCCAAAGGCTAGCCGGGGGATGACAGAGTGTGAGTAGGTAGGTTAGAAGTATTGAGGCCGCAGGGGAATGTAATAGAGATGAAATAGGTGGGATCTGACTTAGGCTCTTGGGAGGGCCATTCTATGTCAAGCAGACCAGGAGCCAAGGGATGGTAGGAGTGGAGACCACCTGTGGAGGGTCTTATCAAACTATGCTAGAGGTTTACCTAGTCTGGGTTTCGAAGCTAGTCCAGAGATCTGAAGCAGAATAATAGGAGCAGGCCTGAGCCCACATCTATCAGGAAGACAGGATGGGATTGGGTGGGTTGGAAATGTAGAGACTGCTGGAGAATGGAATAGAGATAAAGTGGGCAGGATCTGTCCAGTCTGTGTCAGGGAGATCAGTATCCAGGGGAAGATGTGGGCAGGAACCACCCGTGGAGTGACTTAGAAAACAAGGCTAAAGGGGTTAGCATGTCTGGGTTAGAACCCTAGTCCAGAGAGCTGAAGCAGAGGAAGTGGAAAAGGCCTGAACCCAAGGGTAGCAGGGAACAGGGTTGGGGTGGGGTAGATTCAAAGAATTGAGGTTGTAGGAATGGAATAAACACCCAATTGCCTTACACTTGTAGAGATGGGGCTTTGTAACATTATGAATGTCAGCAAGATTCTGAGATCTCAGCAAAATCAGCCTGTGGTGTCCAGTGTCCCAAATTTTTTCACTTCGTCTGGTCTTGCTACACATTGTGTTTTTAGAGCTCTGTTCTGTCTTAGTTCACTAATTGTCTCCTATTGTGCATCAGGCAACAAGAGGCAGGATTTAACTTTGCAGCCACTATTGCCTTGTGATTCACAGTGAGAAATTCCCTCTAAGCCTCTGATTTTTGTGTTTTATATCTGGCTTTAAAATTGAGAACATTTTTAGCCAAAAAAGGTTTTCAAGATAATGGGAAAGTTTGTATTTTATTTGCCTAATGAAGTTCGTATTCAGCCCTTGAAATGAGGCTAGTATGCCCAAGAAACTAAAATTTAATTTAAAATAAGTTAATTTACACTCAAATGTACACAATTACTTGTGGGTAGAGGCTTTGAAATTGGGGAGCAAAGATAAAGTCTAGTGTTTAGACACTAAAATTCTGTAATATGATCCTTGTAGAGAGTATGGAAACTCTGCCCACTGAATAATTATTATGAAATTTTGTGGCTTTACTGCAAGTAAGTGCTTGCTACCTTATTAACTCTGGATCTTCTTTTGGTAACTATTCAGGCTTTCTATAACAGACATTAGCAAGCTGCAGTACAGAGGCCAAATCTAGCCTATTGGCAGTTTCTGCAAGAAAGGGAAAAATAGTAACAGTGATATATTGGAACACAACATTCCCACTTGTTTAAGAATTGTCTACAGCTTTCATACTACAATAACAGAACTTGGTCATTTCGGTGGAGAGTAGCTGGGAAAAAATAACTGTCTGGCTTTTACAAGATAAACCTGCCCAGCCCTGAGGTAGAATAAGTTAAAAACAATAACTAAATATTGTCTTTATAATTTCAAAATCTATTTTAGAAGATCAGAATTAACATGTCGGATGCACTTAAATTTTCTCTTCATTTGATACCAATTAAAATGCCATTGGCTCAGAAAGTTCAACCTTCTGCTTCAGCACACATTTTGACAGTCTGATGATCTTTCTTACACAGTATGTGTCTGAATAAATTGATCAGACTTTGCCTGTTCGTGATTCACAGTGCTTCCAGAGGCTTTTGTAATTCTTCCACATAATTTATCCCCTCTTTCTCTTAAAAGAATATCAAATTTAATTATGGATTGTATTCCTAGTTCAGTCGTTTTCTAAACATCTGGGATGGATTTATACAAACAGCAAAATGTACAAACTATCACTTATTCAAAGTGTAAATATTACTTCAATTTCTCATTTAAAGCCAGATCAGGATTTGTATAGCATCTGCATCCTTCAGTTTTATTTGGCCATCCAACAAGCATCCTGCTTCTCAATATGAAGCCTTAGTGGCAAGTGGCAATTTCAGGAAGAGCCAGGCATGGTGGCACATGCCTTTAATCACAGCCCTCCAGAGGCAGAGGCAGGCAGATCTCTGTGAGATCAAAGATAGTCTGGTCCACATAGTAACTTCCAGGTGGGCTAGGACTAGGGAGACCCTGTCAAAAATAAAAAAATAAGAGCTATGAATTATTATTCATGTGTCTGTAGAAAGTCTAATAGGTAAAGTCTAGGTTTTTGCTTTGTTTTGTTTTTATTGTGTATGTGTGTAAGCAGGTGAGCATTGACAGTGAGTGTCTTCCTTTCTTTGTGTCTACCTTATTCATCTAAGCAGGCTTTGTCAACAGAATCCACAGTTGATGATTCAGGTAGTCTCACCCACAACATTCTGGGCTGGTGGGGATGTGGTTTCCTGTTTCTGCTTCTGAGTACTGGGACTCGAGGTATGCCAACACTTCTGCTAAGCATTTTCAGGGCTGCTGAGGACTCCAGCTGACACTCATGCTTGCTGGACAGGGTCTTAAACCACTGAGCCTTCTGCCCAGCTCCGTAAGCTCTAGTTTTAATGGGGGAAGAAAAGACTTTTTTCCAATGGCTCAACACCTTAGTAAATTATATTTATGAAGTCAAAATAAATTACATGTAGTCTAGCCATACCATATTGAGGAGGTATTTTTCATTTATTTTTATTTTTTCCATTTTTTATTATTACCATTATTAAACTTTTTCCATAGGTCACATATCATTTCTTGATCAAATCTAGAGTCGCTTCCCCTTCCATGCCCCCCATCCCACCCAAGTCCCTGCACTCCACCATACATGTCCTACATCTCTCTTCGAATCTCCAGAGAGTTTTTTCAGTTCTTTTGTTGTTGTTCTCTCCAACTTGGATTGCTACATCATATATATATATATATATATATATATATATATATATACACATGGATACACATATCACTTGAATTGGAGGATTCTTTTTTTCTTCCTTAAAAGATGTCATGTTTTCCTTAAGGAAGTGCTCGAAGGTTCCTCCTTGGCAATCCCAAACATCAATCCTGCACTTTTGCTCCACATTGGGGTCTTTCCCTCCCATGGTCCCCCAAAATGAAGTCCAGTAAGCATGCTTCCTGTCTTGATCCTCCTACACTGGTGTACATGATACAGCCCAGGTAGTCCAACAATGGCAGTCTACACTCTGAAGAGGTTGACAGCCCCTTAGCTGTTTAGGCCATAAGCTGGGTATTTCAGTAGTCCCCATCTGGCATTGAAGGTCTGGAGGATTCTTGGAGAGACATGAGTCCTCAGTCCATATAAGGAGGTTAAAAAGCTGTGTCTCATGTCTTTGAGGAGTACCAAAAGCGGTGGTAGCCACAGAGTAGATGCACTTGCCAGTAAGAATTGAAGACAGGCCAAACAACAGTACTCTCTCTTTATTCTTTTTATCTTTTTTACTAAGATCTCAAGTTCTATGTCTTCAGTACAGTTTCTCAAGACTTATTGATTATTTGTATCTGGTTGTACTTTCCTTTTGGATGCTTAAGGCCACACAGTTAGCCCAGAGTAACCAAGGTTTTTGTTTTCTCAAGGTCAGTGGAGGATCTGGTCTTCAGAGGTCTCTTGGGTTTTTTTTTTTTTCGGGGGGGAGGAGAAGGGTGGGAGCCCCTTGCTCCTTTCAGCTTTTCATTCACCAGTTCCATCCACTCGAGGACAAAAGCAGGTCTTGCTAGACCAGGCTTCCTTTTCTGAAGCATGAGCAGATTTTCCTCTCCTTAGACTGGACACTGGCTAAAGTCCCATCAGTGACTCTCCAAGACCTCCCTGAACAGGAAGACTGGTGACCCACGTCTGTAGGACATTTCAAGAGGGGCCCCCATGCATATCCCCTAAGGCTTGGTTGAACTCTGAGGGCAAGGAACAAAGTTATCCCTTAGGTCCCTCCTTGAATTGGTATGGGCATTAAGTATATGGTCATTAAGCACCCAGAAAGGTTAAGTTGCACCAGCTTATTACACCTATATTAAGATTGTATCCAAAAAGACTTTTCTAACATTCTAGTTTTACATTTGTGAATACTGTGATTCAAAGAGTATTGAAAACCCAGTAATCAACCTCGGTGAAGAGTCAGTATGACACCCAGTTGAGCTCTTTTATATTGGCTTTTTCAAGGACTACATGTTCTAATAAAAATTTGATTTTTCAGCATTAAAATTAGAGTTAAAAAGTCTATGTTTTGATTGTGAAAGAGAGAAAGAGAACCCAAGGCTAAAACATATTTATCTTATTAAAATATACAAGTACTATATATATAATTCTGATTATATCCCCAATTACACTGTGACACCTGTCATATCAATTTTGTCAGTTTTGTGAACTGACTTATGGAACAGAATAGTCTGCAGTGAGATGCAAACCTGGAAGTGCAAGCACAAGATCTTCTGCTTCTGTCATGCTGCATAGGTATCTGTATATGCCTCGCTGCCTAGATCTTTTTTCGGTGAAACTGTATAAAAATTACTAAGCATGCTTCAAAATGTACATAATATATAAACAGCACTTTATAAAAATGTAAATTCCTGGGGCTGGAGAGATAGCCTAGCGGTTAAGAGCATCGACTGCTCTTGCAGAGGACCCGGGTTCGATCCCCAGCACCCACATGGTGGCTAAGAACAGTCTGAAACTCCAATTCCAGGAGAACTCCAGTTCCAGGGGAATTCAACACCCTCTTCTGACCTCCGCGGCATTGCACGACATGGGTGCACAAACCTACATGCAGACAGTACATTCATACACATAGAAAATAAATAAATAAATGAAATAAAAAAAAGAATTATAAGAATGTAAATTCCTATTTTCCATTTTATATCAATACAAATATGATCATCATCTTTTGGGGGGGATCCTGTTTGTCCATAGAGGCACTCTGCATTACACCTGCAAACCACAACTTTTATAATACATGTGAAGGAAAAGTATTAGTTCTCCAAATTAAAACATGAACAATGAAATATTATGAGTTATGCTTGAAACAAGCCTGTATCAATATATTTTCTTATGCACATTAATAATATGTACTTCTAAAACTACTGAATCAACATGAAAATCACCTACTGATAAACTCTTCTTGGTGCTTTCCCAGAATGTGGCCCATAACTAGTGTGGTGCCTCCCCAATCATACTGTGGTTAATTTCTGCAGTTCCGGAAACTGCTGAAGATACACGGGAGTAAATATCACTTGTCTACTTCTGTGGGTGACATGCTGACTTTGAGCTAGCTCTTTGTTTCATAAGTTTATCATTCTTCTTCCTTTTATTTTTGTTTGTTTGCTTGTTGTATGAGTGCATTGCTTCCATGTATGTAAGTACACCCTTGTGAGAGGATAGAAGAGGATGTCAGATCCCCTGAATCTGGCATTTTGGACAGTTATTAGCTGCAGTGTGGTTACTGCCAATCAAACCTGGGTTCTCCTCAAGAGTAGTCAGTGCTCTGAAACTGAGCCATTTCTCCAGCTCTCAAATTGATTTTTTGACATGTTTAATTGTTAAACACTTTCTCTTCCCTGGTTGATTTTCAGTATTTGAAAAAAACACAGAGGGGATGCAGATGCTGCATTTCAATCTACTCATCCCCTGAAGTGCAATAGATCCATTCACTGGCAATGTCTGACCTATCAGAGTGTGCAGATCTAGAGTTCCTTCTGATTCCTTAAGATAGCTTTCACATTTTAGCATCGTGTTATTGCTGCACAATGCACACTAGAAATCAAGATAGAGAACATTTACGACTGTCCTTATAAGAGTGATGTTGTAGAACAGTTTACTAAAGCTCCCAAGTCCTGAGAATGGGGTTAGGAAATTAATTTATCTCGATTCATTTTCCTCTTTATACGGTTTGCCAAATGGAACTATATACCATGATGAATAATACCTGGAAAAAGACAATGGAGATGACACACAGGGAGCTATGTCCCACCACTACCATCTAAGAAGGAGGAGGGAGAAAGAAGGCAGGGAATTGGTATTCCCTCTCCAGATAGAGGCTGTGATGGTTAATCTTGATTGTCAACTTGTCTGGATCTTAAAGCAACTAACAGACAAACCATTGGGCACATCCATAAGGTCTCTTGATCAGGTCAATCAAAGGAAAGACTCCACCCTAAATGTGTGCAGCACTTTCAGGGGTCAGCCCAGGTGAAAGTCTGAGAAGTGCTTTCCTTTTCACCTCTCTGCTTCCACCTTGGGTCTTGAGTTCATCCACCCTGCTGGGGTCTCACTTTGCTGCTGTCCACAGCTGTTCATTCCCACTCTTCGCTAACATTAGAATCCAGCTTCTTCAGGTTTCCAGTGCTGATTCAACACCAGTGGTTCTCCAGGAATCTTCCAGGCCTCAGTGCAAGACTGGGCCTCCTAAGCCATTGGCCCTGTAGACTGAGCATCCACTGGGTTCACAGCCTCTTGAGAGCAGACTGCCTAGACCATATGATGTAAGCCAGGATAATAAATCTGATAAATTCCCTTTTAATATATATTCATTCTATTGGTTTTGTTTCTCCAGAGACCCCAATACACATGGATTGTTCAAGTCAAATCCTTTCATGTTAGCCTTTATTATTAAATAATTGCACCTTTGATTAATTTCCCTTTGTAGAGTTACAATTTGAAAACAATTTGAATAATTTGAGACTTAAATCAAATGCTATTTCATCTTGCTTGAGTGAAAGAGGAAGTCTGAGATAGCCAGGTAAAAGTTCCTTATGCTCACACCATGCTCTGCTCTGCATGTGAGTCCACTTAACAACCATCTTCACATACCCGGGAAATGTTTGTAAATCTGTAACTTTAGAGTCTTTGATTTATAACTCTGTTTTTTGTCTCTAAATCTAGCTATAAGCTTCAGAATCATTACCTTATTTACTGACAGTTTTTTAAAGTAATTAAAAAGAGAAATAGGAACTTTTGGTCTGGAAAAATAAGACTAGTAGATTTGAAAAGAACTATCATTTTCATTTGCTGGCTCCTATACTAGCTCTAAATAGCTGTTCTTTGGCTGATATTCTTCATCTATATTTTAGTTTCTCAAACTCACCGTAGTCCTCAAGACACTAGAACATGTACATATCCCTCCTCTCCCAGGCATTTCTCCCACTTTCCTCCCAGTTTTCTTTTGGAGAAGTCTTGATTTACTCTCTTCATTTTATTTTAAGTGACCACTAGCAAAGCATTCCATGGCCCAGATACTGCTGTATATATCACTATAAACCTGAATTTTTCCTTGACAACACACAACACTTACCATTAATATAGCCAGATAAGCAATGATGCCTTACTCTTTCACAGTAGTAACCATGAACTTCCCACAAAACCTGGGAGGTGATCCCTCAAAAAATGTTTTCTCTTACTGGATGAATAAATATTACTTGGCCAAGAGAAGGCCTCCATAGGATATTGAGAAATTTAACAACCTCTTTTTGTCTTTTGTTTTTTTTTTTTTTTTTTTTTTTTTTTTTTTTTTGGTCTTTTGAGACAGGGTCTCCCTGTAGCTCTGGCTGTCCTGGAACTTACTATGTAGAGCAGGCTGGCCTTGAACTCACAAAGATCCGCCTGCCTCTGCCTCCCAAGTGCTAGGATTAAAGGCGTGCACCACCACACCTGGCCCTTTACCTCTTTATTTTCATTTTATGGAACATGGTCATTTACAACTAAATCTGAAAGATAAAATGCACTTTTTAAAACCATCAACAGTGTTGCTTCCTCCTTTTTGTTCTCTTACAAACACAATGACACGTGTTTCTATTTCTATCTTGTTCTGAGGTTTTAGGTAAATTTGAAGATATAATGAAACTATCCTGGGAGAAAAATTGCCTGAATTTCTAGAGAAAAATGAAATCATTGTTTAAATATGGTTATATATGGTTATATAGGGAATGGTCATTTATGTTAAGATAATGAAAATTCAAATTCCAAAGACTCATAAATATGGTTTTCAGCAAACAAATATTCTCTGAATCTGGATATTCAGTCAGCCAGTTAACATCTTGTTTACCAAAATAAGCGAAGAATCTGGTACAGTCTGTTACCCAACTTCTGCACCAATGAAATAGAAAGTTTATACATTCACTCAACAAGTATTTCTATTACACCTTCTGCTTAATTCCAGTGTGCTAGGTGACCAGAAAGTCACAAAAGAAGAATAATTTATGTGAGTACCCATAGTAACCACTGAGATAAAAGATGCAGCAAAAAGAACAGTTGCAGTCAGTAATCGTATCTTGGAGTGCGAGTGCTCTGGCTTATTTGATGCATTCCGAGCTAATTTGTGTGTTTCTAAAAGGGATTCTGTATTCAAAAAAAGGACTAAAGAGAGTGATGTATATTAAATTTCATCCATGAAGAGCCATAATACCAAACATACAAAAATAAGCATATCAAAATCTCTAAGAATTCCCACAATCATTGAAAACCTGCCCACAAAGAAATCTTCAGGCTTAGATTGCTTCTCTGGTAATTTCCCCAGAAATAACAAAATTAAGTAAACTTATTCAGAGAATAGAAAAAAAGAAAACAATTCATAAATTGTATAAAGCCAGTACAGTCTTGCTTCTAAAAAATAATAAAGTCACTATAAAACATAATAAGTACATCCTGCTTGGAGAAATATAAAGGAGTTATATTACTCAAAAACTAATGAATGTCATATACCACGTCAACCTTAAAAAGATAAAGTATAAATTATCTTAATAAACACACAAAATATTTGAGAGAATTCAACAGTCCCCAGTAACAAAATTCTTAGCAAATGAAGGATTGGTGAAAATTAAGAGTAAACAATATTTATTTAAAAGGTTTTTTATTATGAATTAAATATTTTGACTAAACTTAGTATGAACATGCAAAGCACTAAGAGTTGCACTAGTTCCTTTCCTTAGTGCTATGACAGGACACCTTACTATAATGTAAGAGTCCTTTTTAAATATTTCCTTTGGCTTAAATCTCAGGGAATCCAGTCCATCAAGGGGAGGAAAGTATAGTAGTAAAACTGCCTTTTGTGAATGGTGGTGGCTCATCACATTTCAATGGACCAGGTAGTGGAGGCCTCAGGCCCGATGAGTGGAATTGGCTCAGAAACCCCAAAGCTTCATTCAATGATCCACATCTGTCAGCTCTACACTCTATCCAAAGGTTCTACAACCTCTCAAAGCAGTGCGATTGTGATCTGACGGTGTAAAACGCATTCAGGGCAATTTTAAAAGTTCATAGAATCTTACAATCAAAACACTGCTCAAAATTAAAAAGTACAAATTCTCTGATGTGTTTCAAATCAATCTCTTAATGATGAGGCTCTGTAAAATCAAAACCAAGTAACCTACTTTCAATATATAATGGTACAGAGCAAACATTCCCATTCTAAAATGGAGAAACAGAATGAGAAAAGACTAGACAAAAGCAAGACTGAATCCTGTAAGGCAAACACTAACCCTGAATCCCTATGTCCAGCATCTAGAGGTAATATCATCACTGGACTCAGATAACCGTATGCCCATGATCCAGTTTCCTGTAGTATATTCATCTTCTAGTTCCACTCATTTATTTGGCAGACGTTTCATGTCCCTGATATCTACAACATCCTGGATTCTCCATTGCAACTTGAGTTTCAACTTCACACCTCCACCATGGGCCTGTCAGGACCTCTCTTCAGGGAATGTGACCCTGCTGCATTTTGCATGGTGTGATGGTTGGTTTTAATGTCAACTTGCCACAAATTAGAATCGCCTGAGGTATCAGTTACTTTTCTGTTGCTGTGCTAAAATGCTCTGAACAAGAGAACTTATAACAGGAAGAATTTCTTTGAGCTTTCCATTCCAGAGGAATTAAGAGTCCATCATAGGGGCAGGCACCTTGGTGGCCAGAGCTGGTAGAGCCAGTGCAGAAAGCAAAGGTTCAAGTCTTCAAGTAGGCATAGGAATCAGAGGTTAACTGGAAATCCAGCAAGGATTTCTTGAGAACTCTCTAACCCACCCCCAGTGAGGTGCTTCCCCCATCATGGTCATACATTCTAAGACCTCCCAAAACAGCACCATCAAATGGGCATGAAGTGTTCAAATGCTTGGAGCCTGTGGGGGACATTCTCATTCAAATCACCATATCTGAGCAGGAAGCTTCAATTGAGAAATGGTCTTAATTGCCATAAATGATGTAGAAAGAGCCACCCCAAATGTGGGCAGCCCTTTCTGGTAGCAAAAGGGGCACAGCAGAGCAAAGACTGCCTTATATTTGCTTGGCCTTCTCTCTCAGCCCTGAGTTCATTGATTCTGCTACCTCTACTGCTCCTTCACTGATATCTCAACCAATGCTTCCAAGCTTCCATCATTGACTAAGAACCAATGGCTCTCCAGGAATGTTCCAGATTTGGGGTGCTAGATTGGGACTTCTAAGACACCCAGCCCCAGGGGCTGAGCAGTTACTGGATTCTTGGTTCCTCATGATTTAGTTATTGCTACTACTTGAAAATAAGCTTATTTAATAATGTTTGATAAGTTATTAAATAAATAAATCATACTCTTCTATCAGATATGTTCTTCTATAGAACTCTAGATTTCTGGAATCTTGGTGCAAGTCTCCATAACCCCTTAACTCTTGCATTCTGCATGCCTGAACCCCACTAACACATGTACAATGCCAAGGTCTATTGTCAGCTTGAGATGATTCCAGGTCCACTGCAGTGATCTCTGTGGGCTTGAGTACCCCTGAGAACTCACACCTCCAAGTGCCCGTGGAGCTAGAACTGACCTCGATCCTCCTGAAAACTAGCTCTTGTTCTTCTACAGGATACTATGCAAGATGCTACAGGAGAAAATTGAATCGATGGCCCAACCCAGCTGTACAGCTTAATAGCCACAATGACTAGCACAGTAAACTCTCTATTGGTTCAGTAGCAGCACTCTTATCTAGGGGGTAATGAACAGCTATCTAATTGGATTTAAAGCTCTCTCAATGGGAGGGAGCTCACAGATGGCCCTACTGCAAATATAGCTAAACACACATGGGTAGAGAGGTCATAGACCCTAGAGAAAAATCCTAATATCTGTCATATCTCTAGACAAATCGAATTTCATGGTATATGCTAAATTTGAATGAAGTGTACCATACGCCGTTCATCAAAGGAGCTTCTTTTTACAACAGATGGAAGTTATTATAGATTTCCACAACTGGTCACAAACAGAAACTATGTCTGAGAGATGCCTAGCCCTAGGTGGCATATCTACAAGCTAAGGGTCATGGAACCTAGCAGAACGGGGGAGAGAGAGTATTAAAACAACCTTCAACTCTCATCAATGAAACTTCTTCATACAGCAGAGTATGATGCACACAGAAGGCCACAACTGGCCAAGATTTAGAGAATAAGACACTACAGTGTGAGTGTCAATGGATAGGACTACTATGTAAGACCTCACCAACCCATTTCTCAGGGACCATTATGGAAGAGAGGGCGAAAAGATTGCAAAAGCCACAGGGTTTGTGCAAGAAGGTAAGGAAACAGAGGCTTTCAGGCCTCTGGGAACTTGCTCATAAGAGCTTACAAGACAAGCAGCATGCACAAGACCCATGCTGACTCAATCAGGCAAAAACTCAGCCTAGAAGTGGAGAAATGGGCAGCAGACTTCAACTATTCCAAAGAACTATTGGCAACTGATTGCTGGGTGATGAGGGACAGTGATCCTCTCTAAAGGAGTGATTCTAGATAGGCTGAGTCTAGATGCCTGTGGATGAACTTGCACGGCGGGACATCTGGGTACAAATGCTTGACGGGATAGTATTCAACATGTGTGACAGAACTGGTGACATGGTGTGGGGTCTATGGGGGTGCCGATGGGGGAGGGGATCTAAATTTGATTAAGATCTACTATGTGAAATGCATAAAACTCAACAAAAATATACGTAAAAAAGAAATATATGACCCAGTGTTTTTGTCATTGTTGTTTCATTCAATTTGTATCACTTCAAAACATGCATATATGCACGTCACACACATAGCTATAGGATAATTCCAAAACATGTTTAGGGAGTAACATTTTGACAGTAAGGTTGTATGCAGGTAAAGAAAAAAAAATACTTTACATTCCTACATTACATAGCAGGTTGATGAGTAATATTATATTATATTTACTAAAAAAGAAAGAAAGAAAAGGAAAAAAAGAATTATTCAGTTTGCCTTACAAATAGAGATTTGGTGCTAGGACCCACAAATGAGGGACAACACACGTCGTCTGTTTTTCTGGGACTGTGTTACTTCACTTCACATAAAAAAAAAAAAAGACTGGGTAACAGAACTGACTGAAACAGTAAACTTCTGCCCCAAACAGTAAACTTCAGCACTGAAAATTAAAAAAAAAAAAAAAAAGACTGAGAAAAAGATGAAAGAGATGTATGACAGAATGTATGGGCTCTGGCAGGGCAGGGGGCAAGGAAGGGGAATGGGTCCAAATTTGACTAAGAAATGTTGTATGAGATGCACAAAGCTTCAATAATAAAAAAGAAATATATGAACAATTCATACATTTATACTGCAACATGAGAAAAAATTCTGGCTTTATGGACTCTCAGAGGTCTTAAAGTTCCTCACTTACGCCAGGCGCGGTGGCGCACGCCTTTAATCCGAGCACTAGGGAGGCAGAGGCAGGCAGATCTTTGTGAGTTCAAGGCCAGCCTGGTCCTACCAATGAGTCCAGGAACGCTGGGCTACAGGGAACCTTGCTAAAAAGACCAAAAAAAAAAAAAAAAAAAAAAAAAAGAAAGAAAAGAAAAGAAAAAATTTTCTTCACTTACATAAAAAAATACTGACTCATCTTTGTAGAATAAAAGCTGTTCTAAAATTGAATGTAATGATAACTACATGACTCCATAATTAGCAATAACGGAAATGTAAATATTACACAGCTAAACTATATAAACTGTTACAGGATGTATAAATTATATCTCAATAAATTTGTTTTTAAAATCTTGGGAAAATTTCTAGTCCACAAATCAGAGAGGTGTTACCAGGGCTGATCCTCAAAGACATTTTAGGAGAGATGATACATTGAAGACTAGAAATGCAAGGTGTAAGAATATAAGAAATAGGTATGGAAAGATGGCTCGGCAGGTAAGAGCACTGGCTACGCAACCCTGCAGGACTGAATTTGATTCCCAGAATCCTTATAAAGGTGGAAGGAGAGGAAGGGAGCTCCTTCTACTATCATACGGGAGCTTCTGAGCCATAAGACACAGTACGGCCCTCAGAAGGGTTAAGAAGTTCCGATCTTCAAAGAAGTCAGAGAAATCATTTGCAAACATTTCCTAATAGCAGACTACTTTCCAGAAAATGTTAAGAACTTTCCAAATAGATCATTAGAAAACAAGCAGATGAACAACAGTAAGACATCTAAAAAGCCACTGGGCCAGAGAAAAATGTATAGCTTAAATAACCATGTTTAATAGTGCTCAAAATAGCTGTTTATAGAAGGAAAATTAAAACCACAAAGTTCACTGGAATAGCTAATATTAAGAAGGATCCTGCTAATGTTAGTGAAAATGAGTAAGTGAAAATGAGATTTTCAAGCAGAATTGTACAAATGCCAACTTTTACAAGCACTTTGAGAAATAATTTGGTAGGTTCTTAAAAACAAATGGACTTTAGCCGGGTGTGGTGGCACATGCCTTTAATCCCAGCACTCAGGGGAGGCAGAGGGAGGTGGATCTCTGTGAGTTCAAGGCCAGTCTGGTCTACTTTGTGAGTTCAGGCCAACTGGGGGTACAGGGAGACCCTGTCTCAGAAAGACAAAAACAATGGACTTTGTATATTATATTATGTGTATGCGTGTATGTATGTGTAACAATAATAACCAAAGATGAGGTCATGAAATTGAGAGGGATGGAGGATTTGTGGAAAGAGTTGGAAGGAGAAAGAGAGAAATAGAAATGTTGTAAATATAGTACTCATGTATGAGATTTTTAAAAAAATTATTTTGAGTTAAGCATACTAAAAAATATAATGTATCCTTAATTCAGTGATTGTACTCACTGATATTTGAGGGAAGAAAAAGCTTGTATCTAGGTAAAGACTAAAACATAAATAATCCTAGAGCATAGTTTACAATAATCAAAATTTGGAAATAACCCAAGTATACATTGGCAGGTTACTATATATATAAGCAAATATGGTACATTCTTGCAGTGGAATAGCATTCAAGAATAAAAGAACTGAATTATTGATAGGGTCTCACAGATGAATCTCAAAATATGCTACAAAGAAAAGTTAAAAAGAAAACAACACAGACTGTATAATTTCATTTATATAGAAATCTGGTATATGGAAATGAACCTGAAGTAAAAGAAAGCAGATCAACGGTCACCTAAACATGATGTTGCAAGGCTCACAGTGTGAATAAAGAGTGTGAACATTCAGTTTATTTCATGTAATTGTATCGCAATAAAACCTTCTTGTATAAAGGAATGGTGCTGCCTGGTGTACTATGCATGCCTTTTTTTCTTTTCTTTTCGTATTACGTTTTTAGGAATCTTGTACAATATATTTATCTTTATCTACACCTCTCTTATAGCCCTTCTCCCCAGGACAGACTTCATGTTCTCTGTCTGTCATATATATTATAGCAATTGAGTCAAGTTTGTGTCCTCAAATATCTTTCCGTGTGTATCCATCCACTGGAGCCTGGTAAATCTATCTAGCGTCACTCTCTTAAAGAAAACTGTCCAGATCCAGGGGAATCCGACACCCTCTTCTGACCTCCGCGGCATTGCATGACATGGATGCACAGACCCACATGCAGACAGTACATTCATGCACATACAAAATAAATAAGTAAAATTAAAAAAAAAATTAAAAACTGTCTCTCCTTTCCCAATATTTCCTGGGTGAAGGTTGGTGCCTTTTCTCACTTCTGTGCTGGGTTTGTCTGGCTTGAGCTTCCACGGGCCTTGTGCATGCTGCTACCGTTGCTGTAAGTTCATATGAGTAACTGACCACCTGCCTGCAAACTGTTCATCGTTACCAACCACCTCTGCCCTTACAATTCTTCTGCCCCTCTTCTGCAATGGTCCCTGAGCCTTGGGTGACAGAAGTTTGATACAGAGGCCCTATTCAGGGAGAAGCACGCTGCAGATTCTTGTTTTCTGTATTTTAGAGGCAGAGACAAGTGGCTCTCTGTGGGTTTAAAGCCAGCCTGGTCTACACAGCAAGTTCCAGACAAAGCTTAGTGAGACCATGTCGCAAAAAAAAAAAAAAAAAAAAAGAAAAAAAGAAAAAGAAAGAAAGAATAGAAAAGAAAGAAACAAGTGAAGAGAAATAATAAATGTCACAGAAGAAAACAGCTATGAAGGATGGCACAAATATTGGCCAATGCAAATAGGAATTGTACATTCGGATCAAGTTTAACTATATATAATATGCAAAACTATAAGTCAGTATCAGAGTTTTAAAAAATGGAATCGTGGGCTGCAGAGATGGCCTAGGGGCTAAGAGCGCCGACTGCTCTTGCAGAGGACCCAGATTCGATCCCCAGCACCCACATGGCGGCTGAGAAATGTCTGAAAGTCCAATTACAGGAGAACTCCAGTTCCAGGGGAATCCGACGCCCTCTTCTGACCTCCGCAGCGTTGCACGACACGGGTGCACAAACCTACGTACAGACAGTACATTCATACACATAAATAAATAAAAGAAAAAAATATTTAAAAAAATGGAATCGTGTGCATTTTTTTTTTCTTTTCGAGATACTCTGATATTTAACCCCCCCCCCGAATAAATCTCAAATGTATACTGGGGTTGGTGAAAATAGAAGGAAAATGAAAAAAAATCAGCAAAATTATTAGACCTAGAAAAACAGATTAAGACGAAGATGATGAACTGGACATGATGACACATGCCAGTATCCCAGAACTTCAAAATAACAGAGTCGGGAGGTCAAGGTCATCCTTAGCTGTGTATTATGAGAGCAACCTCAGCTCTGTCATACCTTGTCTAAAAATAAGAGAAAAGGAATTATGAAATGATGTAAAATGAAGGAAGATATAAAGTATTTCAAGAGGGCCAGCAAGATGGCGCAGCAGCATAGAGCACTTGTGGCTTGGGGACCCAAGTCCAATCCCTGGGGACCCAAGTTCAATTCCCTGGAAGCTATGTAAAGGTTAAAGGAGAAAACCAACTCCACAAAATTTCCCTTTCATCTCTACCTGCACTCCAACATTACCCATGTACACAGACACACATAGATACACACACAGATACACACACACACACACACACACACACACTTCTCAGAAAAGTCACCACATGTCGAGAAACAAGTCAAGTAGAATTAAACACAACAAACCAAACAAAACCAGAAATTCATGGGAACAAGGCAAAGATACTTGTTCATTCTAAGTATTAGCATGGCCTGAGGGGAAATCATATAACATCAACGCATAACAGAAGAAACAGTGAAAGAAGAGCAAGATGGAAAGCTATCTAGCGCTATAACGTAACATAGAGTAATAACGCGTACATACTCTGATGATAATAAACCTGAGTAATGCCAAAATAAAAGAGAATGAAGCCAGTGAATCTATCTTCAACAGCCCTGATGTCAATATTAATTTGCTTATTTATATACAGAAATGCTTATTAAAAGATCACGATGTGCCAGGCAGTGTTCTCAGTCCCAAGAGTGGCTTCTTCAGTACATAAGCTTCATTAAGTGCATTATCAGATGAAATTTATATTATTAATAAACATCAACTGGATTAAATCACTTTTAAATATGTTTAAAACAGTGTGTTTCTAATTGGGCTAAACTTATATCATGCTGTTTCAAAAGGGCTTCTGATTTTTTTTTTTAGTGAATGTTAAGAATGGTATTATGAGTTTTAGTTATTAAGAAGTATTCTTATACATTAGTCTAAACACCAAAGATAGAGGAGTTCTCTTTATCCTTTACATTTTCATGATACCAAAACTCAAATAAATACATCCTAAAGATACAATGCTGTCATCCCTCTCCTCCATTTGCTGTAGCTTCCAGCATTATCTTGGGTTTCTCTGGATGAGGAAAGAATTAGAAATCTTCTTCCAGATGTATAGTTCAAAAGTCAGGATTGTAATATCCTTGCCTAAAGAATTCCCAGCACCAGGGACTCTCCCAAAGAATGCTAAAGCCCTGTTTCTTCTCAGCTCCTGCAGTGCTGCACAGCCTGTGGCCCCTTAGACGTCTGACTGCCAAGAGAAACACAAAAGTGAGAAACTATCTGTAGGAAAGAGCACGGCCCTGCTTGCTGGGACGTCTCCTCTGTTTGCATTTCTTTTTCTCTCTGTTCTCTTCTTTTTTTGTGTGTTCTTTCTTTTCTTCTCAAAAAGTCAGGGTATCTGAGTATTGTTTTTAAAAAGCCAATTTCTTTCCTTTATAGTAGATGTGCCTGGCTGGAGTCTGGTAAAACAACCAAGAAAAACAGCCTTTAAAAAGGGGAAAGAAAAAGCACTCTACTGCAAGGAAATATGGGAACAGTCAGTGTTGTTTCCTGTGGTATAAAATATTTCATCTCCTCATGCAGTGTTGGTCTAAGGGAGTTGGTTCTGCCTTGGCATGAAACAGCAATGAAAGAAGCATCCTGTATTTGGAAAAAGTTGGAAATGTGTTCTTCTAACCAAGATGAACAATTCCCCCCTAACTCCACTACCTGGTTTATTGTGAGTGAGATAGTACGATTTCCCATCACCCTTTTCCCTTGTTCCAGATTTCACTCACCCAAGTAAAAGTTCACTGTGTGCCTCATTTAGCCAGAACGAGTAAAATTCCGAATCATATATTCAATTATACAAGAATATATACAAGATTATTCTGTCTTTCTTTTATTATCCATTTCATTATGATAGAGTACACTCAAGTGCCAGGAATGTTGGATAAGGACATTTAATATAAAGATACTTCTGTGCCATCACCCCTTTATCCTCCAGCAACTGTACCCATGAATGCAAAGAAATGCTACTTTCTAAATAGTTTCTACGTAGTTCTTTATTCTCAATTTTTAAGTTAAACAACACTCCCCCCCCCAAAAAAAAATACACACAAAAAATCTACTTCCTGCCAAACTGAATTTATTGTCCTGAAAGTGAAACTTCTGTTTGATGTAAGGCTTCCTTTTTACTTGCTTATTTTAAAGATTGTGTGTGTGTGCGTGTGTGTGTGCGTGTGTGTGTGTGTGTGTGTGTGTGTGTGTGTGTGTGTGCTTGAGGAGGCCAGAAGAAGGTGTCAGGTCCCCTGGAGCTGAAGTTATGAGTGGTTCTGAGCTGCTCAATGTTGGTGCTGGGACCTAAACTCAGGTCCTCTGGAAAAGCCGTAAGTCCTGTAACTCCTGAGCTCTCTCTCTAACCCCAAAGTTAATGGTTTCTTAGTCAAAGAAATTCACAGCATGGATAGGTCTGTGAGGCACAGAGAATAGAAGTGCTGTGACTACTTGACCTTACTCACCAGCTGAGTTGATCAAGTTCCCTTTATTTCTAAAGCTGGATGATGTGTCCCATTGGAAGGAGTTTACAGAGACTGTTGAACACAGGGCAGTAGAATGCATTAATGAGAACTCATCTGTATCAAAAAGGAAATCCTAGGAGTCAGCATGCAGTGAAAGCAAGAAGCCTAAGGATATGTGAGCTGTCACATTTTACGAAGTGCTAACAAAGAAAAGTTAAAGCTGTAAAAAAGCCCACTTTTTAGATGTCTTACTGCTTGAATTTTTCTGACATGAGGTTATGGAATTATAAATGTTCTACAACAAATCTTTTAATAACTATAGTCTACATACTGCCTTTTAAAAATTATTGATTTGCCTCTTCCAAAACCATAATTGTCTGACTTCTCATTTAACTTTGGCTAAAAGGCAAATCCTATACATAGGGGCATGCCACTGCCCACCAAAATAACCCTCTAGCCAAGCCTGCTCTTCAGCCAGAAATAAAAATGAGCATGACCTGCTTCCATGTTCCCGGACTGAAAAAATGTAAAACCAAGACATCTGTCAAAACCGAGTGGATTTTCTCACTGGGAAATCATCTACCCCAAATCTAAGACCAATTTAGGAGATAAAAACACATTTTATCCCATGTGACTCCTGTTCCTTAAGGATTTATGGGAAAAGACACTGAGCTTTGCCCCTTGACACTCATGAAAAATGGTCTTTATTTTAAGCTGTGCTCATTTTAATCAAGAGACGATCAGGAGCTCAAAGCCAGCATTGGCCACATGATTTCTTGCCTCAAATAACAGCTACCTCCCCCAAACAAACAAATAAACAACAAAGTGGAATCATTTATCTCAGTATTCTGTTAAAACACTTAATAAAAGTTCTCAAATGAAGGAACATATATGTCTTGGGAAATTAATTCAGTTACCAGTTTCTACTTCTTTCTAGGCCCAAACTTTCAGCCTGCCAGCTACAGATGAATGACTAGCACCTGCCACTCATACAGCATCTGGGATCTGAACACTGCACAGTTTTAATTGACTTACTATAAATATTTGGGAGTGGGAATTTTACAAAGCCAAGCCTGTTATGACTTCTATCTATCTATCTATCTAACTATCTATCTATCTATCTATCTATCTATCTATCTATCTATCTATCTATCTGTTTTAAGAGCCAGTTGATTACAAGACCAAGACAATAATAGGTCTTCCTTTTAAGACAGACACCAGATAAAGAGAGGAGCTCTGGTTTTGTGTGGATGAAGGGGTAAGAGAGTACACAATGCTAACCCATCTTTTCTTTCAATATTTGTTTCTATTTCCAGTACAAAACACATTTTACCTAAAAGCCTTCCTCTCCTCCTAAAAACTGGTTTAGATTGCATTTGTTTCACAACTTGAAATGAACCCAATTGGATGGAGTTTTCAAAAGGTATTTTAAAGCTGAAAATAATTACAGACATCCTGAAAGGTGAGTATAAATAAGAAAACAGAATTGTTAAAAACTACTCTGAAATGCCAACTCTACTTACTTAAAATTCAACTTCCTTCTCCTGCACCATTCGTAAGGAATGAAGCTTGGGCTGGATTGAAGGTGGGAACATATCCTAAAAGCTCGCACCAGACTCCACAGAAACTATAAACAGGACTTGCTTTTGAAGGCTTTACATACCCTGGTCCCAAGCTGATCACATTTGCCTAACCTGGAATGAATGTGAGCTGCTCAGGATACATCCGACTTCAACATGCACAGAAAATATGATGGATTTTCTCCTGTGTGTCTGCCAGATGCTGACCAGATGTGTGTGCGCTGCAGCCCACTGGCCTATTGGAGGACGTCTGGACATTTATACTACAGACAGTCTCTGTTTTAGGATCACTTAGAGGCAATTTGCTTCTAACAGAAAGGACCAAATGTGATTACTGTCACTTGCAAACAACCACGTTGTGGTGTGTCATAGCTCCATCTTCCTTCTCTGTCTCTCCAGGGTCTATGCTGCTTCCTACTTGTGAGTTCATGAACGTTATGTGCATTCTTGGGCATCAGACGCCTGTCAGAGGCTCCAGGAAAACCCGCTGCTTCTCTGGGTGAGCACCCTCCATCCTCTGTTGAATTTCACCTTGCTCTACATGCTGTTCAGTTTTTCCTATAAACTGGCTTCATCTACTTTTCTGGAATGTCATGCGGTCTGCAGGCCAAGCTCAGCTGAAGATTTTGCCTTGTAGTTCCCTGAAGGAACAGAGCTCGATGGGCAGGATGCTGTTTCCTCCCGCACAAGCAACCCCATATACATTTTTAATAACATTTCTACATTTCTGCCAGCATCTAAAACAGGACACAACAAATGTACTATGGCCCAGGAGCCAAAGCTGGGCCTCTGCCTATTTTTGTATAACCTGCCAGCACCACAGTAATTTTGACATTTTTAATAACTGGAAAAAAAGATGAATGCCTCAAAAACTGAAAATATTTCTTTTCTGGCTTTTCACAGGTTGCTGGTCTCTGATTTAAACAACTTTCCTTTCTCCCCCTTGCAGAGAGAGTTTTCTTCTCCTTTCATAGGTTTGTGTGCATGCGTGCCCCTTCTATGCATCACAGGCCCCCGGGCAGAACCTGACCTTCAACCTCCTACCCCTCTCTCTGTTTCTTTGGCAGCAGCCAGACTTTGATAACAGCAATAACCTCTTTCCTTCCCTGGTCGTCACGTGTTGCACTTCCTCTGGAGTCTGTAACTTCCTTTCTTCCTGCTTTTCTCTTCTTGGGCCACCTTCTCTTACCATGGTATTAAGTACTTTTCCCAGGCTGAAGCTTGCAAACTTACCTCTCTCCTATTCCTATTCCTGCTCCTGCATATTAACGCTGACATGAATCCACACACTCTCTTTCCAGCTTTGGTGTACGCTAAGCTGAATGCAGGTCCAGGCAAATGAGGAAGTGAAGAAGAAAAATGGAAAATGTAACAGAATAAAAACAAGAAGAATCTTAAAAGGGAAACTTGAAGTGAAAAAAGGAGAAAAAAGAATGAGAAGAAAAGAATGAATAAATGTTAAAATTAAGGAAATAAAGGAAGAAGAAAAACTACAAGAAAAATAATGAAATAATGCTAAATATAAATAAAATATAAGAGAAATAAATGAAAGCAGGACTGAGATTGAGGGTGGGGTAAAACTGATTTTAAAACAAGTTTTTTTTTTTTTTTTTTTTTGTTTTGATGTGTGCTTATAAAAAGACAAAACCCTACGATGTACATATGGAAGAACAAACTCTTATCACCCTTCAGGTGTCTGACAACCAGCTTCTGGAGCAGGACCCCTCATACAGCCACAATAGCTCCTTGTGAGGTCATATCAAAAGCCAAATATTATGTAAGATTCCCTGGGTGTATGTGAACAAACATTTCTTCATTTGAGATAGAACACAGAAATGATTTCACCTAAGCTCAGCTTGGTGAAACAGAGCCGAAGTTTTTGGTGTTACCTACAGAAGCAAATCTGAGGGGCTACTTAGAAAAGCAGAGATGAGAGGTTGGTTACAGGCTGTTGCTAAAATTCCTTCCGGACGCGCACACAGTGCGTCCTGCCTCCCTCAGTCTCAGAGTCCCAAAGGCAAAGCAAGGTAAAAAGTGCCCAAACTACAGTTTGGAAAATTCTAGCAAGTTTAATTTGGTTTACTTACAGACTAAATGGGTGGGGGGTTACTTACAGGAGGGTGCCCTGAATTTATTGGCGGGGGGGGGGGGGGGGGGGCGTAACCAATCACTTCCTGATTGGATTTAAGGCCCTTTCAATGGGAGAGAAAACATGCCTGGCACTGTAGAACTGTTAAAAAGCCTAAGGCTGCAAGCATGCAGGTCCTAAGGGGGAATCTACTGTTGATATTTTCCTAAATAAACATGTGGTTTAACTACCTTCTAAATAGTTAGCTTATACCTATAACTAGTTCAGCTCTCAACTGTGATCAGAGAACACTTATCCACAAGTGGACAACTGTCAAAGTGGAGGACCCATCACAGACCAAAGTGCTGATAGTGACTTCTGTGTGTTTGGCCCTGAATGGGTCATCTGCGTGAACTCAACTGAGCCCCAGGAAGCATTGTGGACAAGGAGATGGGAGGACTGTGGAAACCTGAGAATAGAGAGGAGTGAGGTGGAGAACTGTCTCCCGGAGAAGACATGACCACAGCAGTCATAAGCATGTAGCACCTATGACTCCCCGCTAGGGACCCAAAATGCAAAAATTAATCAGTTAGTTAGCTAATTAATTAATTAAACGAAAGGATAGAAGGTAAAAGGAAGGAAGGAAAAGGGAGACAGGGAGGGAGTGAATGAAAGAGAGAAAGAGAGAGAGTTATGAGGGTACAGGGGACCAGTTGGGAACAGCAAGGGTGAAGGGGAGAGAGAAAGGACAGCAGGTGAGTGTGAGCAGTCCATTTTCCACAAGAATGCAAGTGTCAAAATTAAAAGAGAAATAAATAAATAAATTAAACCTATGCCATGTGCTCACAGATCTGTTTCTCATTTAAAAAGCTGCAAGGCTTTTAGCTACTAAGTAGTTTGTGTCTATACATAAAATACTCAAATTCTTTTTCTTAAAAACTCTTACTGGCTATTCTCAAAGTGATATTCCCCTTTAAATGTTACCTTGGTACAAGAAATGCTGTGCTAGATTCAATGAGGTACAGTATTAACATCTGTAAAGCTGAGAAGATAGCTTTGAGCAGGACTTTGTTTCTTTTTGCAATCTTGTCCAGGGTTTTTGGAATATGTTTTTCCCTTTCAGAGGACTTTCTGACATGCTAGTTAGAACTAGAAGTTGCAGTTGATGATTAAAAAAACAAGTCTCATCTTTTCTCCCCTCTCCTCTTCTCCTCTCTTCTCTCCTTTTCTCTTTATTTTTCAGCCAGCAATCTGTCAGAAATAAAAACGTATATTTACAATTAAGTAAGGACTTTATCAATGAAATGGCTAAGTTAGGAAAGGAAGACTATTGCAGACAGAGAATTCCCAGGCATTCAGTCTGGAAGTCAGAAAAAGGTGGCTTCCCCTGCGCTAGAAGATAGTAAGTTCACTAAATGTTTTCCCTATATATATTAAACATACAGAAACACATTTTACCAAAAATACAAATACATAATAGAATATTTGGCTTTAGAATAAGTAAATTCTGTGAATTTTTATTTCATAATTAAGTGAAGAAGCCAACCACCATAGCACAAATGATCCACACTTTCACTTATGTGCAGAATCTAAACAAGCCAAACTCATAGAAGCAGAGGGTAGAGATTGGGGTGGAGGGGCAGGAGCAAGGCGGACAAACATCTACTCATTTGAGACAGAGCACCAGCAACAGAGCAAAGAAAAGCTTCCAGACGTTGTCATGCTGTTGCTAAGGGAAGTGCCACCTTCATCTGGTCTGTTATTTGGCATCCGCGTTTATAAGTGAACAAGCATCTTATTTGTTATTTTGATGACTAGCACTTGGCAGTTTCCAGAACTGTCCTACATGCAGTAATTCTTACAACGCCCTTGCTCCATAGAACCCAGAACATCAGGCAGAACACAGGGAGAGCCAGACAGCTTGGAAATGACCAGTCTAATGAATTTTTAACTTAAACCATCTAATCCTTCTAAGTCTAGCCAGTTATTTTTTAAGATATTAATGATACTAATAATTCAAATCCACTGACTAAAAATCGTGCATTAAGCCAACATATGTATGGCTCTGGAAATATTTTGAGTCCGTGAATGGTTTGTCATATTCCAAGGCAGACGATAGCAGCACACGCAGCCCTTGCCAGCAACAACCTGCTATCGACACACTTCTCTTGTTCTTTACTTGTAATGATAAACCACAGGGTAGCAAACAGATGAAAGCTCTGTAACTTAAGCAACACCACGTTCCCACTCTTTTCCAGAAAACCCCTCTATGGACAGAGGATAAGGAGTTATAAAATTAACTGAGAGCCTTTGTGCAAGCTAGACCTGCTGTCAGAGTGAGGGGAGCCACAGGTTACAGGAGCTGCTCCAAGTCTGTCATTCTCTTTTCTCAGGAAAACCTCCTGTGCTCTGCTTGTATCATAGATTCAAGGTGATCAAGCAAGTTCAGCTATGAGTGAAGAGGAGGAAAGCAGTGAAAAGAGACATGCCTAGGAATTGCTGAACAAATAACTGCTGATGAAGTATCATGCACGACAGTCTTAGTGCTTCCTGACTGGTCAGGTACTGACTTTGTACCTTCCTTTGTAAGTGGAGTATTTCCCTACTCCACAGATTTACTCTTGTTTTCTGGAGCAGCCCACATAAGTGCAAACACTGTCTCTGATCTCCATGCCCATTTGTCAATGGTTCTGAGGCTGGTTATAGAAGTCAACTAACACCAGCCTAATTTTTGTACTGATTATTGATCCATCATTCATTATTTTTTTAGTCTTTTGGAGATAGGATCTCCTTATAGGCCCAGCTGGCCTGGAACTCACTGTGTAGTCTAGACTGGTCTTACTCTCAAAGAGAACCACTTGCTTCTGCCTCCTGAGTGCTAGGAATAAAGGTATATACTACTATGCTTAAAAAAATACCTGTAGAGGTTTTTTTTCCTATAATCAATATGTCACCATAGAATTGCAGCATTAGGAAAATCTTAAATTGAGGATCAGGATTTCGATTAGTTAATAGGGTGCTGACCTAGCATGCATCAAGCCCTGGGTTGAATTCTTGGCATCAAAGAAATTGGACATGGTAGTACCTGCTGGTAATCATTGTACTCAGAAAGTGGAAATAGCAGGATTAGAAATTCAAGGTCATCTTCAGCTATGTGTGGAGATTACAGGCCACCATGGGATATACGAGACCTTGTCTTTAAAAAAGGAAAAGGAAAGGAAAAATCTGAAATAAAGAGCGAATACAGGGTAGCAGGGATCCATCAATGATTTAACTGGTGTGTGTGTGTGTGTGTGTGTGTGTGTGTGTGTGTGTGTGTATTTCTTTCTCTAGTCCCCCCCCCAAAAAAAGGATCTGGAAATTAGAGTGTTTCTTGGAAGCTTGGATGAACAGGCCCAGTGATCACAGGTGTAAAGGTGGTTTTCAGAATATTAGCCATTAGTGTGGGGCAGGTGCTAGCCAGACAGAACAGATACTGGCCACATAGAAAGAATGGATTCTACCTAAAATTAGGTAGGTAACCTTTATGTTGGGGTCTACAAATATGCATTCCCAGACACCTCCCATCTTAGGAACACAAAAGCCTTTTTAAGAAGTTCTGGGTAATTGATAAGTGCCAAATTTTTAATATTATGGTATTTGAAGCAGCAATTGAATTTGTAGTAATCTACCCAGAGGGAATAAATGAACAAAATGAAAATACTTAGATCTCAAGAAAATGTAATATTTATTCACCCATTTAAGTATAATAATCCAAACCTAAATACTATTAAATGAATGCTATGCAAACACACAAAAAATGGATTCTAGATTCCACTGTGCTTTAATTGATAACAATGAAGAGATATGGTAGGGAAAAGAGATAGGATTGAGTGGCCAAGAATGGGACTTTGGGCTAAAAAAGGCAGAAGCCATATCAGTTGATCAACAGGGAAGCATTTGGGTATCCAACATGCTGATTTTGCTGTAGCATCACAGCCCAGAAGAGGAGAAGAAGAATGGTCAGGCCATTACTAGAGGAAGGGCACCCAGCCAGCCCAGGTATTTAAATACTCTAACTTTGCGGTAGGATGAGTCTTGTGGGTATATATCCAGGAGGGGTATGACTGGGTCAGGGTCAGGGTCAGGTGGTAGGCTCATTCTGAAAAAAAAGTAAATCCCCCCAAAGAATATTCTTTATACTTATTACATGCATTTTAAAGTAAGCTTATTGTAGTAATGTTCCACATGGCTTTTTCAAGCACCCTTAGCCTCATTTCCTTCTTCTTCCTCTTTCTTCCTCTCCCTCTGCATTACTGTCCCTCCTTCTCCCAACATAAGTCCCCCTATTTTTCCTATTTATCTCTTCATGGCACCTCTATCTTACTATCTTCCTCTGTAGAACTCCTTCACACAGGTGTTCCTGTCCATATATCTGAATAATTTTCTTTTAAGTGAAAGAGAATTCAGAGCCTGCTTCCTTTCATTGGAAGTCTATTTTATTTTAATATTCCCCCATTTTTCTTTTTTTAATTTTTAAACTTTTTTTTAATTTTTATTTATTTGTATGAATGTGTTGCCTACATGTGTGTAAGTGCACCACGTCATGCAAACTCCTCTGGAACTGGAGTTACAGACAGCTGTTAGTGGCTCTGTGGGTGCTGGAAACTGAACCTGGGTCCTCCACAAGAGCAGCCAGTGCTCTTAATTGCCGAGCCATCTCTCCAGCCCCTCTCCCATTTTTCTTAAACCAGAAGACAAAGTTAATTACTAAAGTACAGCTTTCAGTTTTATCTTTTTCTTTTTTTCTTTTTAGGTTTTTGAGAGTCTATCTTTAAGAAATTTAAAATGTTTGTGAAGCTACTACATATGCTTAACCCAATGCTCAAAATATTATATGGTGCCCATTAAAATATCCAATTTTTATGTTTTTATATATCAGTTAAAATAAACTTTTAAAAGATTAAAATGTTTCTTTGAAATGTGTCTTTATGGAAAAAAAATGCAAAGCTAAATGCAGGGAGAATCCTGTAATCCCAGCTTTCATGAGACTGAGGCAATAGATTCTCAAGTTAAGGCTTATTTGGGTGGTGAGACCTTGTCTCCAAAAAGCAAACGATGAGATACACAGATTTTTCATTCCTTTGTATTAATCTGCAGTGTTTCCCACTGTTTCAGTTAAAACTAAGGCAAATAAACTATGACATCTCCGAAAAATGTATTGAATTTCTTTTAGAAGTAAAATGTAAGCTCTAAAGATGGAGTATTAATTGTTAAAAATGGGATATCATCCTGCATACTGTGGGTAAGCCCTAAGTCCAAATACAGGGGGTCCTTAGCATGGACAGAGAAGAGCAGAGCGGTATGGAGAAGATACCACACCAAGGCAGAAGAAGAAAAAAGTGATGGGGCCACAAGTCAAAAATGTCAGCCATGACCAGAAGTTGGAAAAACAAAGAAATCCCCTCTCCCTCTCCACCAAGCTTCTTGAGGGCCATAGCTCTGGCCTGAAACTTGGGGTCTTCAGAACTGGGAAAGAATGAATTTCTATTATTGTAAGTCACTGGGTTTGTTTGTGATTTATCATAGCAACCCTAGAAAACGTGTAGACTTACTTTGCTGCTGGTCTCTGATCAATATTTATTTAGATGTAATGGTCCCCATATTCTGAGTGATTGAAATATGTGCTCAACTTAACAACTCATTCCCACATGATGACCAGCCTATAGTCTGATGGGTGCTCATTGAAAGCAGAGTTTGTCTGTAGAGTCCTATTGTGCTGGATAAATGTACAATCTGGACATTTTCTTATTCAGAAAAATCAGTGTCAGACCACCATTGCTTCAGACTTTAGGAGCATGAAACTCCAGGCTGGAAGTGTTGCTTAGTAACCTCCATAGTGTAGAAAAATCTAGAACACAGCAGTGAGATGCATAGGGGGACCAGCGCTCTGAGAGATGAGCAAGAGCTGCTCTAGAATCCAGCCACAGTGACCTGGCTTCAAGCACCCAGGCCACTGGAATCCAGGGTTCAAGCACCCAGGTGGAACACCAAACCCCTCC
This sequence comes from Rhizomys pruinosus, assembly GCA_009823505.1. Classification (NCBI taxonomy): domain Eukaryota; kingdom Metazoa; phylum Chordata; class Mammalia; order Rodentia; family Spalacidae; genus Rhizomys; species Rhizomys pruinosus. The sequence continues at coordinate 536,259 of VZQC01001960.1, read as the reverse complement.
TGCATGAGCAGTGTGGGAGGAGTTACCCAGCAAGCACAGCAGAGGGACATACAGGAGGCCAGCTCCAGCTATGGTGAGAGTGTCCCAGTGGGAATAGGGGTAATGAGTCTAAGGCACAAGGAAGTGGAAGAGACAGGAGCCTTCCACACCTCCAGTCCCAACACACTAGGCTTCACAGCCAACCTAGAGCAAAAGGCATGAGGGAAGCGAAGTGAGCATAGTATTCAGTGGCGAACTGACCGGGTTATTGCCTATCCAATTTCTGAAGACCCTTCAGAACAGAAAGGGAAGAATTAGCTGGACCCTCCAATATATAACCAAAAGTGAAAACCTGATAACCAGACCAGCCAGCACTCCATAAACAAGGAGAAGACAAAGAAAGCACCTGAAGGAAACAGCCAAAACAAGATGCCAAAGTAGCAAAGAAACAGTTGAGATTCACATCAGAATACAAACAACAAAACAAATCCATATGCCAAAACCACAAAGAAAAAACAACATCGGAAAAACACGGAATAAATCTACACCAAAATCTACCTGTCCTATAAGAGATTCCTACAGTGAGATTTCCTTGGAAGCAACCCAATAGACAGATCTTAGAAAAATAATATTAGACATACTCAAAGAAATAAGGAATATAAAAAACAAATAAAAAACTAAAGGGAGGAATGACAAACTCAGGAAGGAACTAGAGGGAAAGAATGACAAACTCAGGAAGGAACTAGAGGGAGAGAATGACAAACTCAGATAGGAATTAGAGGGAGAGAATGACAAACTACAGAAGGAAATGGAAACACAGAAGAGGTACCAGGCTGAAATGAAAAAGGAAACAGACCAGTAAAGCAAGGAGCCACAAGAAGAGAATGACACATCCTAAAAGGAAATGGAAATACTAAAGAAATTGCAGGAGAAATGAAAAAGAAAATCAAACACTCACCCAATCAACAGGAAAGAATGGGAGAAAGCCCCAGGAACAGATTGGAGGAAGCAGAAAAAGACTATCAACAGTGGAAGATAAAGTGGAAGAACTAGAATGCTAAGAAAAGAATATGAAAATTAAAAAAAAAAACACAAGAGTAGAAAAATCAGAAAACATGAGACACTGTGAAAAGACCAAACCTCCACATCATAGGGACAGAAGAAGAAGAATCTCAAGACAACGGTATTGATCAAATCTTCAACAGAATAATAGAAGAAAATTTCCCCAAACTGAAAAAAGACAAACCCATACTAATAAAAGAAGCACATAGAAGAACAAATAGACAAGATTAGAAAAGAAACTCCCACACCATATCATAGTTAAAATGCTAGATGCCCAAAAGAAAGACAAAATACTGAAAGCAACAAGAGAAAAACAAGTTACATAATAAGGGGAAATCCATCCGAATTACAGCAGACTTTTCAGTGCAAACAACGAAAGCCAGAAGAACATGAACTAAACTATTCCCAGAACTAAATGACTATAGATACCAACCCAGATTACTATACCCAACAAAAATGTTGATCACAGTTGAAGGAGACAGAAAAAATCTTTCATGACATAAACAAGATGAAAGAATACATGTCCAGAAAACCAACACTTCAGAAACTACTCAAAGCAATTCAAAGAATGGAGGAAAGGAGCAACTATACCCAAACAGTGAGAGAGAGAAATTAATAAAAGTATAACGATGAAAACACAAACCTACACCAAGAATGCAAACAGAAAATAATGTGAAAAGAAGCAATACACATCCCTAAGTAATAATCTTAAATATTAATGGTCTAAATTCCCCAATCAAAAGACATAGACAGGGAGAATGGATTAGAAAACAGAATCCATCTATATGCTGTCTACAAGAAACCCATCTCACCCTCAAGGATAGGCACCAACTGAAATTGAAAGGATGGAAAAAGATATTCCAAGCAAATGGCACCAAAAAGCAAGCAGGATTTGCTATTTTAATATCAGACAAAATGGACCCCAAAAAAGTAAAACTAATCAGAAGAGACAAAGAGGGCCATTACATCCCTATCAAAGGAACAATTAGCTATAAAGATTTTATAATCATAAATATATATGCACCAAATTTTGGTGCACTGAAATTTATAAGCACAATCCTGCAAGACTTAAAGGAACAGATTAATTTCAGCAAACTAATAGTGGGGGACTTCAATACCCCACTAAACCTTTGGATAGGTTAACTGAACAAAGAATAAACAGAGAGATATTTGAACTGAACAATACAATACACAAAATGGATCTCACAGACACCTAACAAATATTCCACCCAAACACTAAAGAATATACTTTCTACTCAGCACCCCATGGAACCGTCTCCAAAATTGACCACATACTGGAACACAGAATAAACCTCAACAAATACAAAACAATTGAAATAATTTTATGCATTCTATCAGACTACAGTGAAATAAAGTTCAATATCAACATCAGGATAAGCCCTACTACCTACAGGAACAACTGGAGACTAAACAACATACTGCTGAATAATGAATGAGTCAAGGAATAATTAAAGAAAGAAATAAAAGCATTCCTGGATCTAAATAAAAATGAAAATACAACACAATTCAAAGACCAGAGAAAAGGAGGAACCATACCCTAACAGTGAGAGAGAGAAATTAATAAAAATATAACTAAGAAAACACAAACCTACACCAAGAATGCAAACAGAAAATAATGTGAAAAGAAGCAACACACATCTCTTAATAATAACCTTAAATATTAATGCTCTAAATTCCCCAATCAAAAGACATAGACTGGGAGAATGGATTAGAAAACAGAATCCATCTATATGCTGTCTACAAGAAACCCATCTCACCCTCAAGCATAGATATGAACTGAAAGTGAAAGGATGGAAAAAGATATTCCAAGCAAATGGCACCAAAAAGCAAAACCTATGGGATATTTTAAAAGCAGTCCTAAGAAGGAAATTTATAGCTGAGTACCTACATGAAAAAAAAAAAAAAAAAACAGAAAGAGCACAAATAAACAATCTAACACTACAGCTAAAAACACTTGAGAGACAGCAACAAATGAACCCTAAACCCAACAGACAGGAAGAAATAACCAAAATCAGAACAGAAATCAACAAAATAAAAACAAAGAAAATAATACAAAGAATCAATAAATCCAAAAGTTGGTTTTTTGAAAGGGTAAAGAAGATAGACCTCTAGCCCAGTTAACCAAAAGAAAGAAAGTGTAACTCCAAATCAATAGAATTTGTGATGAAAGAGGAAACATCACAATAGGCAATGAAAAGATCCAGAAAATCATACTGAAATACTTCAAAAACATATACTCTACAAAATTTGAAAAACTAAGAGATATGGATGAATATCTAAAATCCTGGAAGTTAACAAAGCTTAACCAAGAAGAGATTGACAGTTTAAACAGACCCATAATATTGGAGGAAATTGAAATTGTAAGAAAAAAACTAAAAAAAAAAAAAAAAGCCCAGGCCCAGATTGTTTCAAGGCAGAATTTCAAAAAACATTTAAAGAAGACTTACAGCCATTACTTCTCAAATTGTTCTTCCCACTCACAATAGCATCAAAAATAGTAAAATAACTATAAACAAACCCAACCAAAGACACCAAAGTTCTCTACAACAAGAATTTTTAACCCCTGAAGAAAGAGATTGAAGATGACATCAAAAGATGGAAAGCCCTCCCATGCTCATAGGTTGGAAAAATTAATATAGTAAAAATGTCCATTCTACCCAAATTAATATACAGATTCAATGCAATCTGAATTAAAATCCCCATGAGTTTCTTCACAGGCTTTTAAAAAATCCTTAAATTCATATGGAAAAACAAAAGACCCTGAATAGTCAAAGCAACCCTGAGTGAAAAGAGCAATACAGGGAGGATCTCTATACCATAATTCAAACTATATTACATGGCTATTGTCATTAAAACAGCTTGTTACTGGCACAAAAAACAGACCTGTAGAGTGCTGGAACAAATTGAAGACCCAAACTTGAGCACACACCATTCTAGCTACCTCATATTTGACAAAAGAACCAAGAAGACTCAATGGAGAAAAGACAGTATCTTCAGCAAATGGTGTTGGCAAAACTGGATCATCACTTGCAAAAGAATAAAATTAAACCCCCACCTCTCACTCTGTACAAAAATCAACTCCAAATGTATCAAAGATCTCAATGTGAAACCCAAAACTCGGAAAGTGATAGGAGAAAACATTGCCAGCAACCTACAATATATAGGGGTAGGAATAGACTTTCTAAATCAGACAGCAGCTGCACAGGAAATAAGGTCTACAATTGACAAGTGGGACCTCATTAAACTCAAAAACTTCTGTACAGCAAAAGAAACACTCAGGGAAGTGAAGAAAAAAAATCCACAGAGTGTGAGGAAACCTTCATCAGTGGTACATCTGATAGAGCATTAACTTCTAGAATATATAAATTACTCAAAAAGCAAAGAAATAAGAAAAAAATGACTCCCTCAAAAGATGGAATAGAGACTTCACAAATGAGGAATTAAAGATGGCTGAGAAACATCTTAAAAAGTGTTCAACATCACTAATAATTAAGGAAATGCAAATTAAAACCACTTTAAGATATCATCTCACTCCAATAAGACTGGCTAGGATCAAGAAAACAAATGATATCAAATGCTGGAGAGGTTGTGGTGAAAGGGAACACTCATCCACTGCTGGTGGGAATGTAAACTCATACAACCACTATGGAAAGCAGTATGGAGAACCCTTAAAAGACTGAAAATGAGCCTACCACTTTACCCAGTCATACCACTCCTGGGTATATACCCACAAGACTCATCCTACAGTAGAGATGCATGCATATCTATGTTTATTGAAGTGCTTTTCACAATAGCAAAGAGTTGGAACCAATCTAAATGCCCCTCAACCAACAAATGAATAGAGAAAATATGGTACATCTGCACAATGGAATTCTATGCAGCAGTAATGAATGATGGCATCATGAACTTTGCAGTAAATAGATGGAACTAGAAGAGCTTATGCTAAGTGAAGTAACACAGTTGGAGAAAAACATACAATGAATGGTATCCCTCATTTGTTGATACTAGCACCAAGCACCTAGTTGTAAGGCAAGCTGAGCAATGTCAATGTTATATTCCTTGTTTTCTGGAAGCAACTGTGCTCTTATAATGTGAATCGCTTAACCGACTGGAGAATTAACCCACCACTTATTTTCAGACTTTGTAATCTTGGTATATGGGTGGAGGTTATTAAAGCATATTTTACAGGAATATAAATTTAAAAATGAAAAATGTGAACTCTGAAATATGAAATAGAAATAACACACAGTTTATTTTCAGATGACATAATTTTAGTATGGGTGTCATATATATATATATATATATATATATATATATATATGCCTATATTGAAACAATACACATTGGAGGGAACAACAGCAAAGGAACTGGGACAGGGAACTGACTGAAACAGTAAAGTTCTCCCAAGGTCAATAATCCTCTGCTGTGAAAAAATTTGAAAAGCCCCAGAAAAAGATACAGGGAAGGTATGTCAGGGTGCATGAACTCAGGTGGGGTGGGTGGCATGGAAGGAGAGATGAGTCTAGATTGGACTGAGAAATGATGTATGAAATGCACAAAACTTCAATAAAATATTTTTAAAAAGAAAAATCTTATTTTTGGGAACAAAGCTATCCATTCTTCATTAATGAATAAGGTCTCCTAACTAAGGGAATATTCACATTTATAACCTGAGTTTGTTTATCAAGCTATACTTTTTGAGAAGAGCATCACAGAGTACACAAAAAACTCAGGACGTATCCAATACATGAGCAGAGCCTCACAGCCACTCAATAAATGTTTGTTAACCTGACATTGATTACATATATGTCTTAACTTTTTACACTTTGCTATGCTCAATGTCACATTCATCTTATGTATTGGACATTGTTATTGTCTCTCTTCTAGATCAAGTCATCTAAGACGGGCATAAAGTACCATCGGAAGTTAGAAGAGAATGGAATTATTTCTATCTGGGGTCACAATAATTTCTTGAACTCTCAGAGCACATGGTTTTAGTTCTGTGGTTCTAAATGAGCTCTGCCTTGTGATAAATGTGTGTGTACACACATAACTATATGGCGTGATAAATGTGTGTATATGACTCTGTGCCCAGCCGCCCAGGTTGGTTTGTGCCCTGCAGGCCTTTAGTGGCCCACCTTGGTAGCAGCCCAATGCTAGAACCATAGAGAGGAACTGCATGCTTGGATAGAAGGTCAGCCAGGGGCGCACACACTCCATGCCCAGCCACACAGGTTGGTTTGTGTGGTGCAGGCCCTTGGCAGCCCACCTTGGCAGCACCCCCCCCCCCAAAGCTACTGATACTGTGGTGGAAAGTATAAACTGCTGGTGCTGCGGTTATTGCTGTTGGGAGAATCCAGCAGTGCCAGTGATTCGAGGCTGCATAGCCAAAACTGAGAAATAAACCAACAGGAAGCAAACTGTGAGACCAACCAGTCCTCCATATTAACATTTGAGATTAGCAACAGAAGGCAAACAAATAAACAACGGGGGAAATCAACAATAACAACAAAAATACATATGCCAAAAACACAAGGGAAAAACAACAATATGGGAAAAGCTCAAAATAAATCCCCACCGAGCTCAACCAATCCTGTAGAAGATCCAAACAATGAGATCTCCCTGGAAGGAAACCAAGACACCGACCTTAGAACAATTGTAGACATATTCAAAGACTATAAAGAACAAATTAGAGAACTAAAGGGTGAGAACGAAAAACTCATGAAGGAACTAGAAGGAAGGAAAGATAAACTCCAGAAAGAAATAAAAGGAGAAATTGACAAACTCAGAAAAGAACTAGAGGAAGAGAAATACAAACTCCAAAAAGAACTAGAGGAAGAGAAATACAAACTCCAAAAATAACTAGAGGGAGAGAATGACAAACTCCAGAAGGAAGTGGAAACATTGAAAAGATCTCAGGCTGAAAAGAAAAAAGAAACTGACCAGCAAAGCAAGGAGCTACAAGAAGAGAATGAAAACCTCCAAAAGGAAGTGGAAATACTGAAGAAATCAGAGGATGAAATAAAAAAGGAAATTGAAAATTCCAATCAGCAAGAAAGAATGGGAAAAAGCCTCAGAATCAGAATGGATGAAACAGAAGAAAAGAATATCAGACCTACAGGATAACACAGCACAGCTAGAAACCTCAAGTAAAGATTATGAAAAATTAAAAAAAAAACACAAGAGTTGAACAGCCAGGAAATGTGGGACACTATGGAAAGACCAAACCTCCACATCATAGGGATAGAGGAAGGAGAAGAATCCCAAGAGAATGGTATTCATCAGATCTTCAACAGAATAATAGAAGAAAACTTCCCCAAACTAAAAAAAGACAAACCCATAGAAATACAAGAAGCACATAGAACACCAAATAGACAAGACCAGAAAAGAAATACCCCATGTCATATCATAGCTAAAACACTAGATGCTTAAAACAAGGACAAAATACTGAAAGCCACAAGATAAAAACAACAAGTTACATATAAGGGGAAACCCCTCAGAAGCATACCTGACTTCTCAGTGCAAACTATGAAAGCCAGAAGAACATGGACCAAATTATTCCCAGTACTAAATGACTTTAGATGCCAACCCAGATTACTATACCCAGCAAAAATGTCAATGATAGTTAAAGGAGAAAGAAAAATCTTTCAGGACATAAACAAAATGAAAGAACACATGTAAAAAAAAACTTCAGAAAATACTTGAAGCAATTCAAAGAACAGAAGAAAGGAGCAACTATCCTTAAGCAACCCAAGAGAGAAATTACCAAAAGAAAACAGAGTAAATAAATTACCCTAGACCACGAAATGCAAACCAAAAATAAGTTGAAAGGAAAACAACACACATCTCTCAATAAAACCTTAAATATTACTGGTCTTCTTCCTAAAAAAAAAAACAAAAAAAAAAAAAACAAACAACTCCCATCAAAGACATTTTAGGGACTGGGAGGAATGGATTAGGACACAGAATCCATCTATATGCGACTCAAGAAACCCATTTTTTTTTTTTCCTACCTCAAGGACAGACAATACCTTAGAATGAAAGGATGGACAAAAAGTATTCCAAGCAAATGGTACCAAAAATTAAACAGGGGTTAGTAGGGGTAGCATTTCTAATATCAACAACACAGAACCTCAGAGGTTAAAAATTATAGAAAAGACAAAGAGGGGCCATTATATCCTTATCAATGGAAACAATTAACCAGGAAGCTTTCACATTCTTATACATATTTAGCACCACAACGGTGCACCGAAACTTATAAACACCATCCCCTTCAGGACCTCAAGACACAGATTAATTCCCAGTACACTAATTAGTGGGGGACTTCAGTCTCTACTGAGACACCCTGATAGGTCAATTGGACAAAAACATAAACAGAGAGTCCAACAGAACTGAACAATTACAATACAGCAAATGGACCACACAGATATATACAGAATATTCCTTCCAAAACCACAAGGAGAATATACTTTCTACTAAGCACCCAGGGAACATTCTCCAAATTGACCAGCATACTGGGACACAACAAAAGAAACCTCAACAATACAAAAAGATTGAAGTTTATTCCATGCATTTTCATATCAGACCAATCAGTGCATAATAAACCAATATAACACCAGGGTAAGCCCTACAACTTAAGAACACATAGAGACCTAAACAACACACTACGTGAACAATGGGAGGTTCTTTTTTAGGTCCAGCAGAAAAGAAATAAAGAATGATAATAAAGCATTCCTGGAAACTAACAGAAATGACAAGTAAACAACACCAACCCCTTGGGTACATTAAATTCAGTCCTCCCACCTTCCACGATTCAGCAATTTCCCAGTTAGTTTTATATCATTTCAGGTCCAGGTTTTAAAATAAAAGAGGCTTTTCTTTAATCCCCCCCCCATAGAATAGGAAAGAAATATGGTGATGATGAGGTGCGTTTTCCTTCCCAGCTGTAAGATTGAGAGCCAGCTTGTTATAGAATATATCTTCTTGTAAACTTGTGTAAAATACTGCCTTCTTTTATTGACTAATGGAGCATAGAAACTGTGAAAAGGATTATTCTTAATTCAGAAACAAATATATAGCTATATTCACTTGCATATGCAAAATATATTATACGGGACAGCTCTGACAGTCATGCAATTGCGATTATTCTACAAGGAGATGTTGGCCGGGGGAATCCAAGCCCCCACAAAAGGGTAAGGCTCTTTGGCGCTCCAAACTGGGATACTGCAGGAAGAGAGCGATAAGGCCCTGCTGTTGAAGACTCGATGTAAAACGTGGGAAAGATGTATGGAGACACACTTGCAAGTATACAGATTGGTTCCTCTGGAATTCAGAGAGTGTTACCAAAGGCCACCAACATCCAATAACAGCAAATATAGGTCTCTGCAGTCAAGCAAGACTCCTCCTCGTCAGCACTATGTATCTACACCTCACTGCCTGGAAATACTGTGCAGCAGTGGCAGCCATATGTTCTGTATATCTACATCTAATTGGCTATTAGCTCTCTCCTTGGAGGAATAACCCATGGCTGATGCCACAAGCTACATCCTCTAATGGTTAGGAGATGTTAAAAACCACAGGAAGACCCTGTCATACTTAACAGAGAAAAGAAAATGTAATTTGGATTAAACATACCATCCAAAACATCTGTGTCTATACCAAAGAACCTACCATACAATTAGTACTGTTAAATACCTATATATCTAATTGGTTGTGCTTCATTAGTAGGTCGAAAGGCTAATTATTATACTGTTTAAATACCTCATATCTAATTGTGTGCTATTAGTAGGATTGAAAGGTTTGCGGACAAGCTGTCAGCCCATGAAAGAAAACAGCCAGAATTGCTAAAGACCAAGACAACAGCTCCAGAGAAAGTAGTAGACTGTTTGCTTCTCATCCACCTGTGCTCCTTTTCAAAAGCGTAGGGAACAATCTGCAGAGAGGGGTCACGGTAGAATGTAAGGGCTGCGATTGGGTGTGAAATGGTGAAACTAAACAATATAGACTGGACACTCATTTACTAACTTGATTGAACATACAAGCCCCCCCTGCTGGATGGTGGGACCCATTGAGCTGTGTGGGTTTGGCACAACTGTTGCAAATTGGTTTTCATGAAGGATGCTTGTACTCACAAATTTATCACTTATTGTTAAAAAAATGAAACAAAACAAAACCAAAAACAGAGAAAGATGCAAAAAAGTTACCACAGAATGCCTGATCTGGGATGGGTAGGGGTGGAGTGGGGGGAAGGGAAAGGGATATGCCTGAACGAGATTGGAAAATGATGTATGAAAATACACAAAAGCATCAATAAAAAAAAAAAAAATAAAGTCAGTCCTAAGAGGGAAATTTATAGCCCTTAGGGCCCACATTAAAAAACAAAACAAACAGTAAAACAGTAAGAGAACAAATAAATGATCTAACACTGCAGCTAACACACTTGAAAGACAAAAAAAAAATGAACCCTAAACCCAAAAGACAGGAAGAAATAACAAAAATCAGAGCAAAATCAATGAAATAGAAACAAAGAAATCAATACAAAAAATCAATGAATCCAAAAGCTGGTTCTTTGAAAAGATAAACAAAATAGACAGACCTCTAGCCCAGTTAACCAAAAGAAAGAAAGAGCAACTCCAAATCAATAGCATTTGTAATGAAAGAGGAAACATCACAACGGATAAAGAAAAGATCCAGACAATCATATGAGAATACTTCAAAAACCTATACTCTACTAAATTTGAATACCTAAGAGAAATGGATGAATATCTGAAATTCTGGGATCGCCAAATCTTAACCAAGAAGAGAGTGACAGCTTAAACAGACCCATAACACTTGAGGAAATTGAAGATGTAATAAAAAGCCTACCAACTAGAAAAAGCTCAGGCCCAGATGGCTTCACTGAATAATTCCATAAAAAATTTAAAGAGGTCTTACAACCATTACTACTCAAAGTTTTGAGAAGGATACAGACAGAGGGAAATATTCCAAATTCCTTCTATGAAGGCAGCATCACTCTAATACCCAAACTAGGGAAAGACACAAACAAGAAAGAAAACTATAGGCCTCCTGGTGCTTCCCACAGGCTGTGTTTCTACACTGACTGTATAGAAAGAGAAGGCAGAGCAAACCCACTCCACGTACACCTCAGCCTAGGCCACTGTGCCTGGTCTGTATTGTGAATGGGGAGACATGAAAAAAAAAAAAAAAGAAAACTATAGACCCCATATCATTAACGAACACAGATGCAAAAAATTTCAACAAATCACATACAGACCCACATCACAAAGATCATCCATCATGACCAGGTTGGATTCATACTAGAGATGCAAGGATGGTTCAACATATGTAAATCAATAAATATCATAAAACACATAAATGGACTTAAAGACAAAAACCACACAATCATCTCAATTGATGCAGAAAAACCATTCAACAAAATCCAACATCCCTTCATGCTTAAAGTCTTAGAGGGAATTGGACTGGAGGGATCATTCCTCAATATAATCAAAGCCATATATAAGAAAGCCACAGCCAACATCATCCTAAATGGAGAAAAGTTGGAAGCATTCCCCTTAAAGGCAGGAACATGGCAAGGCTGGCCACTATGGCCACTCCTCTTCAATATAGTGCTTGAAATGCTTGTTAGGGCAATATGGCAAGAAAGTGAAATTAAAGGAGTACTAATTGGAAGAGGAAGTAAAACTATCCCTTTTTGCAGATGATAGATAGTTTACCTAAGAGATGCCAAAAACTCCACCAGAAAACTCTTAGAAACAATCAAAAGTTTCAGTAAAGTGGCAGTATACAAAATAAACCTAGAAAAATCAGTAGCCTTCCTTTACACCAACAATAAGCAACTGGAGAAGGAATATAATGAGACCTTCCCAATCACAATAGCCTCAAAAAATAAAATATCTAGAAATAAACCTAACCAAAGACACCAAAGACCTCTACAACAAAAATTTTAAAACCCTGAAGGAGATTGAAAATGTCATCAAAATATGGAAAGACTTCCCAAGCTCATGGATTGGAAAAGTTAATATAGTAAAAATGTCCATTCTACACAAATTAATACACAGATTCAATGCAATCCCAATCAAAATCTCCATGAGCTTTTTCACAGACTTAGAAAAAAAAATCCTTAAATTCATATGGAAAAACAAAAGACCCTGAATAGCTAAAGTAACCCTGAGTGAAAAGTGCAATATGGGGGATATTAATACCAGACTTTAAGCTCTATTACAGGGGCTATAGTCATAAGGACAGCCTGGGTACTGGAAAAAAAAAAAAAAAAAAAAAAAAACAGAACCATAGACCAATGGAACAAAATTGAGGACCCAAACTTGAGCTCATATAACTTCAGCCACCTCATATTTGACAAAGGGGCCAAAAAAACTCAATGGAGGAAAGATAGCATTGTCAGCAAATGGTGTTGGCAAAACTGGATCACCATTTGTAGAAGAACAAATTAAACCCCTACCTCTCACCCTATACAAAAATAAACTCCAAGTGGATCAAAGATTTCAACCTAAAACCTGAAACCCTGAAGGTGATAGAAGAAAAATTTGGCAGCAACCTATAAGTCATAGGGGTAGGAAAAGACTTTATAAATCAAACAGCAGCTGCACAGGAAATAAGGACAACAGCTGACAAGTGGAACCTCATCAAACTCAAAAGCTTTTGTACAGCTAAAGAAACAATCAAGGAAGTGAAGAGAAAACCCACAGATGGGAGGAAACCTTCACCACAGATACATCTGACAAAGCATTAACATTCAGTAAGCTACTTAAAAAACAAAGAAGAAAACAAATGACCTACTCAAAAGATGGAGTAAAGAGCTGAACAGAGACTTCACCAGTAAGGAAGTGAAGATGGCTGAGAAACACCTTAAAAAGTGTTCAACATCATCAATAATAAAGGAAATGAAAATTAAAACCAACTAAGGTATCATCTAACTCCAATAAGACTAGCCAAGATCAAGAAAACAAAAGACAACAAATGCTGGAGAGGTTGTGGGGAAAGGGAAACACTCATCCACTGCTGGTGGGAATGTAAACTGGTACAACCACTGTGGAAAGCAGTGTGGAGAACCCTTAAAAAACTCAAAATGAGGGGATGGAGAGATGGCCTAGCAGTTAAGAACGCCAACAGCTCTTACAGAGGACCCGGATTCGATCCCCAGTACCCACATGGCGGCTGAGAACCATCTGAAACTCCAGTTCCAGGAGAACTCCAGTTCCAGGGGAATCCAACACCCTCTTCTGACCTCCGTGGCATTGCACGACATGGGTGAACAAACCTACATGCAGACAGTACATTCATACACATACAGAAATAAATAAAAAGAAACATTTAAAAAAACTCAAAATGAGCCTACTACCTGACCCAGCCATACCACGTCTGGGTATATACCCACAAGATGCAACCTACTGCAAAGATACATGCACACCTATGTTTATTGCAGCTTTCTTCACAATAGCAAAGAGCTGGAACCAACCCAAATCCCCCTCAACTGATGAGTGGATAGAGAAAATGTGGTACATCTACACAATGGAGTTCTATGCAGCAGTAAAGAAAGATGTCATCATGAGCTTTGCTGGTAAATGGATGGAACTCGAAGCAATTATACTAAGTGAAGTAGCACAGTCTCAGAAAAAAAAAAAAAAGGAGAATGGTTTCCCTCATTTGTGGATGCTAACACCAAATCCCAAGTTGGCAGGCAAACTGAGCAACTTTATTATTATATTTCATTGTATCTGAAAGCAACTGTGCTATTACAGTGTGAATCTCTAAATGGGCTCTAGAATTGTCCTACCACTTATATTCACACATTGTAATTACCATATATGGATGGAAGATATGTAGTCATATTCTAAAAAAAAGAATGTAAAGTTACACATCTTTATACATGCATGCAAATTTACTGTTAAAATGTGAATCTCTAAATGTGTTTAGGAATCAACCTATAGTTTTTTTTCAGAATTTGTAATTTTGACTTATGTCTTGAGTGTATATATGGATATTTTGGAATAATATGAAATAAAAAAATATTATAAAACAGCAACTGCAACAGCAGAGTTAGTGAACAGGAAGAGATTTCAGAAGTGGACTTTCCCACAATGAGTGACTCTAGCCCAGTACCCTTCAGCTGATTCAACCAAAGTTCCTCTAATGTGGATTCATGATAAATTTGTAGATGCATTATTTTAAAAAGGAAATCCCCATTATAATTCCCAAGAAAATTAGGAAGTATTTTATTAGTCCAAATTAAAAGCATATATGTGTATGTAAAAAAAGTGTGTATACACATAACCATATGGTGTGATAAATGTGTGCGTATATATACCACTATCTGGTGTGATGAATGTGTGTGTATATACACAACAATACAGTGTGATAAATGTGTGTGTACACATAACCATATGGTGTGATAAATGTGTGTGTACACACAACCATATGGTGTGAAAAATGTGTGTATACAAATAACCATGTTTTGATAAATGTGTTTGTATACACATAACCATATGGTGTGATAAATGTGTGGGTATACACACAACCATATGGTTGTGATAAATGTGTGTGTATACATACAACCATATGGTGTGATAAATGTGTGTGTATACACAACCATATGGTTATGATAAATGTGTGTGTATACACAGAACCATATGGTGTGATAAATATGTGTGTATACACACAACCATATGGTGTGATGTGTGTATGCACACAACCATATGGTGTGATAAATGTGTGTATATACACACAACCATATGGTGTGATGTGTGTATACACAGAACCATATGGTGTGATAAATGTGTGTGTATACACACAACCATATGGTGTGATGTGTGTATACACAGAACCATATGGTGTGATAAATGTGTGTGTATACACACAACCATATGGTGTGATAAATATGTGTATACACACAACTACATGATGTGATGTGTGTATACACACAACCATATGGTGTGATAAATGTGTGTATACACACAACCATATGGTGTGATAGTGTGTGTATTCACACAACCATATATTGTGATAAATGTGTGTGTGTACACACAACCATATGGTTTGGGAAATTTCTTGAAAGTACTGACTGTCTTGCAGCCTCCCTTACCTTTCCCAGATCATCCACCAAAGTCCTCTCCACATAGGAGATGCTGAAATACTGTTCAGACAACCGTCCTGATTGTCATCAATCCTCTCCTCTTGAAATGGTGCAAAGGCTTTGGCTTCCAGCTGGACATGACAGACCTTGTGCATGGACAAGCAAATGACCATGGCAACTCCATGGGACACTTTCCTGTTGTAAAACTTTGCATTTCTGTGCACATTCTCAAGTCACTTGGATCATTTGAGGTGTCTCCCCCGAACAAACTGGAATTCTTTGATTTGTCAGCATCGGCCCAACCATAATTTATTTAAACCCAGTCTCTTGTCCTTAGACACATCAACTGGCCCTGGAATATTCTGTGGGCTGCAGCCACCTATGTGCTTCTGCTCATTTTGTTTCTTATGTATGTTTCATAATTAGATTTATCATTGTGTACACTTGAGTTTTGTCAACGTCAGGAGCCAAGGTTTCCAGCTAGGACTGGGATGCGTTGCTCTGAGGACTTAAGGAGAGGGGCAGAGTTGTATACAAGTTTATTTTTATATTGGTATTTAACTCCTGGATGTTAAAGTAATCACGTCAACTTCTGGGGGAGAAATGGAGGATTTGGGTTTTAAATTTCCTTGTTCCCTCCTCTCCTCCCTTCTGTTTTTGGGGTATTCAACCACTTACAGGTTTTATTTCACTGTATTTTTGTTTCAAGGTTGTACTTACTTTGCTTCATTATTTTTCCTTGAGGAGTATACTCTGCCTTTCTTCATCTCCTATAAATCATAAATATTTTGGTGATAATATGCCCTAGGAAGTTAATTGTTTAAGGGGCTCTGGTGTCAGGAAGGTGTGGGCAGTTTATGCATTATATACAGAGTGCCCATTTCTTTTGACTTTGTGTATTAGGCATTCTCAGTGTACATAGCAAGTGCTCTGTTCACTCACCAGCATCGATGTCAGCACTGCAGCTTGAAAATCAGAGTAAGAAAAAAAAAAAAAAGAAAGAAAATCGGAGTAAGGAGTGTCTGGCTAGACCGTTAGGCCAATAGGAAGCACTAAGTGACTTTCCCAAATTTGACTTCTCACCTTTTTTTTTTTAATTTAATTTTTATTGATGGTTTGTGCATTTTGTACATCATTTTCCAATTCAGATCAGGCATATTTCCCTTTCCCTTCCCCCCCACCCCCACCCCATCCCAGATCATGTATTCTGCCATAACTGTCCTGCATCTTTCAGGTTTTTTTTTTTTTTTCATTTTTTAGCTATAAGTGATAATCCATGAGTATAAGCATCCTTCGTGCAAAACCAATCTACAGACTGTTGTGCCCAAACCCCCACAGTCCCACCATTCAGTGGGGGGGGGGGGGTGACAGGTTGTTTGTTCAATCAAGTTGATCAAATGAATGTCCAGACTACATCGCTGTAGTTTCACCGTTCACCCCAATCGCAGCCTTTACATTCTACCACGCCCCCTCTTCCGCAGATTGTTCCCTAGGCTTGGGAAGGGGAGATGGGTGGGAGAGGGACACGGATGTATATTCGATCAAGGCATATTTAATTGATGTGAGTTCAGCAAGTACTCAGTTTTGCCTAGACACTGTCTACAGGATACATGGTGTTTTAGGACTTAGTAAAAGTAAATATGTGTATATTAAACAACATTGGTTTACAGACTCTGATAAAAACGGTAATGCATCTGAGTTAAATGTAGATATAATTCACTGTTGTCCACATTTGTTTTACACAAAATCTGTAGAGCAATAACTTTGAGAATGAGAAGACTTCTCACCTTTAAAGTGACTTTGGACTCCAGAGGCCAAAGGAATGTCACAGCTCAGAAAATCATGCTATGCTTGCACAGCCTAGCTGTGTATCAGCTTAAAACAAATCGAGATAATCTTGTCTTTTTAACTTTTGATCAAGTATTGAATGCTTGTTCAATTCAGGTAAATAAATGAAGACTTGGGAATTTAGGTATCACTTTGTTCCAACCACACTACAATGCAATTGACAAGTAAAGTTGTATGCATTTACGATGATTTTATATGTGGATATGAGGTGCACTGATTACCAGACTCAAATTAACCAACACATTCATCACCACCTGAGGCAGACATGGGCAGTTCTGGCACATCAGACCTCTTTCACTACATCAAGTTTCAAGTAAAAAAATACAGTTCTAGCTATTTAGATTCCCAAATTCTACTTCTCGTTTTGCATGTTTGCGGTGTGGGTGCCTATACTCACACATGCTCACGTGTCTATGGATGAATGTGTATATGCAGGTGCACATGCAGACTGAGACCGCTAGCTTATGTGAGTGTCTTGCTGCATCACTCTCCACTCTACTTGCTCAGTTTCTTGATGACCATGGAATTCACAAAGTCTGGCTTGTCTAGCTGGGGGTTCCATGTCTCTATCTCATGACTGCTGGGATCACAAACATCTGCCACATCTGCACAGGTGTTATGTGTGTTCTGGGGAACTTTACTTCATTGCTCATGCTTTCACGACAGTGATTTACCCAGTCTCCTCAAATTTACTTATAACAGAAAATCTAAACCCTCTGACCCTCCCACCCCATCCTTTTCTCCCACACCCTGTGCTGCACAGTCACCATTCCACTCTGCTTCGATAAGGTCAGCATTTTCAAATTCTGCATGTGTGAGACGATGGAGAATTGTCTTTCCATGTCTTGCTTAGTGTAAAGTTGTCTATTTTTATCCACACTGTGTCGAATCTCAGAACCTCCACATTGTCTTTACCCAGTCATCTATGGAATAATACATACTATTAGATATTATGTTTTAAGAAGTCAAATGTTTTCCAGTTTTTCCTTATTTTTAGATGAAAAGACAAATATACATTTAGAAAAATATTTATTTATTTATTTTTATATTTTTTTAATTTATTTATTTCTGTATGTGTATGAATGTACTGTCTGCATGCAGGTCTGTGCACCCGTGTCGTGCAATGCCGCGGAGGTCAGAAGAGGGTCTCGGATTCCCCTGGAACTGGAGTTCTCCTGGAATTGGAGTTACAGACGGTTCTTAGCCGCCATGTGGGTGCTGGGGATCGAACCCGGGTCTTCTGCAAGAGCGTCGGTGATCTTAACCACTAGGCTGTCTTTATGTGTATGAATGTACTGTCTGCATGTAGGTTTGTGCACCCATGTCATGCAATGCTATGGAAGTCAGAAGAGGGTGTCAGATTCCCCTGGAACTGTAGTTAAAGATGGTTCTCAGCTGCCATGTGGGTGTTGGGTATTGAACCGGGGTCCTCTGCAAGAGCAGATGGCGCTCTTAACAGCTAGGCCATCTCTCCAGCCCTGACAAATAAATGTTTAAAGCATGCAGATGAAAATGTTTTCTAGCTACATTGTAGAATTTAAATATCTGCATTTTGCAAATATAACCAAAACTTAGGACTTTAATCAGAGCTGCCAAAGAGAAATAATATTATTAAGTTATGTGTACGTGTATGTGGGTATGTGTGCATAGGCACTCACAGAGGCCAGAAGACCGTGCTAATACCTGGAGCTGGAGTTAGAGGCCACTGGAAACTACCTGAAGTGGGCCTGGAAACTAAACTCAGGCCTCTTCAAGAACAGTATGAATTCCTAACAGCTGAGGCATTTCTCCAGCACCCTGAAGAGAAATCCAATGCAAAATCCACCCTCGAGAGTAATGTAAATTTTAAAAAGTGATTTAAATCAGTATATGTAGTGCTAAATGCCATTATGACATTTCAAACAAAGTGTGCTTTGTGGTTTTCCTTTCACATGTCACCTTCCACCCCTGCGACCCTTGTTTTTTTCCCTTTGTGCTAAATCCTTTCCTCCTTCATGTCCCCTTGCACACATCCTTCCTCATCACCTAATATTAACTTCTCTTGGTCTCTTCCAGATTTTTAGCTTCACTCACATAGACCTGTGTGTGTGTGTGTGTGTGTGTGTGTGTGTGTGTACATTATAGGTAAAGGTCCACATATGTGGAACATACAGATTTGTCTGAGTTGGTCCTACCTTACTTAACAGTAAAGTAGATTTTATTAAAGCTGTTCCAGGAGGAGAATACATATCACATGTCTTGAACTGGCTCCCCACTGCCTTTCCTAACAAGCCCATTCCCTTAAAGCATCTCATTCTCTTTCTCTCCTCACTCCATGTATCTGTCTCAAGACAATCCAGGTAGAGAGCCAGGACTTTGATAAGACTTGTGGTGAGAGTGGATTTCTTAGGGGTGAAATCAGAGTTAATGTCTGATAACAATCTAGGTGCATTTTGCAGAACAGGGTAAGTATACTCCAAGGTAAAATTATGCTTCAGGTATGTGGAACTGATTTTATAGACAATTTTGGAAAACAGGAAGGTTTTCTTTGGGGTAAACTTAGAGGACTGTGACTAAATCATCCAGAACTCAGTCCTAATGTGTAATTTGTATATGTTACTGGGCTCTTTGGAGGAGATCTTTGGATACTTCTCTAGGGAAACTTTCACAAGTACAGCAATGTCAGATTTTATATTGAGAATCTCCTAGGCATTTTCTGGTGACCCCACAGTGTTACAGTTCACTATGGTGCCTGAGCCTAACAAGAATGCTTTTCAAACTCAATTCTACTATCTTCTCCTCTTCCTTCTCCTCTTCCTCCTCTTCCTCCTCCTCTTCCTCCTCCTCTTCCTCCTTCTCCTCTTCCTCCTCCTCCTCCTCCTCCTCCAGCTCTGAAAGGCCTTAATTTCTGCCAGGATTTCTTTAATACTGAGACAGATTTTCACAAGTTAACAAAGATCTGAGGATGACTTAAATCCACCAGTTTGATATTGTACTTGTGTCTAATGCAGAGACTCATCTCCAGCTTAAGTTCCTGCTTCCTCCCTTGGTAGTTAGGTTGAGAGTTAATGATTATGTGATAACTTACTGACAGCACCAAGAAACTGATGCTCAGGCTCCTTTGGGAGCCCTGACCTCTTCTTTGAAACTCAGGGCATCTGCATTGGAGTTGACTTGTAGTTCATTCTAGGAGGCCTAGAAAGGCAATGGTGTGCCCATGCATGACCATTACTTCTCACTGGCAAGGTCCAGTCACATGTGGGAATCCTGGTTTATGAAATCTTTCTATTTCCTACTTTTGCTCTGTCAAATTCCCACAAACCCAGGGCCTATAGCAACAAGACTGTGTTAACATGGAGCTGGGTAGGTCAGCAGTCCTGCACAGACTCCGGGAGATGCTCTATCACCTTGCCTCCATAGCTCATGCAGGCTGCCATGTACTTTGGCTGGTGTCTTGCTGCACTTTGACCTATTTCCATTGTCACCTCTCCTCCAAGTATGACACTTGAACCTCTCTCTTGTAAGGATTGTGGCTTCACTGGGCCTCAGGATAATCTCTCCATCTTTAACCTGGTCACATATGAAAAGTCCTTTGCTGTGTAGGAGAATATTGACAAGTTTCGGGGACTAGCACACAGACAATTTTAGGGCCATTACATAGCCTACCACACTTCCTTCTATAGCTTCCCATGGCCTGTATAATAAGAGGTTGCCTATATAGATGCTCCTTTATTTATAACAGGGTTAAGTCCTCATGAACCTGTCATAAACTGAAAATATCCAAAGCTTAAAATATATTCAGTAATCTTGACATACTGAACATCTCAGTTTAGCAACAGTGTATTCCATTGTCTTAGTTATTACCCCCCATAACTGTGTAGATGACTAGGAGCTAGGGCTCACTGCCACCCCCAGCATCCAGCATGGAGACAGTGTATAGTATCCCAGTGGGCTAGCTTGGGGAAAGGTCAGAATTCTAAACACAGTCTAAGTGTGCATTGCTTTATAACTCTAATAATGGTGGGAAAAAACATAAAGTTGAACCATTATTAAATCAAGGGCAACTACATTGCCAAACCAACTCATTTGCAAAATCAAGCCATCTTCACTGGAGTCTTTCAGGTTTTCTGAAGTTTTCAGGCTCACATTAACATTTCAACCATTAGCAGTAGAATACTATAGGCTATAGAATAATAGCCATCTTCCTCAGAAAGCACAATAAAATGGACAGCCTATTTCCCTAAATCCCCAGAAGTCATCTTAGAAATACTTTCCATGGCAGGATAGTGAATCTGCTAATAATCAAGACCTTTCCAAATTCAGGACTGAACCATGCTCAGAACTGCAATGTCACAGCCAAGTTGGCTTCCAAGGTCCAGATAATAGTTTAAGCATTTCTTTTATGAAGCTCAGGAAACACTGTAGTTTCCTATGTTGGCTCTATACCCAGTCACTGAGAGTAATCCAATAACAAATAATCTTTAGCCCATTTTGTAAGAACATTATTTTCTAGAATTGTACTACAGCTAATCCTTTGAGAAGTTGTTGCCTCTCTCATTCTCTGTAGTCCTTTAACTACTTAACAAGCATAATACGACACTAGAGCTAACGACTACCTCAAAGCCAGGTGACTGACCTCTGCTGCAAACTCTGCGAGCTTCCACTGTTCCCCATCATTCTCTTGTTCCACTCACTACCACATTTACATATTGCTATTTGCACGGGTTGGCCAAGGTTCAAATATCTTTTCTCCCAGGCTCACTATTCTCTGGAAAATACCTTTAGCTTGCAGTATGTCATTAATTCCTGTAGAGTTAATGGGACCTTACCTATCTCCTGCCTCAGTGTGCTAGTCATGTATCTGATGGACACGTCAGACTCAGGGTGGCCAGGCATGGTGGTGCACGCCTTTAATCCTAGCACTTGGGAGGCAGAGGCAAGCGGATCTTTGTGAGTTCAAGGCCAGCCTGGTCTACAGAGTGAGTTCCAGGGCTGGGGCTACAGGGAGACCCTGTCTTGAAAAGACCAAAATAAATAAATAAATAAATAAATAAAAATAAAAAAAGAAAAAAAACTGTTAAAAATAATCCTACAAACAGTCTGCTTTGTTATTATCACACAAAAGAGATGATGGTCATGGAGGAGTTACTTTTAACAGCTCAAATATAAACACTTCTTTCCACAATACTTTTCCTTTTTCAATCGAGTTTTTGTGATTTTTTTTTTTTTAATTTTTTTTTTTAATTTTTATTTTATTTATTTATTTTTTATGTGTTGAATGTTTTTCTGCATGCAGGTCTGCGCACCCGTGTCGTGCGATGCCGCGGAGGTCAGAAGACGGTCTCGGATTCCCTGGAACTGGAGTTCTCCTGGAAAACGGGGTCACAGAGCGGTTCTTACCGCCCTTGGGTGCTGGGGATCAACCCGGGTCCTCTGCAAGACGCGGTCGTCGCTCTTAACCGCTAGGCATCACTCCAGCCCATAGTTTTTGTGATTTTATACAATATATACTTATGATATTTAAATCCCTTCCCCTATCCAGAGCTCCCCTTACTGACCCTGTCAATTTAATGTATTCTAATATACATAAAATAAGGCCTATAAAGTCTAATTTCTGTCCCCAAATGTCCTTCATTGTGGGTCCATCTTTGCTAACCTACCAAGGGTCTGATGCTTTAAAGAGACTGTCTTTCCCCTTCCTAGTAGCCATCAGTTGATAAATTGTCCTAATGTTCCATTGGGATAACCACTTCTATTTTCTAAACACCAAATTATTCATTTTGAACATCATCCAATTACAATAAAAAATCCATTTTGTATATCCATTGTTTCAAACTTTCCAGAGATTTTAGTTAGGTAGCATTAGAGATGGAGGCTAGCTAAACCCAGGTCCTCTCCACTCTCACACTGTAGCTGTATTCCTACCAAGAGTCACCAGGCTCCAGAGTTCACACTTCTCAAGAATAAGGATTCAGAAGGGCAGTGTGCTGGATAGCTTTAGTGTCAACTTGACACACCTGGGTTGAGGGAGCCTCAATTGGGGAATTGGCTCCATTGGATTGGCCTGTGGCCATGTCTGTGGAATATTGTCTTGATGGTCAAGCAGTGTGGGAGGACCCAGCCCACAATGATGGTGCCACCCTGGGCAGTTGTTGTTACCATATAGAGGGCAGGCTGGGCATGAGCCAGGGGAGAAGCCAGTGGACAAGCATTCCTCCATGGCTGTGCTTCAGCTCCTGCCTCCAGGTTCCTGCCCTGAGCTCCTGCCTTGGGCTCCTAAGTGATGAATTGTGACCCAGGAGATGTAAGCTGAATAAAACCCTTTCCTCCCCAAGTTGGTGTGGGGTCAGAGTGTTTTGTCACAGCAAGGAAGCAAACTATAAAACTGGTACAGAAGAGTGGGGTATTGCTGTGACAACCTACCTGCCTTGGTGTTTTGGGGAAGATTGTGGAGGTATTGGACTTTGGGCTGGGAGATCATTGAATGCCCTAAAGATCATTGCTGTGG
Source organism: Rhizomys pruinosus (assembly GCA_009823505.1). Classification (NCBI taxonomy): domain Eukaryota; kingdom Metazoa; phylum Chordata; class Mammalia; order Rodentia; family Spalacidae; genus Rhizomys; species Rhizomys pruinosus. Next base: position 512,752 of record VZQC01001960.1, on the reverse strand, counting down.
AGGTTGTAGCAGTTTTGCTGAAGGAGTGTAGAAGATGGAGGCCTGGCTTGTGAAGATTTCTAGTTTCAAAGGGAGCAGAGTCATCAGGACTGTGTTAATCTGTGGGTTCTGGTCAGCTGGGGCTGAAAAATCAACTGTAAGTAACAAGAGGACCAGAACGTGGAGTGAAATCTTTGTTGTGTATGAGGGACAATTGATGCTGGTTAGCTGGGGCTGAAAATCAGCAGCTGTAGTAACAAGAGAACAGCATACGTGGTTGAAAAATTCCTTTGGGAAGAAAAGAAATTCTTTCAGGTGTCGCACACAGACGCTGTGATCCCGAAGGGGGCCTGAGCCTCATTCCAGCCAGAAATCAGGACTTGGAATGGGTTAAATAGTCTCCTATATGGTTCTGAGGTTGAAATTTGAGGGAAAAGTCACAGAGAGAAAGCCGAGGCTTTGCACTGTGACAGGTCAGGAAAGCCATTGGTTGAAGTGCACCTCGGTCGCAGTGAAGACCCGGATTGCAGGGGTCATGGAGAGAAGCTGAGGATTTGCACCAGGAAAGGTCAGAAGAGAGGGACCTTTGGTGAGGGTGCTGCCTCAGTTTCATGGCGACCCCAGTTTTTGGAGATGCAGGGACTGTGGGGACGACCAACCAAGAGCAGCGGCAGGTGATGAATGGAGTCAGCTGGGCCTTTGAGATGAGCTGTGTGTGTGCTACGGATGGCAGAGTCAGCGAGGGGGAGCTGCCAAAACCCCTTTGGAGCCCAGAAGATAGTGAGTGCATCCCAGGTGTCCAACCTTGAACTACTTTGCTGGACTTCGGTTTTTTGAGAGTGCCTGATTCTCTCCTTTGAAATAAGACAGTACTTGTTTTGGATTTTACAGCAGCCCACAAAGTTCCCAGAGGAACTTTAAACCAGGGACTGTGGAATTTTAAGTGTTTGGACATTTTAAGGACCGTGGGGCTTTTAAGGTTGTCCTGTTTTAGGTTGTGATTAACATTGGGGTTAAAAATAAACTTTGGCCATAAGAAACTGGAAAGGTGGTGGTTTAATAGTGATGTGTTTTGTGTGTCAAGTTGACAAGGGGTCAATTGTGCTGGATAGCTTTAGTGTCAACTTAACACACCTGGGTTGAGGGAGCCTCAATTGGGGAATTGGTTCCATTGGATTGGCCTGTGGCCATGTCTGTGGAGTATTGTCTTGATGGTCGAGCAGTGTGGGAGTGCCCAGCCCACAATGAGTGGTGCCACCCTGGGCAGGTTGTTGTGTGCCGTATAAGAAGGCAGGCTGGGCATGAGCCAGGGGAGCAAGCCAGTGAACAGAATTCCTCCATAGCCTGTGCTTCAGCTCCTGCCTCCAGGTTCCTGCCCTGAGTTCCTGCCTTGGGCTCCCTAAGTGATGAACTGTGACCCAGGAGATGTAAGCTGAATAAACCCTTTCCTCCCCAAGTTGGTGTGGGTCAGAGTGTTTTGTCACAGCAATGGAAGACAAACTAGAACAGGCAGTCTGTCTTCTTCACTACCTCATGGGGCCTCCAAGCCATGTGTCACTAAATGCATGGTCTGTGGGGAATAATGCAGGTACAAAAAACCCACAACTGGTCAAAATGCAGAGAAGACGTGACCATTGGGTACTCAGCCCCGATTAGCACATCTAGACTGTAACCACTCTACTTAAGGTTCAGAGAACATTACAGAGCAAAGAGTGGAAAGATCTTAAGGATCAGACATCCAGAATGCCCGCTGTGAGACAGTGTCTTCCAGTCGTGACCAGAAAGCTGCACCCATGAAATTGGAACAATATAGTTACCTAAACAATACCTTCATAATGATACCACCAGAGGGCATGCCAACGTGGATTGGGGAAACTTCATAAAGCCTTACTCCTAGATGAAGAGCTATGGGTAATTTTTATATATTTAGGTAATTATATTTTGAGTATGATAGTGTCTTAGTCTTGTTCTGAATTCCAGATTTCCTGTTTCCCTTAATACTGCTAAGACCTCCAAATTACTAAAAGTGATTTCTAAGGTTTTATTTATTTTATTATGATGATGATTATTAATTATTTTGTGCTTTATGACTAGGTCTCACTATGAAGCCTTGGTTGGTCTGGAACTCGCTATGTAGACCAGGCTGGCCAGAGATCTACCTGCCTCTTCCTCCAAAGTCATGAGATTAAAGGTATGAACCATCATGTTTGACAAAAGAGTATTCTTATATTTTATTTCTAACAAGTATATTCTGTACAATATAGACATTTATCTCAGTATATATTATTTTTTCTTACTTACGTAAGATAAGGATTTCATAATATATTTCATTATCTTCACAAATTCCATGAAATTTTGAATCACTTGAAGAATGGCAATTTTGACTCAGATTTAGTCCTGTAATGCTTGCATTTTTATTTTGAACACTGCACAGCACGTGCCTGACAAGGAAGAAGAGCTAGTAGTGACTTAACTGGAGGAGGATAATTTCCAATGACAGCAGTATCAGAGAGCATTTCCTCAGCATGCCTGTTAGCCATCTAGGTTTTGAAGATATCTTTATAGTTGATGAATCACTTTTAACTTCACCCTTGGGCAAATGGATATTTACCAAAGTATGATATCATATCATGCACAGCCATGAACTAATGAAATTTACAAAATGAAAAACTGTGTTTGCTACATCCGTGCAGATCTGCACTCTCTCCATTTCTTTGTGTGTAAACTACACTTGTGGACGAATGTGGGTCACATGAAACTTCCCCAATATTTAGAGCAGAAGAGCCAGACCTTATACCACATGCTCAGGAGCTTGTCTAAAATCCACACTATTGAGTGACATCCCTAGGGAGGAAGGCCTCATAACCTAGTCAGAAAATTAAACAGATAGATCAAAACATGTATCTCAGCAGACAGTGAACTTTGGGCTTCTCATATTTTCTTGAAGAAACTTTGTGAGCATGCCGGTGACTGCATTTTTAATAGAACTAATAATGAGTATACCTCAAGTTAGAAATAAGCATTATTTCATATGGTTCTCTTTCTACAAAGAGCCTTTTCTGTAGATATGAAAACAGAGCACTTATTTATAAAATATCTAATGACTACACAAGAAAATGAACCCTGCAGCCAGTGATGGGTTGCTGTTGATGGGAATCATAAATGACAGCTTTGTTAGAGAGAGAAAAAATCAGAAATCTAAAGAACTGCGATGTGGGGAAGGGAGTAACACACTTCAGGAAGGTGAAAGGTAAACAAGAAATTTACAGGTGTCATTCAAATATAAGATAAAATGCTGGATTTTATTATCCTGTTTCCTGGAAAAATGTGCATAAATATTTAAGTTTAATTTTTCTATAAATATTAAGTACCTATGAAAATTCTGTTCTCCCTGACTTTTCCCTAAAGAGTCTTTGGTCTCCAAACAGAGCTGCTTTAATTTTGTTATCAGCAAATTTGATTCTCATATGCTTTACTTTTAAATCTCCACAGCTTTACTGAGAATGAAAATTATTTTGAAAACATACTAAATATAATCTAAAAGGCATTTTTCTTAGAAATGAAAATTGGTTGCATTCCCATCCCAAAGAACAATAATCTCTGAAGAGACCCTTTAACAGATAGTCTACTGAATGTCAGGTATTAGTGAAAGCGGCTTGGACAGAAAGCACAGTTGAACTACTGAGATGGATTGTCTAAAAGATAATGCCACAGCCAGCCTCTGATTAAAAAAAAAAGACATTGTTTATTCACCATGCAGTTTCTCTCTGAATGGGTGGAAGCTGCTTTCATACCTCCATCAGCACGTTTCCTTCTGGTTTTCAACAGCGTGTGTTCTGTGCAATTAGGGTGCAAGAGAATTTTTACCTTGGGATGCATCCTCTCCTTACTTCCAGAGCTCCTTGCTACTCACTGGACTCTGCATCACTCTGCCTTTTATATTCTCCTTCCCTCTTCACCCCACCCCCACCCCCAAGCTCAGCATCTCCCCACCTACCCTCTCTTTGTGTCCTTCAACATTCTTTGCCTGCATGCCTGTTCTAATTCTTGGAATCATTTCACAATTAATGTACAAGAATTTTCCCCACCCCCAATTGCCTTTAGAGAGTCCTTTGGGGATAAAATGTGCCAAAAAGCTTTCCAGACCAACAGCACCGCACTGTAGCTCTTCTTTATAATGGTGTGTGCCGTTAGGCTGAAATGTTCAGGGAGGCATGAATAATGCTTTTCTCTGGAGCCCTAGGAACACTTAAGGTGCCGTGTAATTCATGCAAAATTACCATGGGAGAATTCCCTCCCCTGAGCTATTTTGTTCTTTACCCCTGAGGACATGTCAGTCCAAGAACGGCCCCTCACAATTCCACTGTCAATTCTCCCCTTAGAAGTACCTGCTTTATTGACTTTTTGAAAACTAGAACCTCTTACTGTGTTTCCAATCAAGCAAAACACCCGAGCACAAAGGTTAATGGTAGGAGCTACACTGGTTTCACAGGGCTCATCTATGAGATGGATGCACAATCAAAGGCCACTGGAATTAATGAGAGGACTGCAAGGCTGGCCCTTTATTTTGAGATTTAAACCTTTTGTGAGGTTTGGTCTGCTTAGCTTAGGGATTTAAATCCTCTCTTCAAATCAAATCAAACCTACACTGCACTGGCAATTGTCACAGTTCTTTTCTCCCTGTCCTAAAGGTTCAATGGAAAATACAACATACAGCAGAAATTCTTAGTGACTTAATTAAAAGCACATACTGACTATGCTTTGCGTATGCAGAGTAACTACACAGATTGAAAATTTTGCTGTATTCTATAATGGAGAAAATTTTCAGTTTAAGCTATCCAAAAGCTACACGATAATCTTGAAATAATCTGAAAATGTTTTATAAATGAACTCCAAATAATTACATGATGAATGATGTACCCTTTCCTCTATTCAATTGTTGCTCGCTCCTGGACAAGGACCAGTTTGTTTCCACAAAAGGCCCAGTCACAGAGGAAAAAGAACCAAAGGCCATCCTGTCACTAGTAATCCAGTATCTCTGCCTTCTTATTATTGGTCCTCTGTCTTACTTGGTTTTACGTTGCAATAAAATTCCCAAGACTGAATAATTTGTAAGTAATAGAGACTTATTTACCTTATGAGTCTCAGAAGTGAAAAGCATGGAACAGCAAATGGTGCAAAGGGCATCATGGGGTGAGACAGAATAAGTGTGCTAGCTCAAGGGTCTTTCTGTTCTCATAAAGCCATGAAAGATATCATATGAAGTCTCACTGTGAATGATTTATTGAATCACAATTACCTCCCAATCGCCCTTCAAATTCCATCAAGGGAAGACCTTGGGGATTAAGTTTCCAACTAGTTTAATATAGGAGTCATGTCCAGGGACCCACACTCTGAAGTCTCTGATTCTCTACACTTTGACCACTTTGAAGATTTTTGTGTTCGTCATGCTGTGTTGCATGTGAGAGTTTTGCTGATGAGAGTTGAGAAATGGATTACTATTCTCTCTACCCCGTTATCTACTATGTGCTGTGAACCTTATGTATAGAGTCTCCATTGTAGACATGTCGACATGTCGCTTAGGGTTGTCATCTTACAGACACTTATATTCTGTGAGTGACCAGTTGTGGAACTCTGTAATAGTTTCTGCGTTCCAAAGGAAGCTTCTTCGATGACTGGTGATTGACATACTTGTCTGTAAATATAAGGATCTGTATGTAGCACATAGTAAGAAATTGCATTTGTCTAAGGATATGAGAGCCTTAGGGTTTTCTCTAAGATCTCCGACCTCTCCAACCATATGTATTTGGCTATGTTTATAGTGCCACTCATAAGTTCTCCTCCCACTGAACAGGTTTTTTTAAAAAAAAATATTGTATTGAAGTTTTGTCCATTTCATACATCACTTCTCAGTTCAATCCAGACTCATTTCCCCCTCCATTCCCAAGTTCATGTAGTCCGCCATGCATGTCCTGTATCCCCTTCTGAGTCTTTTCAAAGTTTTTCAAAGTAGAGGATTACTTTTTTGCGGGAATTACTCTACTGCTTCAGTCAGTTTCCTGTCCCAGTTCTTTTGTTGTTCTTGTTCCCTCCAATCTGTTTTGTTTTAACATATCCATTTATTTTCATCACACATATACTAAAATCATGTCATCTGAAAGTAAACTGCATGTTATTTCCAAATCATATATCAGGATTCACATTGTCCCCTTTAAATTGTATATTGCTCTAAAATATGCAAATGTACCCCCTGCGCTTGTACCAAAATTATAAAGTCTGAAAATAGGTAGTAAGTTAATTCTGGAGACCATTAAGGGATTCATATTCTAAAAGCACAGTTGCTTTTAGATAAAGAGAAATATAACATTAATGTTACTCAGTTTGCCTTACAAGTAGGTATTTGGCACCTACTTTCAGGCATGGTAATTAATGTACATGGGCAGAAGGTATAGATTCATATTTTAGAGAAATATAAAATTAAAAGAAAAATCTGAACCCCTGAACATAATAAAATGAAGGGATGTGTAGATGAAACTGATCAATGAATATCAAGTTGGTTACATACAGCATGATGCTTTGATGTACGATCTTACAGTAGGATCAATATAGATGTGATATTACATGCATTTCAAAAGCCTCAAAGAAAGGACTATGTAATTTTGTTCAAAACTATGGTATTTTTAACTACAAAGAAATTATACATGTTTAACGACCTAGACATGTTCAGCAGTTTTAATTTTTAAACAATGTATATATGCATGAAACATCATATGACCCTATAAATATGTACAAATTTATATTTGTATATGTCAGCCAAAATAAATTAAATAATAAAAAACAAGTAGGTACTTGGTGGTAGGATGAACAAATGAGGGATACCATTTGTCGTTTGTTTTTCTGGGACTGTGTTACTTCACTTAGCATAATATCTTCTAGTTCTATCCATTTAACTGCAAAGTTCATGATGTCATCTTTCTTTACTGCTGCATAGAACTCCATTGTGTAGATGTACCTCATTTTCTTTGTCCATTTGTCCACTCATTGGTTGAGGGGCACTTGGGTTGGTTCCAGCTCTTTGCTATTGTGAAGAGAGCTGCAATAAACATGGCTGTGCATGTATCTCTGCTGTAGGATGAGTCTTGTGGTTATATACCCAGGAGTGGTATGACTGCATCAGGTGGTAGATTCATTTTGAGTCTTTTAAGGGTTCTCCACACTACATTCCACAGTGGTTGTACAAATTTACATTCCTACCAGCAGTGGATGAGTGTTCCCCTTTCCCCACAACCTATCCAGCATTTGGTATCCTTTGTTTTCTTGATCCTAGCCAATCTTATTGTAGTGAGATGATATCTTAAAGTGGTTTTAATTTGCATTTCCTTAATTGTTAACGATGTTGAACACATTTTAAGATGTTTCTCAGCCATCATTTCTTTCTCACTTGTGAAGTCTCTGTTCAACGCTTTACTCCATCTTTTTTTTTTTTGGTATTTTGAGACAGGGTCTCCCTATTTAGTCCCAGCTGGCCTGGAGCTCTGTAGACCAGGCTGGCCTTGAACTCACAGAGATCCACCTGCCTCCCTCTGCCTCGTGCTGGGAAGGTGTATACCTCCACATTTTCTCTGTGGATTTTTAAGTGAGTCATTTGCTTTCTTCTTTGTTTTTTGAGTAGTTTATATATTCTGGAAGTTAATGCTCTTTCACACGTATCAATAGTGAAGGATTNTATTTTGAGACAGGGTCTCCCTATTTAGTCCCAGCTGGCCTGGAGCTCTGTAGACCAGGCTGGCCTTGAACTCACAGAGATCCACCTGCCTCTGCCTCCCCAGTGCTGGGATTAAAGCCATACACCACCACTTTACTCCATCTTTTAAGTGAGTCATTTGCTTTCTTCTTTGTTTTTTGAGTAGTTTATATATTCTGGAAGTTAATGCTCTTTCACACGTATCAATAGTGAAGGATTCCTCCCACTCTGTGGGTTTTCTTTTCAATTCCTTGATTGTTTCTTAGGGTGTACAGAAGCTTTTAAGTTTAATGAGGTCCCACTTGTCAATTGTCAACCTTATTTCCTGCACAGCTGCTGTCTGATTTAAAAAGTCTTTTCCTACACCTCTGTCGGGTAGGTTGCTACCAACATTTTCTTCTAATACCTTCAGAGTTTTGGGTTTCACGTTGAGGTCTTTGATCCATTTGGAATTGATTTTTGTACAGGGTGAGAGGTAGGGATTTAATTTTATTCTTCTACAAGTGGTGATCCATTTTTGCCAGCACCATTTGCTGAATATGCTGTCTTCCCAGCACTGAGTCTTCTTAGCCCCTTTTGTCAAATATTAAGTGGCTGAAATTGTATGTGATCAAGTTTGGATCTTCAATTTTGTTCTGTTGGTCTATAGGTTTCTTTTTGTGCCAGGTTGTTTTTATGACTATAGCCCTGTAATATATCTTGAAGTCTGGTATAGTGATCCCTCCTGTATTGCCCTTTTTGCTCAGGGTTTCTTTGGCTAGTCAGGGTCTTTGTCTTTCCATATGAATTTAAAGATTTTTTTTTCCCAATTTTGTGAAGAAACTCTTGGGGATTTTAATTAGTATTGCATTGAATCTGTATATTAATTTGGGAGAAAGGACATTTTTACTATATTAATTTTTCCAATCCATGAGCATGGGAGATCTTTCCATCTTCTGATGTCTTCTTCAATCTCCTTCAGGGCTTGAAAATTTTTGTTGTAGAGATCTTTAGTGTCTTTGGTTTGTTCCTAGGTATTTTATTGTGTTGAGGTTATTATGAGTAGTAAGGTCTCCTTATATTCATTCTTCAGTTGCTTGTTGTTGGTATAAAGAAAGGCTACTGATTTTTGTAAGTTAGTTTTGTATCCTGCCACTTTACTGAAACTCTTAATCATTTCTAGAAGTTTTCTAGTAGAGTTCTTAACATCCCTCAGGTAAACAATCATATCTGCAAAAAGGGATAGCTTGACTTCCTCTTTTCCAATTAGGACTCTTTTAATTTCCTTTTCTTTCCTTATTGCCCTAGCAAGCATTTAAAGTACGATATAGCAGAGTGGTCACAGGGGGCAGGCTTGCTGAGTTCCTGCCTTTAAGGGGAATGATTCTAACTTTTCTCAATTTAGGATGATGTTAGCTGTGGGTTTGTTGTATACAGCTTTGATGATACTGAAGAATGTTCCCTCCAGTCCAATTCCCTCTAGAACTGTAAACATGAAGGGATGCCAGATTTTGTTGAAGGCTTTTTCTGCATCAATTGACATTATTGTGTGGTTTTTGTCTTTCAGTCCATTTATGTGTTTTATGATATTTATTGATTTACGTATGTTGAACCATCCCTGCATCTATGGCATGAATCCAACTTGATCATGATGGATTTTTTTTTTTTGATGTGGATCTGTATGCAGTTGGCAAGTATTTTGTTGAGTATTTTTGTGTCTACGTTCATTAATGAGATGGGCATATATTTTCCTTTTTTGGTTGTATCTTTGCCTGGTTTTGGTATTAGGGTAATTCTGGCTTCACAGAAGGAATTTGGGACATTTACCTCTGTTAGTATCCTTCTGAACAGTTGAAGTGGTAATGGTTGTAAGTCTTCTTTAAATGTTTTAGAGTATTCTGCTGTGAAACCATCTGGGCCTGAGATTTTTTTGGTTGGGAAGGTTTTTTTTTTTTACATTTTCAATTTCCTCCAATATTATGGGTCTGTTTAAGCTCTCAATATCTTCTTGGTTAAGCTTTAGCGGATTCCAGGATTTCAGATATCCATCCATTTCTCTTAGGTTTTCAAATTTAGTAGACTACAGGTTTTTGAAGTATTCCTGTATGTCTGTTATGATGTTTCTCTTTTCATCATGAATTCTGTTGATTCGGAGTTGCTGTTTCTTTCTTTTGGTTAACTGGGATAGAGGTCTGTCTATCTTGTTTATCCTTTCAAAGAACCAACCTTTGGATTCATTGATTCTCTGTATTGTTTTCTTTGTTTCTATTTCATTGATTTCTGCTCTGATTTTGTGATTTCTTCCTGTCTGTTGGGTTTGGTGTTCATTTGTTGTTGTTTCTCAACAAGAACAGATGTTTTTAGCTGCAGTGTTGGATTCTTTGTGCTCTTTCTGTTTTTTTTTAATTTATTTTTATTGATGCTTTGTGTATTTCATACATCATTTTCCAATTCAGTTCAGGCATATATCCCCTTCCCTTCCCCCCCACCCCACCCCTACCCATCGCAGATCGTGCATTCTGCCATAAGTTTTCTGCATCTTTCTCTGCTTTTTTGTTTTGTTTTGTTTTCATTTTTTTTAACAATAGGTGATAATTTGTGAGTACAAGCATCCTTCATGTAAAACCAATTTGCAAGCAGTTGTGCCCAAACCCACACAGCTCATGGGTCCCACCATCCAGCGGGGGTGGGGGGGGTGGGGCTTGTATGTTCAATCAAGTTGATCAAATGAGTGTCCAGTCTATAGTGTTATAGTTTCACCATTAACACCCAATACGAACCCCATTGGGTTTACATTCTACCATGACCCTTGTTCCGCAGATTGTTCCCTGGCTTGAAAAGGGGCACAGACCTGAGCACATACAATTCAGCCATCTCATATTTGATAAGGAAAGCCAAGAAGACACATTGGAGGAAAGGGATGACAGCATCTTCAGCAAGTTGGTGTTGGCAAACACTGGATTCACCACCTGAGTATGAAGAATGAAATTAACCCGCTACCTTCACCGGCGTACAAAAGTCAATTCCAAAATTGGATCAAGGACCTCACATGTGAAATCCATAAATCTCTAGGAAGGTGATAGAAAGAGAAACTTGGGCAGCAGACCTACAAGACATAGGTGTAGGAAAAGACTTCTTAAATCAGACAGCAGCTGCATAAAGAAGTAAGTCATCAATTGACAAATGGGACCTCATTAAACTCAAAAGCTCTGTAATCAAAGGAAACAAAAGGAAGTGAAGAGAAAACCCACAGAATGGAGGAAACTTTCACAGCAGATACATCTGACAAAGCATTAATTCCAGAGTATACAAGCTACTCAAAAAAACAAGAAAGAAAACAAATGAATCACTCAGAAGATGGAGCAAAGATCTGAACAGAGACTTCACAGAGGAGGAATTAGAGATGCTGAGAAACCCTTAAGAAGTGTTCAACATCACTAATAATTAAGGAAATGCAAATTAAAAAAAAAAAAAACCACCTTAAGATACCACTTACACATAAGACTGGCTAGAGATCAAGAAAACAAATGATGCCAAAGCTGGAGAGGGTTGTGGGAAAGGGGAACACTCATCCATTGCTGGTGGGAATATTAACTTGTGCAGCCACTGTGGAAATACAGTGTGGAGAACCCTTAGAAGACTCGACAATGATCCTGCCATTTGACCCAGTCATACCACTCCTGGGTATACCCACAAAGTACATCTCATAGAACTGCAGAGATACATGCACAGCTATATTTATTGCTGCTCTGTTCACAATAGCAAAAAAACTGGAATCAACCCAAATGCCCTCAACTGACGAGTGGATAGAGAAAATGTGGTATACATGTACACGATGGAATTCTATGCAGCAGTAAAGAAAGACAACATCATGAACTTTTGCAGGTAAATGGATGGATATATGTTAAGTGACAATAATGTGAGATACAAAGCACATGATCTCTCAATAAAAAAAATGCACATTCTCTATGTGGACGCTAGTACAATAACCCAGTATAAATATTTTGTGAGAGGGATGCACATTAAAGAACAACAACAAAAATTTGCCATCAGAAGGCTGACTGAAATAGTGACTCGGGAGGGGTGGGAGGGGTGGGAGAGGGGAAAACACGGTGTATATTCGATTGGTGCATTTTTAATTGACATGAGTTCAACAAGTATCCAGTTTTGCCCAGACTCTGTCTACACAGATACATTGTGCTTTAGGACTTAGTAAAGTAAATATGGGCATATTGGACAACATTGGTTTGAAGACTGATATAAAACGGTAATGCAATCTGAGTTAATTGGTGATATAAATTGCTCTTGTCCACATTAGCTTTAACTAAAATCTGTATAACAATTACTTTGGGATTGGTATAAACAAATGTTCTCTATAATTTTGCTGTCATATAGTATCACCTGGTAGCAATCTCTTTCACCTATAGGATGATTTAACTCAAAAATGAACTTTGTTTCCCAAGTTAATCACATACAGTAACCCAAAACAGCATGGGTGAACTTGATGAAATCTGTGCCTTGATTCCACCCTATAGGTATGTATAAAACAACTGCTTCTTTCTGTTTTTTTTTTTTTTTTTTATGTAGACACCCAAGGCTATAAACTGTCCTCTTAGGACTGATTTTAAAGTATCTCACAAGTTTTGCTGTGTTGTGTTGTCATCTTTGTTTAGTTCCAGGAATCATTATATTTCTTTCTTTAATTTTTCCTTGATCCATTCATTATTCAGGAGTGTGTTTTTTAGTCTCCAAGTGTTCTTGTAGGTAGTAGGGCTTATCCTGATGTTGATATTGAACTTTATTGCACTGTAGTCTGGTAGAATGCATGAAATTATTTCAATTATTTTGTATTTGTTGAGGTTTATTCTGGGTTCCAGTATGTGGTCGATTCTGAAGAAGGTTCCATGGGGTGCTGAGTAGAAAGTATATTCTTTGGTGTTTGGGTGGAATATTTGGTAGATGTCTGTGAGATCCATTTGGTGTATTGTATTGTTCAGTGCACCAGAGTTTAGTGCATATATATTTATGATGGTGAAATCTTCATGGTTAATTGTTCCTTTAATAAGGATGTAGTGGTCCTGTTTGTCTCTTCTGATTAGTTTTACTTTGAGGTCGATTTTGTATGATATTAGAATGGCAACTCCTACTTGCTTTTTGGTGCCATTTGCTTGGAATATCTTCTTCCATCCTTTCACTTTAAGTTGGTGCCAATCCTTGAGGGTTAGATGGGCTTGCTGGCAGGCAGCAGGCTGTGCTGCAGGCAGTGATGAACCCGCCTGGTGTTGTGTTCACCTATCCCCCAGGTGCTGTGCTGCCTCCTCTCTCTAGACCTGGTTGGTGTCCCGCTGGCTTGGTGACTACCCTGCTGCTATGGATGCTGGGCTAGGTCCTGAGCAGGTTGTAACTCCAATTAGGTAGCTGTATATCACCCCCAAGTTAAAAGTCTCCCTATTGCACTGATATAGTTTGCTGTGCCAGTCATTTTTCTGGTTATTCAACTTTAAAGTTGAATTGGAGCATTGATTGATTTTATCCCCTAGCAACTTGCATAGTTTCCCCCAAAACTATGAGAGCTAGCCTTCATGAAGGAGGCTTCCAGAGCAGTTCCAAGTCCATCACTCCAGTCTCATGTATGAATTATGTCCTGTCTTCAGCAATAGGGTCTTATCTTCAAGTTCTGGGAAGCAATAAAGGGCTGTGGCAATAACCTGTATAATTTTGGGAGTCTCTTGGACTGTCCTGACCAATAACTCAAAGGGAGGTTTCTACAGTATAAGAACCAAGGAGGAAGTGCATAACCACAAGGCAACAGTCTTATAGGCTCCTGTGACTAGACTCATGCAAATCAATCATATAGAAACCAGAATAGAACTGGGGAAATGGGCAGCAGGCCACAACTTCAGTTAGGAACTATTGACAACTGATCACTACTGGGTGAGGGATAATTGATCTTCTTTGAGTGACACCACACAGGCTGATCATGCTGCAGTAGATGAACTTACATTGTGGAACACTGGACATGCCTTAACATATAAGAAAAAACACACAAAGTCCTGTGGGCAGGATATGGGAGGTAGAGATAGTTTGGAACAAGAGGAGCTAAATATGATTAAGATATACTGTATGAAATCCATAAAAAATTCAATAAAATATATTTATAAAAAGTTTTCCATCATGAGAGTTCAGGCCCACATCCAAACCACAGAGGCCCACTTTCATTCGAGTGCTGTTTCCTTGAAGCTCAGACCATCTAGCCGTAATCCTGGCCTGACTCTCTCACTGTTATCTACCAATTTCTGGCTAACTCTGATTATGTAGTGAATGCTTTAATATGTTTTCCACAATCTTCCTCCCTGCTTCCTCTGTAATCTCAAATGACCCAACCATGCCGTGTAGAAAGGGTGTGTTGAATTTCTATTTGTTTCCATAATTCCAAACTCTTTTCTTTGTATATTCTTTTAGTTACCTAGATCTTGCTTTCATCAATCAAGAACATTTTCCCCAATCAAATATCACTTAATCCTTCCCTCCTCTTAAGAATGCAATCTGCCTCTTGATCTTCTAGCTGTCAATCAGACATTGTTTGCATCCAAGTCCCTCCTGACATTTTCCTATACTCATCTCACAGTTTGACCTTAGATTTCCTTCATTTTATTTTCTATCATGTTTTTGTGAATAATCTACTCTGATACCCACTTTTAGTTAATTTATGTTCATGCACTATTTACAAACTATATCCATAGCATTGTCTCCAAGTTTTGTAATATTAATAAAATATTTTGTGTAAATCCATCCATTTGTCTTACCAATACCTTGGTTTCAATATGCTCAGGAACAATTCATCATCTTCCTGAAAGTGTTCTCATGTTCCCTGTGCCCAAAAGGGCTAGTCACCATACCTACTAACACAGTAGAATATTAAGCTTTCTTTTACTCAGAGCTGGATAGATGGCTCACTGGTTAATAGCATTAGCTGCTTTCATAGCAGACCAAGGTTTGATTCCCAGCACCTACATGATGGCTACCAACTGTCTGTAACTCCAATTCCAAAGGATCCAACACCTTCTTCTGACTTCCAGGAGTATTTCATGGCATGGGTGTACTTAAATACATTCAGTAATACATTCATACACATAAAATAAAAGTAATAAAAATTATAAATATATATTTTTTCTTTTTTTTCTTTTTCATTTCTCTTCTTCAACTTTTATCTCCAAAAATACATGACAGTTATATGCTGTGTACTTCACAGAAAATGTTCAATAAAAATTAACAATTGATATTGAAAACTAACCGAATCTGGAATTTCCCTCCTTTTCCTCCCTCTGTCCTTTCTTCCTTCCTTCCATCTCCTTTGATTCTTCCTTCCTTTTTTCCTTCTTTCTTCCCTCCCTTCCTTCTTTCCTTTCTTTCTTCCTTTTCATTTCTCTATGACTGGCATTGTTTAACAGTCAAAGCTCTGGTATCAGCTTGCTTAAGTAGAATACGTATTTCCCTACCTTTTAAATATATCGACTTGGGTAAATTATTTAATTTTACTCATTTAACTTGTCTAATTTCTAATTTAGAACCATATTTCACACGGCCTACTAATATTTACTTGCTTACTGTAGTGCTGGCATAGAAAGTGAAATTATCACCATCAACATCACAGACATCATTTTCATTCTTTCAAGCACATGTAGTAGACTGGGATTTGGATACTGAGGTTTTTGACCTTTTATCCCCAAAGCCATGTTGTTTCCTTTACAGATGCTAAATGTACGTTTATGTAAAAGAAGACCAAAATATGTCATGTGGAAGTGTTCTGTGAGCAGAGATGTTTTCTGGTCACAAAGAATTTTGACTGTAGCTCAATGTCTGGTAACTTAGTGTTTGGGAGTACATTTGGTCATCTAAGGAAATAGGTAAGTAGGAAATAGGTAAAAAGGAATTCAACAGTGTCTCCACACTAATGTGACTTGAGAGATACTAACACATGAGAATGAGAGAGAGAGTAGGAGAGAGAAAGAGAGAGAGAGAGAAAGAGAATAGCAAAGCAGTGGTAAATGTGAGATGAGGATGTATTTATTAGTGTAGCAGGTGGCCCTAACCAACAACTGGGGTGTCCACATTGATACTATGTGCCAATCTCAAAGGAATGAGAATCTGCCTTTAGAAGTTTTCTTTAACGTGTGATTTCCACAAAGTGCTTCCTTTGTTTTATTGTCTGGAAATAACCAAAGACTGTCTTTGCTAATCCATGCTCACTTCTGGCCTTCTCTCTGATCTATAACATCTTTGCCAATCTGTGATGGTGGGGGCGGTTAATATACTGCTGGCTTTTTTTAAGCTACCATGGATTGTTTGTGAACTTAAAAAAAATCTTATTTTGGATGAAGAAGTTATATGTTTCAGACAGTAGTGGGCTCAGAAAGAAAGGAAAGAAAAGTGTTATTGGAACCAACAAAATGGTCATGGTTTCTCTATCAGCAGACACAAACTCTGGGGAAAAATGATGCAGAAAAAGAAGGCTGATTTTTTATCAAGAACAGAAGGTGGACAAGGCTATAAAAAGTTAAGAAATCTGGGGCTGGAGAGATGGCTCAGTGGTTAGGAGGGCTTGCTGCATAAAACTTAGGATCTGAGTTCAGCACCCACATAAAAATCTAGGTGTGAGCTCACGCATGCCTATCACCCCAGTTCTGAGAGGTGCTGAGACAGGAGGATCTCTGGGGTTTCCTGACTGCCAAGCTTGCCAAAAAAGCAAGAATTCCAGATTCCTCAAAGGAATAAGATGGAAATTGATAGATGAGGAAACCGGACACTTTCCTCTGGGTTCTGTGTATGTACACAGATGCACATGCTTGTACACCCATGTGAACACACACACACGTACACAATCAAGAGATTTAAAAAAATAAAATTTGCTATTGCCATCCCTTTGTCAAAGAGTTATAATGCCTTGACCAAGATATCTTCATAACATATGTGTTTGTGCCCATAGAATAATTTGTTATAATTAGTAATATTTGTTACTATTTGTGTTTTATTATGAGAATTTAGCAGAGACTGCTAAACGACCCACAAGTCCATTGCAATCAGAACTTGGACAGTCCCAGGAGTTTAACATGTCACCTTAGAGAAAAAAATCAATCTTCTATCTCCCCTCCAAAGCCCAGGGACTCTCTCAGAAGAGGTTGGCCCATCAGATTGTAAGGGCCAAGGTAAGAGGGGGTGAATTGTGAGATAACAGCAAAAATGGGCTTTTTTTTTATTTGATCAATATGTTTGTGAAAGCATATTGGACTTGGGGACCCTGTGAAAGGAAGTAGCAGGTTGTCCATAGTGGCTCTATTTCTTTAGGAAAAACTCCATTTTATGCTAAGGATTTCTTGGAAATAGTGTCAATTTGCAAAAAAAAAAAAAAAACCAAAACTGAACTGGCAGACAGGTGATGTTTACTAGAATCGACCCTTGAACCAGGTTTCAGCAGGATGATAGGAGAACAATAGGAACTGGGAAAACAATAAAAATAAGCAATAAGATAAAAATAAATAAATATAAAATAAAAATAAACAATAAAATGTGGGGTAGCAGGGACGAAGTGAGTCAACAGGAAAGGAACGGGTCAACAGAGATATCAGGAAAAGAGGATCATCTCCTCTGCTCTCTGAGATAATGGAAACATAAAGTTAGCCATCTAAGAGGAAAAGACCCCAGTAATAACTAACGTAAAGCCCACCAAGATGTAATCCTTGCCTTTAAAATCTCCTGTATAGAATTCCCCAGGGTCGCTCTCCTACCCACACACAATGAGGGAGCATACCCTGATGTACCAGTTATCAATTTGGCCTTTCTTTTCTAAATAAACTTCATGAAAAGCAACTGCCTGACTCGATGGTATTCTGGTGGGAATCCTGGAACCCTAACACCTGGGTTGTTCAAAAACTGGGCTCAGATGTTAAGTAATTGGGTTTATATGGACACTGCTTATGTTTATTGCCTATAAAAAAATAAGAAAGCTAAATAAATAAATAAATGAAATATACATATATAATTTTTTAAAAAAAGAAGTAAAACTTAGCAAAGTATTTGGACTTACTTATGGCTAACCAGTCACAAGCCCCATCTAGCTAAAATTCCTACAAATAAATTAATGATCTCTAAACCTGAGATTCCTTAGTAAACCAGAAGGATCTGGTTGTTGAATTTTCACTATGGTGTAATATTATATGAATGTGAAAAGGACATTCCACAAACATTATTAAACTCCCCAATGCATCTCAATTGTGAGGAGGTGATGGCACAGTGAAAGGCACAGAACTGTATTTTCATGCAGCATTCCTCTATGGAGACTGGCAAATTCCAAACTCCCAAACAAGTTTCCCCCACACATGGGGCTTATTAGAGGCTCTCCATTTCCCTTGGCAGGGAGACAAGTTGCATTTAAATGCTAACCCGAGCTGCTTTCCATAATGTATGCTGAGTGGGCTTCACCCATGTGTTGGAATGACATCAGCCATCCCCAGACCCTGAACTGCAGAGGTTCCAAATCCTTGCGTGCCAGAAAGATGAAAAGAATGGGATTGTTAGACATCAGGGAAATGTGGACAAACCCGTTGACTCCAGCCAGCAGATGACTTGTGTAGTTGCCTCCAATTAAGTAGAGCCTTAAAGAATCTCTAATCGTAACTAGAGTATTTATTATTTTCAATAGATATGAAGATAAAATACTGAGAAATACGACCCTCATTTGCTCTGTCAAGTAGGTTCCCGAGTACTGCTGTGCTAAACCCCGCTACTTTCTGTATCGGCTGAGTAACCCTGAAGTCTTCACCACACAGGAAACAGATGAAGCTCAAACACCTTTTCTGGGCTGTTGCCAAACACAAAATTTTCGCAGACCCACATCTTCCAGCTGCTCTAAGGATTTATTGAAAATAATGTATTAGCACAGTGCCATCTCAACATTTAAAAGGTGAACTTATCAGAGTCCACAGCAAAATGTTACCCCGATGTCACTGTACTGGCAGCATTCAGCTGCTTTCTTCTTCCTCATTTGAGATGCTGGTTCTGGTACCTGCCCACAGGCAGCCAAAGGCTCTCAAATAGTTGCTGACAGGGAAGAAAATAAATTGACCAGGCTGTGGCCACACTGCTTACAAGAAATATTCATGTAAAAGATGCCATGGTTTCAGTGAGGAAGTAAAAATGGCTGAAAAGCATATGAAAAAGTGTTTGACATCGTTAATAATTAAGAAAATGCAAATTAAAACCACTCTAAGATATCATCTCACTCCAGTAAGACTGGTTAAGATCAAGAAAACAAAAGACACCAAATGCTGGAGAAGTTGTAGGGAAAGGGGAACACTCATCCACTGCTGGTGGGAATGTAAACTCATACAACCACTGTGGAAAGCAGTGTGGAGAACCCTTAAAAGTCTCAAAATGAGCCTACCACCTGACCAAGCCATACCACTCCTGGGTATATATACCCACAAGACTCATCCTACTGCAAGGATACATGCACATCCATGTTTATTGCAGCCCTCTTCACAATAGCAGGAAGCTGGAAGTAACCCAGGTGCCCCTCAACCAATGAGTGGATAACAAAAATGTGGTACATCTACACAATGGAGTTCTATGCAGTGGTAAAGAAAGATGACATCTAAAACCTCACTTTTCTAAAAAAAAAATAATGACATCATGAACTTTGCAGGTAACTGGATGGAACTTGAAGTCACTATGCTAAGTGAAATAACACAGTCCCAAAGAAACAAATGGTGAATGGTTTCCCTCATTTGTGGATGCTAGCACCAAATCCTCCATTTGAAAGACAAGCTGAACAACATTGTTATATCTTTTTCTATCTGAAAGTAACTGTGGTGTTATAAGGTGAATCTCTCTCTCTCTCTCTTTTATATTTTGGTCTTTTTGCGACAGGGTCTCCCTGTAGCCCCAGCTGTCCTGGAACTCACTCTGTAGACCAGGCTGGCCTTGATCTGCTTGCCTCTGCTTCCCAGGTGCTAGGATTAAAGGTGTGTGCCATCAGGCCCAGCCTCCTTTTTTTCTTTGTATTTATATTTTTATTTGTTTATTTATTTATTTATTTTTAGGTGAATCTCTCAATCAGACCAAGAGTTAACACATACTTTCAGACATGGTAACTAATGTATATGGGTAAAAAGTATATATCCATATTTTAGAGTAATATAAAATCAAAGGGAAAAATGTGAACTCCTAAACATATATCGGAGTTAACATACAGTTTATTCCTGGAGGACATAACTCTGGTACATGTATGGTGTTTATATAGGCATATTTTGGAATAATACAATGGGAAGGAAACCACAACAACATAGGGACTGGATCAAAGAACGGACTGACACAGTTAAATTCTGCCCCAAACAATGGACTTTTACAGAGAAAAACTTTAAAAAAAACATTGAGAGAAAGATGAAAGACATGTATGGCAGAATGCATGATCTGGGGTGGGGTGGAGGGAAGGGAAGGGGGAATGTGTCTAAATGGAACTGAAAAATGATGTCTGAAATACACAAAACATCAATAAAAGTATTATCTTCATTGTGTATTAATATGCTATATGGCACTTCAGCAAAGAGATTTTACAGCTTTCTAATAGGAAAGGAAAGGACATGGAATTATCATTTTCTGTCTGGAAAGAGCAGTGAGTTTAGGGTTACAAAGCTTGGTTCAAAATTGCATCATGGTCTCAATTGATGCTGAAAAAGCCTTTGACAAAATCCAGCATCCCTTCATGCTTAAAGTCCTAGAAGGAATTGGATTGGAGGGATCATTCCTCAATGTAATCAAAACCATATACAGGAAACCCACAGCCAATATCATCCTAAATGGGGAAATGACAGAAACATTCCCTTTAAAGGTAGGAACTCGGCAAGGCTGCCCCCTATCACTACTCCTCTTCAATATAGTGCTTGAAACACTTGCTAGAGAAATAAGGCAGAAAAGGATATTAAAGGGATACTAATTGGAAAGAGGAAGTCAAACTATCCATTGCTGATGAATGATGATGTTTACTAAGGATCCTAAAAACTCCACCAGAAAACTCCTAGAAACGATTAACAGCTTCAGCAAAGTGGCGGATACAAATTTAACCTTAAAAAATCAATGGCTTTCTTACACCAATAACAAAAAACTAAGAATGAGAAAGAATTCAAAGGAGACCTTCCCACTCACAATAGCCTCAAAAAGAAAACAATAAGATACTAGGAACAAACCTAACCAAAGACACCAAGGACCTCTACAAAAAAAATTTTAACCCTTAAAAAGAAAAGAAATTGAAGAAGACCTCGAAGATGGAAAAACCTCCCATGCCATGGATTGGTAAAATTAACAATTGTAAAAATGTCCATTTTACCAAAACTCTTGTATAGATTTAATGCAATCCCAATCAAATCCCCAAGATTTTCTTCACAGGCGTGGAAAAACAAAAGTTCTTAAATTCATTTGGAAAAACAAAAAGACCCCGAATAAGACCCTGAGTGAGAAGAGCTACACAGGAGGGATCTCTATACCAGATTTAAACTATACTACAGGGCTATAGTCATAAAAACAGTGGTACTGCAGCAAAACAGACCTGTTGACCAATGGAACAAAACCGAAGATCCAAACTGAGCACATACAATGTCAGCCATCTCATATTTGACAAGGGGGCCAAGAAACCCCAATGGAGAAAAGACAGCATCTTCAGCAAGTGGTGTTGGCAAAACTGGATCACCCACTTGCAGAAGAATGAAATTAAACCCTACCTCTCACCCTGTACAAAAGTCAATCCAGGTGGATTAAAGACCTCAACGTGAAACCCCAACTCTGAAATGTAGAAGAAAAAGTTGGCAGCATACTACAAGACATAGGCATAGGAAAAGACTTCCTAAATCAGACACAGCTGCACAAGAATAAAGTCGACAATTGGACAAATGGGACCCTCATCAAACTCAAGCTTCTGTACATCAAAAGAAACAATCAAGGAAGTGTCGAGGAAATCCCACAGAGTGGGAGGAAACTCACTGCAAGATACATCTGAAAAGCATTGATTTCCAGAATATATAAACTACTCAAAAACAAAGAAAGAAGAAACAAATGACCCCCTCAATAGATGGAGCAAGAACTGAACAGAGACTTCACAAGGCGAGGAATTAGAGATGTCTGAGAAACACCTCAGACTGCTCAACATCACTAATCATTAAGGAGAATGCAATGTAAACCACTTAAGATATCATACTTACTCCAATAAGACTGGCAGGATCAAGAAAAACAAATGATACCAAAGTCTGGAGAGGTTGTGGGGAAAGGGGAACACTCATCCACTCCTGTTGGGAATGTAAACTCATACAGCCACTATGGAAAGCAGTGTGGAGAACCCTTGGAAGACTTGGAAATGAACTTGCCACCCGACCCAACCAATACCACTCCTAGCAATGTACCTCAAGACTACCCCCGACAGAGATACATGCACGGCCATGTTTATTGGCAGCTCTCTCACAATAGCAAGGACTGGAACACCACCTAAATGCCTCTCACTCAGGCGTACGGTGTGATAAGAAAATGTGGTACATGGAGAATAATCGACACACATGGAGTTCTAAGTTGCTATGCATAAAGAGAAGAAAGACATCCGACTGTTGCACCCGGAAAAAGATGGCTGGAGCTAGGAGGAAATCGAGTGCGAGTGATTAACCCAGTCCCAGAAAAACAAACGACGAATGCATCCCTCATCTGTGGATGCTAGTGCCAAATTACCAATTGTAAGATTTCTTGTAGGCCCCCTTGAGCTTTTGTCCAAAGCAGTTGGGCATAACGCATTTTGGAAACAACAAAACACAACAGAAAGGACTGCATCAAAGAACTGACGGAAACATGACTTCTGCTCAAAACAGTCAACTGACCCATGGAAAATATTGAGAAAGACTAAGAGATGGAAAGCATGTTGGGCAGAATGCATGAGCTCTGGCGGGGTGGGGAATGAGCGGGAACACGGGTCTAGATTTGTTAAAAATAAATAAATAAATAAAAATTTATGTGAAAAACTGAATGGCCTTCCGCAAAGTTCTTTGCACCTCAAGCATAGTCTCTCCACCAATTGAACAGGACGAGGACATCAGATCACCTCTTGGTCCCTTGCACCTCGAAGGTTTTAGATTCTTGGCAGTGTGCATATTTTCCCTGCTGTAACAAAAACAACTTAAGGAAGGGTTCATTTTGGCTGATTGTTCCGGGGTCCAGTCCTTGATGGCAGGGAAACCATGCTGACAGGGTGAAGCAAATGCTCATCCAGGGTCAGGAAAGAGAGAATGATGAATGCTCATGCCCAGCTATTCCTCTGTTGCATGCAGTCTAGGCCCAGTCCACGGGAGGAGTGCCCACCTTTAGAGCAGGTCTTCCCATCTCAGTTAACATCATCCAGATAATCCTGTATAGGTTTGCTCAGAAGATAGTCTCTTACATGATTCTAGATCCTTCAGTTATAGGAATGAGTAACCCTGGGAGGCAGAGGCAGGCGTATCTTGTGCGTTCAAGGCCAGCCTGTCATACAGAGTGAGTTCCAGGAAACCCTGTCTTGAAAAGACCAAAAAAAAAAAAAAAAAAAAAAAAAAGAGAAAGTAGAGTTAACCTCACACACTATATTTCACAAAGCAGGGAAAAGTACTTTTTTGCAGTGTCGGCATGAAGACATAGGCAGAAAAATCCAAATGGATAACTCCTCTACTTTCTTAAGGACCAAGGTCTGTGCTTTCTAGATTCTTACTTCAAAGTCCCAAACCCATTGTTATTCCAGTTGGAGATATAACGTCCGAGGTTATTAAGGCTCAATGAAGACATTATGGGCACTGACTGATAGTTCTTATAGCGGCTTTTCTGTAAGAGGAAGAGACAACAGAACCCCTACCACAAGAAGGTGGATATCTACAACCCGAAGAGAGCGCTCCCCAGACACAGATGCTGGCAGCACTTTGATCTTAAATGTCCACACTCTAAAAATATTTTTAAAGACAGACTTCTGCTGTTTAAGTCACCCAGTTAATGTCTTTTGTTATGACAGACTGAGTAGATTAATACATACTCATATTTTTTGGAACTATGAAAGCTCAATCCCTAGCCTTATAACCTTGAATCAAATATTATATCCAGGGTCTGGACACATGCCAATTCTATATGACTAACAGTTTGGATTTAATCATTCAGACAAATACATGAAATCTTTTCTATGCCTCTATAAACTTTTAAAAAGAAGTCAATTGGTCAATTGATTTTCAATTAAGGGTAACAAACTGTCCAACGGGAGAAAATAGTCTTTATAACGCACAGCTTAAGAGAAACTGGAGTCCATCTGAAAAAGAATTAAATTTAATCTTTTGCTTATCTCCATATATTAAAAAATGACTTGTTCAAAGAACAGAACAAAACAGTAAACTTCTACATCAAAAAAGTTAAAAAAGACTGAGAAAAAGATGCAAGAGAGGACTTAACATGTATGACAGAATGCATGAGCTCTGGTGGGGGTGGGAGGGGTGTGAATGGGGGAAGCGGTCTAATTTGGATTAAGAGATGTACAAAAGCTCAATAAAAAATTAAGAAAGAGAAAATTCACTCAGGTAAAACATAAGCTTAAATTTGAGAACTAAAATGCTTAGAAGAAGAGGTGGGAAACCTTCACAACACACATTGGCACTGATTTCTCAAGTACACCTAAAAATAATCAAAGACAAGATGTTTGTACATCAAAACACACTCTTGTAAGAGTGAAAGCACAATGGGAAAAATATTCACAAATAATATGCCTGATAAAGGACTAATAACTAGAATATAGAATTTATGCCAACATAATCCACACCCATAATATATACACACACACAAAGACACACATATATGCACACAAACACAAAGACAAACACAAACACAGACATACACATGCACACACATACACAAACACAAACACATACATATAAACACACACACACACACACACCAAGACAAAGAAATTAAAGCCAAAGAGCCACACAAAAGCCCATCTAAATTCCCAAACATTCATAGAAGTTGAATAGATATTTTTTAAAAATAATACTTTTTATTGATGCTTTGAGAGTTTTATACAGTGTATTTTGATCATGGGTCTCCTTGACCATCTCCTCTTAGATCCACCCTTTTCCTACCCTGCTTCATGTTCTCTTCTTTTCTTAAGGCCTACTGAATCTAACTTGTGTCCCCCACATAGTCCTAGGTATGGATCCATGCCCTGTAGTGCAGTCAACCTAACTAGTATCACACCCTTAATGAAAACCGACTCTCTCCCAGGAGCTATCAATTGACAATAGTTCTGCAGCCAGGGGTGGCTCTTTATGGCCAAATCCCCACTGCCACGCTTGTCTGGCTTGGACTGGCACAGGTGTTATGCCTGCTGTCACAAACACCGTAGGTTTGTATGTGCAAGTTGACTGCTGTTGTGTTCATCCACCACTGAATAGATATTTTATAAAGAAGATATTCAAATATCTGATGAGAACATAAGATGTTATTAATGATTAGAAATATGACAATCACTTTATTCCTCAATATCTTTTTATTATTGATACACACAGTTCTGATTGTAGTCTAAAATAAATGTATTTACAAAATAACAGCTGCTTATTAATGTGATGAAACTGGAACCCTTGTGTACTGTCATCAGGAAAGTAAAATGCTAGATTCATTGTAGGAAATGGTTTGGCTGCTCTTCAAAAAATTAAACATAAGTTACCAAATGGTCGAAACATTCCATTCTACAGAAGAATTAAATCAGGAACAGAAATCGATGCTTGTGCACCAATCTTTACAAAAGTGTTTTCCAAAAGGTGGGAACAAGAATAAGCAAATGTGCTGTATGCACACAGTAGAGTATTATTTGGCCATAAAGAATAAACTTCTCAGATATTTTGGTAAAAAGATAGAAGATTCTTGAAAACATGATAAATTAAATACGAAAAATGCAAAAAGACAAGAGTTCCACATATCTGAGCTGTCAATTGTAAGAAAATTCATAGATACTGAAGGTAGTCTAGAGGTCCGGAGCCAGGGAAGCTATAAATTAGAAATAATCATTTAATAAATATAAAGTTTCTGTTTAAAATTATAAGAATTTCTGGAAACCAGAGTGGTTATTTTATAATTGTGCATTTTGAGTATATTTAATGCCACTCTATTGTACACTTAAATGTTGAAAGTGGCAAATGTTATGTTATGTAGACTTAACAATAACAAACATTTATTGTTGTCGTTTTGACAGGGTCTCTCTGATCCCAGCCCACCTGGAACTCACTATATATGTAGACCAGACTGGCCTTGATCTTACAGAGATCTGTTTGCTTCTTCCCCCCAGTGTGCTGGGATTAAAGGCATGCACCACCACACCCTGTGTAACAACAAACATTTAAAATACATTATGAATCCATATCATTTTAACTTCCTGCTTCAGCCTAGCCTATGTCCCCTCTCTTGTCTTCATAGCCATTGAATTTCTATACAGCAGCCAGTGATGTTTAAATGGAATTTATATGTGGAGAAATTTTAATCTCACAAAAAATCAGAAGGGAGATTTTTGCATATATGTCTTGCAGATAGCCTGACCCATTAGAACCCTAACCCTCCAGGGGATGAATATTAATACATCACTGTCACCCAGGCAGGACCCACAGTTCATGTTCGACCTTATTCTTGTTGATGTATAGTCTACAGAATTAGACAAATACACACTGACACAAATCCACCAGAATGGCATCTCCTGCAGACTGAGTGAAGCCTTGTACTCTTGTCCAACCTTTTGTCATTTATTGGGATTAATACCAAATTCAACCTTTTTAATATCTATTCTTTCCCTTAGTAAGACACGTGGAAGTTTCTTCAAGACATTTCATGATTTTATCTCAAGTTTCTTTTTAACCATGATTAACATTCCATTGCCTGAATGTAATGTTATTTTCTAGTCCACTATTGAGTGACATTTTGTTTGTTTCCAGTGTTGGTGAGTTATGAATAAATAAATCTTCTATGAACAGCTGTATGTAGATCTTGGTGTAGAAAAAGTAAGTTGTAAACTTCTTTGGGTAAATACCAAGGAGCAAGATGATTGAGACATGTGGTAAGATGATTGATCCTGGTTGTTCACTTGACTGGATTTAGAATTCTCAGCACACCTCCAGTGTGTCTGTGAAGATGCTTCCAGAGAAGATTGGTGTGTGAGTAATGAGACTGAAAAGGAAAGCATCCCTGTATGTGGGTAACAATATCTGACCCATAGTTTTAAAATGTGGAAGAACATAGAGGCTGATTCATTTGCAGGCCTGGTCTTTCTTGAGCACTTGATCAGGTTGTTTTGTTCATTTGTTTTCTCTAGCTCCTGTGTATGCTCACCTCCAGATTCCTCAGCATATGAATGTCAGCTTGCACCAGTGACTCGACTCAACATGAGGGTTCCCTGTTTTCAGCCTCAAACTAAGGCCATATCATTGCTCCCTCTTTACCTGAAGCCCCAGCTTCTTTTACTCCAGGCTTCAGACAACCATGGTGGCACTATCCAACCTCAGACTGTAA
The DNA here is from genome assembly GCA_009823505.1 of Rhizomys pruinosus. Taxonomy (NCBI): domain Eukaryota; kingdom Metazoa; phylum Chordata; class Mammalia; order Rodentia; family Spalacidae; genus Rhizomys; species Rhizomys pruinosus. The sequence goes on along the minus strand of VZQC01001960.1, from coordinate 485,463 downwards.
GTAAGGCAATTAATCCTCCTTTATGATTGTGCATTTTTTTCTCATTTTTGAGTCTCTTGAAAAATGTTAACTAACATATAAGATAAGAATATGCTTAATTTTATAAGAACTGACAAGTTATTCTTCAAATTTAACTATGCAATTAATAAATTCATTTGTTTTATTTGTTTTTGAGTCTTATTATGTGTACCTATGTATGGGCATGTGCACATGAGTGTGGTGCCTGTGGAAACCAGAATAAAGAGTAGTTTTACTCTTCTTGAGCTGGAGTTATAAGCAGTAACTTGGGCACTGGGAACCAAACTCTGGTCCTCTGCAAGAGCAATATGTTCTCTTAACCCATCTCTCTCCAGTCCCAGCTGTGCAATTTTTAATTCTCAAAAATGAGTAAAACTTTGTATTGCTTTATAGTCTCACTAGAATCTGATGTTGGAGTTTTAGACTTGATCATTCTAATGTGGGTGTAGTGGATTATTCTGAGAGAGAGAGAGAGAGAGAGAGAGAGAGAGACAGAGAGACAGAGAGACAGAGAGAGACAGAGAGAGCAATTTATGGGTGTTGGGTGTTGTCTTCTGCCATGTGAGTTATAGGAATGAACTCAGGTACTCAGGCTTAGAGACAAGTACTTCTCCTATCCTCGACATCTCACTGGCCTAAGAGTTCTTTCAACAGGAAATGAAAGGAAAAATTAAATAGATGGGCAAATGTAAAAGCTTCTCCCTGGGTTTAATATGAGTCCTACCCATGGACACATTCCTACAGTCTCTTATTCTCTATCTTTTAGCTACTGTGGCTTTCTGTGCTAATCACCCTGTGTTGCATGAAGAAGCTTCACTAGTGAGAGTTGAGAGGTGCATTAATATTCTTTCTGCCACCTGTTCTGTTATGTTCCATGAGCCTTGGGTGTAGATACACAAGAAGCATGCAAACTCAAATCAGACAATACCCAGCGTACTACTGGGGTATGGGTTAGAAGCTGAGGAATTATTGGAAGCTGATTACTGCTCAGTGAGGGTGAATTGATTTTCATGAAGGGACTGATGCTAGATAGGCTGTCTGGGCTCCAGTGAAAGAACTTACACCAGGGTACATCTGAGGACACAAATTTGACTCTGTAAAGCCTTAAGATATATGACAGAATGCATGAAATCTGGTGAGGAGGGTATGGGGGGAATGAAGATAGGAGAAGGGGGCAAAATATGATTAAGATATACTAAAGTCTCCTTAAGCTATGCACTTAAGCAAAATATATTAATACAGGAGCTCTGACATCAGCAATGGATTATTCTACCAAGGAAATGTTGGCCAGGGGATCCAAGTCCCCACAAAAGGTAAAGGCTCCTTGCCTCTAAACTGGGATACCTGCAAGAAGAGAGACGATAAGGCCCTGCTGTTGAAGACCTGATGTTAACATGGGAAAGATGTATTGAGACCACACATACAAGTGTACAGATGGACTCTGGAATACCAGAGAGTGTTACCAAAGGCCACAAAACCAATAAAGCAAATATGGGTCTCCTTGAGTCAAACAAGACTCCTCTGTCAGCACCAGCTACACCACACCTGCCTGGAAATACTGTGCAGCAGAGGTAGCCATATGCCTTTATATCCCAAACTTAATTGGCTATTAGCTCTCTCCTTAGAGGAATAACCCACAGCTGATGCCACAAGCTTACATCCTCTAATGGTTAGGAGATGTTATAAGCCACAGTAAGACCCTGTCATATTTAACAGAAAAAAATGTAATTCATGGATTAACATACCATCCAAACATCTGTGTCTATACCAAAGTAACCTACAATAACAATTAGTACTGTTTAAATACCTATATATCTAATTGGCTTGTGCTTCATAGGAAGATCGAAAGGTTATTCCTGGACTAAACTGTCAGCCCATGAAAGGAAACAGCCAGAATTGGCCAGAGTCCAAGACAAACAGCTCCAGAGAAAGTAGACTGTTTTGCTTCTCATACACCTGTGCCCCTTTTCTAAGCCTAGGAACAATCTACAGAAGAGGGGGCATGGTAGAATGTAAGGGCTGCGATTGGGGTGAATGGTGAAACTACAGCAATACAGTCTGGACCTCATTGATCAACTTCGATTGAACATACAAGCCCCTCCTGCTGGAGGTGGGACCCATGGGCTGTGTGGGTTTGGGTAACAATGCTTGCAAATTGGTTTTACATGAAGGATGCTTGTACTCATAAATTATCACTTATTGTTAAAAAATGAAAAAAAAAACTAGAGAAAGATGCAGGACAGTTATGGCAGAATGCATGATCTGGGATGGGGGTGGGTGGGGTGGGGGAAGGGAAAGGAAAATATGCCTGAACTGGAATTGGAAAATGATGTATGAAATACACAAAGCATAAAGAAAAAAAAATGAAAAAGATATATTGAAAATACATAAACATTCAATAAAAACATATATTGTAAAAAAAAAAAAAAAAAAGAAGCAGTTTCTGTCCCTAGTGTGGTGGCACTTAACTTTAATCCAGTACTTGCAAGAGAGAGGCAAGTGGATCTCTATGGGACTGAGGAAACCTTGCCTACATAATAAGTTCCAAGCCAGCTGGGGCTACAAGGAGTCCCTGTCCCCACAAAAAAAAAAAAAAAAAAAAAGGAAAAAAAAAAAAAAAAAAAAAACAAAAGAACAAAATTAAAAGGAAAATAAAAAAATAAAAAAAAAAAATAGAAAAAAAAAAATATCAGGGAAAGAATGGGACAAAATTTTTGCAAACTATGTATCTGGAAAAAGGTCAACATCTAGAATATATAAGTAATTCACACAACTCAGAAGTTAATAAAAAGTAACGTCAGATTTAGAAAATGAGAACGGATCTGAATAGTAATTTCCCAAAAGAAGATATATACTCATGGACATCAGGTTTATGAAAAGAATATTCAACATCATTGATTATTGGGTAAACATAAATTAAAACCACACAGAACTGTCACTTAACACCTGCTACAATGGATAATATTAAAACAAGGGAATAATTTGAGCCAAATTGTGGAGAAAAGTGAAGTTCATTCAGTTTTGGTGGAAATATAAATTAGTGCAGTTGCTATGGAAAACTATGAAGGCTCCTTAAAAAAGTTAACAGTAGAATTACTGTAGGATCCAATAATCTATCTACTGAGTATACATTAAAAAATAAATATCTATGCCTATTTCCCTAGATGAAAGAAACTCCCAGCCTTCCTTAGAGGAGCCTCTCCTTGCAATGAACAGCATCAAATGTAGAGACTCACAGCTGCCCAAGATACAGAGAATAAGGAGGTAAAGTTATGGGTCCTTCTGTAATTAAGACATTTATATCACCAGGAATCATTGCAGAAGTGGTGGGAAGTATGTAAGAGCTGGAAGATAGGGTGAAGGGCTGTGAAATGCCATTCTCTAGCCTTGATAGAACCACCAAATCATTAACTCACAACAACTTCTGTTGCTTGCAGTGGGAGGAAATAAGACCAGCCCTATCAAGTCAAGGATGTGGGAGAGGCTCAATACCTTTAAGGCTCTGGGAGAAGGGAAATCACTCTCTATAGTTGTGTACCCACAGACTCTAACTGATAGCTCCAAACCCGTGGTCGCATAGACAGTCATGGTTAATCTCGTTGATTAACAAAGCAAAATATACATATACATAATGGAGAGATTTGTGGGAGGCAGTAGGGGTGGGAGTCGTCTGTATTCAATGAGTACATTTATGAAACTGTCTACCAGCAAAATTAATTAATAGAAAATGAAACAGTTCACAAATAGATATCTCTAATCCCTTGTTTACCTAAGCATGACTCACAATAGTTAAGATTTGGAACTAACCTAGTGTCTATCAATAGATGACTATTAGGAAAATGTGGTTTCCTGACAAAATGGGATATTCCCATAAAAGAATGAAATCCTGTCATTTTTGACAACATAATGTCTGGAGGACATTATTTTAAAGGAAATAAGTCAGACACAGAAAGAAAAATACTGTATGATCTCACTCATATGTGGAATAAAAACCACTTATTTCATAAAACTTGAAAATAGAATGGTGGTTTTCAGAGGAAAGGGTTGTTAGGATGAAAGCTGGAAAGAGGTGGGTGAAAGCACACAAAAATTCACTTAGAAAGGAGAACTAAGCTCCACAACAGCAGTGTTGTAATTTGTAACAATATATTTTGTTCTTGAGAAACACAGAGTAATTTTTATCAAAAGGCAATAAGGGTATAAGGTAATGTATATGTTAATCAGCTGGACTTAGTCAATGCATAATGCATACATATATATATATATATATATATGTATATATATATAAATATATATATATATATTTAAAAGCACATTGTATATCATAACTACCTTTACCTATAAATTCCTATCAACTTACAGAGAAAAAAGATCTTAAATATTGAAATAAAACTTGCAAAATAAATATTCATTAGGCTTCCTTAAAGAATAATTTCCATGAGGGTAGGGGCCTGATTGTTTTCACTGTTGTATTGTTATAATATATGATCAGTAAGTATTTTTCAAATACATTGAGTATGCTAATGTAATATAAAACTACCCATATCCTATGTCCGCACCTTACAAGATGAGAGCTTCCAAACTTACTATTTCTGCAACAAACTATAAATGAGTAAATTCTTTAGTGATTTTCATAGTTTTGTAGCTCCTTTATGCTAACGTGTTTCAGAAAACTCTTTATATGGAACTGTATTACTTCATTCCCTAACATTTATTTCTAAGCCCTAAGGAATGAACATGTCGAGGAAAAAATTAATAAGCCATTTTACAGAGAGAATCAGAACTGATTACATGTGATCCATATAAATGACTATATGAGTAATAGGAACAAATACTTTAATAAAAATTGCTGGATGATAATTCACTAAGGAAATTTCTAAATATATACCTAAAAATAAAACTCCCCTTTAACAGGAGCTAAACAGGCAAAGCCTGATACATTGTTCTATTGAGCATTCACACAAAAGCTGTGCCCTGAAGTCCTCTTTAGCTCAGGATCAAAACTTCCATTTCCAGAAGAATTTTTTTCAGAAAAAAAAAAATAGTAGAATGTTAAGATACCCAAAGTAGAAAAACAATGAATTGGGATCCTTCAGGATAAATACAGGTGAGAGGATTTGTCTTGGCATGAAGGATGAAGCACGTCTGCTCCCTGCAGGCACTGCAGCAAGCAAGCAGGAAGAGGCCAGAAGGAGATCCCTCTGGGTCACCTGATACCTTTTGAGCTTCCATGTTGAGGGGCCTAGAGCAAGAAATCTACTTCCACAGGATACCAGAAACGTAGTGTTTCTATATCTGTGATGAGATCAGAACAGAGTTTCATCCGTGTTCCCCCTGAGACTTTGTTGGCTAGACTACCATCAGCCAATCAGAATCCTAAGCAAAACCATAGGTCCAGCTCTCCCAAGGATCCTTGAACATCATATATAATCATCTTCATCTTTTCTATCCTCTGTTCCCTTTTCTTAGCTTCTGCCCAATCTGCCACATGCTTGAGCTGTTTGTTATACTCACTTGATTCATGACTCGTCAGCCTGATCTCAGGAGACAACCATCTACATTTGCCTCCTTTGTTACTTTCTTCAGAACCTGCTATTACTTCCCAGGAGTCTCAGGGTGCAAAGATAGCAGTTTTCAGATCCTCAAAGCTGCTTTTGTGCTAGGCATCAATGAGCTCATATCACTCCCATTCAAACCCTGCAACAGTTCACATAGCAGCTGTATTGTCTACTTCTTGTCTACTGACCTGTAGTCTACACCTCCTTTAAGCTGAGGCCCTTGACAGGCGGCATGTCTCCTTTCAATATCAGGGATCACTGGTATCCTTGGTGATTGGAACATCAAAATAAATCAACTGTTCAGGGCTGGAGCAAGGTCTCAGTGATTAAGAGCACCAGCTTCTCTTGCAGAGGACCTAGGTTCAATTCCCAACTACTCCATGGCAGTTAACAACCATCCATAACTCCAGTTCTAGGGGATCCAATGTCTTCTTCTGACTCTGTAGGCATTGCAGGACACAGGTGCACTACACACATGCAGGCAATACACACATACACATAAAACAAAAATAATAAATAGATATTTTGCAAATAAATGAATAAATAAATAAATAAACTATTCAACTTAACTGTCCTTTACCAAACTACTGTCAGGGCCAAGTACTGCACTGAAATTCATGCAAAACACTGTCCGTCTGAAATCATAAGTTTCGTAGTTCAGCAGCCACAAATATATTGGGTATACCTGGAAGTTCATCTACAAATCTGATACTCTGTTCTCACAACAAAGCTCTTGAACACTGCTCAGATAAACCATCCCCGAATACAGAAATTTTTCTTAACTGGTGTTTAGATTCATTGGGAGTAAAATTATATAGAATACGTAAGTTATGTATTAAAGGAAAAGCAAGATAAGAAGCCTAATTTAGAGAAATTTCTAATGTATTATGAATATTAATCATTTTGCTTGAAAGTATCAGTAAAAAGTATTTGTAGTTGCCCAATCATATCTAACTCTGTAGTTCAGTCCTAGGAAAGTAGGGTCAGAGAGGAAATATAAAAATTTAGTCACTTATTTAATAAGAAATCAGGTCAGAAAATAGAGCCCCCAAGAGAGGAAAGAACAAGAGAACTCACTCTTATGAGTTCTAAAGTTTTCTAGGATATTCGTGTACATTTTGGGGTGAATCTCATACAGTATATTTTTATCATATTTAGATTCCCTCCTATATCTGTACCACCTTAATAGACCTAGCCAATTATATGTATAATTACATAATATATGTACATATGATAACCTATAGAGTCAAATTTGTGTTCCAAAATGCCTTCAGTGTAGGTTTCTCCACTGGAATTCGGTCATCAACATACTGAGTTGCAGCCTTAGACAAAAATGACTTTCCCTTTCCCAGCAGCCACAGGTTGCCAATACTTCCTGGGTACAGCTAGGGTTCCTTACATCTATGCTGGGATTTTGTCTGGCTTGAGCTTAGGTGGGACTTGTGCATGCTGTCACCATTGCTGTGAGTTCGTATCATATGAGTGTCTGCCTGTCTGTCTGGAAAACTCTGTTTCCTTCTGGCCATCCACCACATCTGGCTGTTACAGTCTTTTTTGCCCTCTCTTCTCCAATGATCCCTGAGCCTTTGGAGGCAGAAGTTTGATATGGATGCCCTATTCCAGGTTAAGCAGTCTGAAGCCTCTTATTCTCTGAAGGTTGGTTAGTTGTAGGTCTTTGTGTTGATCACCATCTGCTGCAAAAGGAAGCTTCTCTGCTGAGAGATGAGAGATGCATTAATCTATGGGCATGACAACAAGTCATTAAAAGGCAGTTTAGTACTATATGTATTTAGCATGAAAATAGTATCAGGTGCTCCTCTATGGCCTGTGACCTATCTAACTTCAGGTTCCTAGACCTGGTATTAGTGTCGGGTATGGGCTCCATCCTATGAAGTGAACCTTAAATCCAATTAGGAAGTGGTTGGTTACTCCCATAATATTTGCACCACTATCATATAGGTAATATGGTAAGATATGGATCTGACCAAGCTACTTGCTGTAGCTGACAGGGTTCATACCTGGGGAAGGATGATGATAATATTTTCTTCAGATAGCATGTATAACATCTTCCAGGACTATGTATGCTAGCCAGTAGAGATGAGGCTTTGAAGCCAGCACCATCAGATTTGATTGTGCAACAACATATATATGTAGAGTCTTCAATACTAAGCTATGACTGATAAGTTATGGTGGGTAAACAAGATCAGAGACAATGGTCAGTAATGTTTGAGAATCTAAGGGACCCCTGGTCAACAGCTTCAAAAGGAGTCCATTCCTAGATTGGCCATTCTAATTCATGGTGTCTATTAGGGGCATCACACACACCCTGTTATAAGATAGCTTCAAAGAAATAGCCATTAAATAACAACATAATTCTTCACAGAAATTGATAAAATAATCTTAAATTTCATGTGGTGACCCTTACACACAAAACTCAGGACAGCCAAAGTAATCTTGAACAATAAAACTACTGATAGGGGCATGACCATCTCTGATCTCAAACTATACTACAGAGTTACAGTAATAAAAATAGAATGCTACTACTTAAAAATAAGTGTATTTAGCAGTGAAATAGAATTGAGGATCTAGACTTAAGTTCATGTATTTACAGACACCCGATTTTTGAATATTTTAATTGAATTTTTGCCATTTTCATATAATACAATTTGATAATATTAAGATCTCTTGAGAGGACTTCACCTGCAGCCTGCAAAACACCAGTGTGCAAAAGACCGGGTGATCCTCACCTGCCTTGGTACTTTGGGCACTCCTTCACCCCTTGAAGACTTGGTATAAACCAGGACCATAAACCTTTGGGTGCCAGTGTGCAGCATGAGCGAAGTTAGACATGCACACAGCATCACACCAGTGTGTGCCCAGCATGTGCCCAGAGCATGGCGTGATTTGGCCAAGGTAGTAAATGCACCCCCCACCCTTACCCCCGCTTAACCTGGTGGAGTGGTGGTGCAGAGGATCTAGTATGTGCAGTATTAGTGATTATAGTCTGTGCAACCAACGTTGAGGCACCAGAATCCAAAGAAGCAAAAAAAAAAAACAAAAAAAAAAAAACAAAAAAAAAAACCTCATGCCAAAGACACAAAGAAAAAACAATATGGGAAAGCTCATAATAAATCCACACCAAACTCTACCAACCCTACAGAAGATTCCTACAACAAGATCTCCCTGAAAGGAAATGAAGACACGGACCTTAGAGGAACAATTGTAGACATATTCAAAGAAATTAGAGAACAAAGGGGAGAGTATGAAAAACTCAAGAAGGACCTAGAGGGAGATAATGACAAACGTTGGTTGGAAAGAAATAAAGGGAGAAAATGACAAAATCCAGAAGGAAGTGGGAAGGCTGAAAAGATCCCAGGCCAAAATGAAAAAAGAAAATGACCAACGAACCAAGGAACTACAAGATGAGAATGACAGGCTCCAGAAGGAAGTGGAAATACTAAAGAAATCACAGGACGAAATGAAAAGGGAAATTGAACATTCATCCAAACAACAGGAAAGGATGGGAAAAAGCCTTAGAAGCAAAGGGAAGAATCAGAAAAAAATATCAGACCTGCAGGATAACATGGACCAACTAGAATGCTCAAGTAAAGATTATGAAAAATTAAAAAACAAACACAAGAGTGGAACAACCACGAAATGTGGGGCACTATGAAAAGACCAAAGCTCTGCAGCATAAGGATAGAAGAAGAATCTTTTTTTTTTAATTTTTTTTAAATTTTATTTATTTATGTATGTGTATCAATGTACTGTCTGCATGCAGGTCTGTGCACCCATGTCGTGCAATGCCGCGGAGGTCAGAAGAGGGTCTCGGATTCCCCTGGAACTGGAGTTCTCCTGGAATTGGAGTTTCAGACGACTCTCGGCTGCCATGTGGGTGCTGGGGATCGAACCCGGGTCCTCTGTAAAAGCGGTTGGTGCTCTTAACCGCTAGGCCACCTCTCCAGCCCTAGAAGAAGAATCTTAAGACAACACTGTTGACCAGATCTTCAACAGGATAATAGAAGAAAATTTCCCCAAACTGAAAAAAGACAAACCCATACAAATAAAAGAACCACATAGAACACCAAACAGACAGGAACAGAAAAGAAATTCACCCATGCTATATAATTGTTAAACACTAGATGCACAAAAAAAGACAAAATACTGAAAACCACAAGAGAAAAACAAGTTACATATAAGGGGAAACCCATCAGAATGACAGCTGACTTCTCAGTGCAAACTATGAAAGCTAGAAGAATGTGGACAAAAATATTCTCTGTACTAAAGGACTTTAGATGTCAACCCAGACTACTATACCCTGAAAAAATGTCAATTATAGTTGAAGGAGAAAGAAAAATCTTTCATGACATCAACAAGATGAAAGAAAACTTGTCTAAGAAACCAACACTTCAGAAAATCCTCAAAGCAATCCAAGAAGAGAGGAAAGGAGCAACTATCCCTAAGCAATTAAAGAGAGAAAGCAACAAAATCATCACAGAGTAAATACAAACTGTATTAGTCACTTTTCTGTTGCTGTGATAAAATACCATGACCAAAGGAACTTATAAAAGGAAGAGTTTATTTGAGCTTATGATTGACGGTTCCAGGGAATTAGAGTCGATTGTGGCGGGAGGCATGGTGGCTGGAGAGGCATGGTGGCTGGAGCAGCAAGCCAAGGGTCACATCTTGCAAAGAGCACAGGAATCAGAGAGAGCAACTGTAGACCACAAGGCTTGTTAAAACTCACTAAGCCTGCCCCCAATAACGCACTTCCTCCAGCATGGCCACACCTTCTAAGACCTCCAATCTTCTAAGACCACCAATTAAGACCTCTGGTCTGAATACCCAGAGCCTATGCGGGACACTCATTCAAACCACCACACAAACCTAGACCAAGAATGCAAACAAAAAATAACATAAAAGGAAGCAACACACATCTCTTAATAATAACCTTAAATACTAATGGCCTAAACTCCCCAATCAAAAAGCATAGACTGGGAGAGTGGATTAGAAAACTGAATCCTTCTATACATTGTCTACAAGAAACACATCTCACCCTCAAAAATAGATACCACCTTAGAGTGAAAGGATGGAAAAAAAAATATTCCAAGAAAATTGTACCAAGAAACAAGCCAGAGTGGCTATTCTAATATCAGACAAAATAAATCTCAAAGTAAAATTAATCAAAAGAGATAAGGAGGGCCATTACATCCTTGTCAAAGTAACAATGAACCATGAAGACTTCACAATCCTAAATGTCTATACACCAAACTTTGGTGCACCTAACTTTATATACACTACTTTGTAGGACCTCAAGACACAAATTAAACCTAGCACACTAATAGTTGGGGACTTCAACACCCCACTGAGTCCCGTGGATAGATCAACAGGACAAAAAATAAACAGAGAGACAGCATAACTGAACAATACAATACACCAAATGGACTTCACAGACATCTACAGAATATTCCACCCAAACACCCAGAGAATATACATTCTACTTAGCACCACATGGAACATTCTCCAAAAACAACCATATACTGGGGCACAAAAAAACCTCAACAAATACAAAAGGATAGAAATTATTCCCTGCATACTATCAGACCAGAGTGCAATAAAGCTCAGTATGAAAACCAGAATAAGCCCAACTAGCTACAAGAATACATGGAGACTAAACAACACAATCCTGAATAACGAATGGGTCAGGGAAGAAATAAAGAGTGAAAGAAAAGTATTCATGGAACTGAATGAAAAAGAATATAACACAACAAAACATATGGGATACTTAAAAGCAGCCTTGAGAGGGAAATTTATAGCCCTAAGTCACCACATCAAAAAAAAAAAAAAAAACCCCAGAAAGGGAACAAATGAATGATCTAACACTGCAGCTAAAAACACTTGAGAGACAACAACAAATGAACCCTAAACCCAAAAGACAGGAAAAAATAACAAAAATCAGAACAGAAATTAATGAAATAGAAACAAAGAAAACAATACATAAAATCAACAAATGCAAAAGCTGGTTCTTTGAAAAGATAAACAAAATAAACAGACCAGGAGCAGAGTTAATGAGAGAGAGAGAGAGAGAGAGAGAGAGAGAGAGAGAGAGAGAGAGAGAGAGAGAAAGCAACTCCAATTCAATAGTGATGAAAAGAGAAACATCACAACAGACAAAGAAAAGATCCAGACAATCATGTGGGAATACTTCAAAAACCTATACTCTACTAAATTTGAAAACCTAAGGGAAATGGATGAATATCTGAAATGTGGGGAACCAATAAAGCTTAACCAAGAAGAGAGTGACAATTTAAGCAGACCCAAAATATTTGAGGAAATTGAAGATGTAATTAAAAACCTCCCAACTAAAAAAAGCCCTGATCCAGATGGTTTCAGAGCAGAATTCCACAAAACATTTAAAGAGGTCCTACAACCATTACTACTCAATCTGTTTAGAAGGATACAAACAGAGGGAATTCTCCCAAAGTCCTTCTATGAAGCCAGCCAGCATAACTCTAATACCCAAACCAGGCAAATATGCAAACAAAAAAGAAAGCTATAAACCTATTTCATTAATTAACATAGATGCAAAAATTCTCAACAAAACACTTTCAAATCGCATACAGACTCACATCAAAAAGATCATCCATCATGATCAAGTTGGATTCATACCAGAGATGCAGGAATGGTTCAACATATGTAAATCAATAAATATCATAAACACGTAAATGGACTGAAAGACAAAAACCACATGATCATCTCAATTGATGCAGAAAAAGCCTTTGACAAGATCCAGCATCCTTCATGTTTAAAGTCCTAGAGGGAATCAGACTGAAGGGAACATTCCTCAACATGATCAAAGCCATATATAGCAAACCCACTGTCAACATCGTCCTAAATGGAGAAAAATTGGAACCATTTCCCTTAAAGGTGGGAACCCGGCAAGGCTGCCCCTTATCACAACTCCTCTTCAACATAGTGCCTGAAACACTTGCTAGGGCAATAAGACAAGAGAAGAAAATTAAAGGAGTACTAATTGGAAAAGAAGTTAAACTATTCCTTTTTGCAGATGATATTGTAGTTTACCTAAGCGATGCTAAAACCTCCACCAGAAAACTTCTAGAAATGATTAAGAGTTTTAGTAAAGTGGCGAGCTACAAAATTAACCTAGAAAAATCTGTAGCCTTTCTTTACACCAACGATAAACATGTGGAGAAGGAATATAAGAAGACCTTCCAACTCACAATAGCCTCAAAAATAATAAGATACCTGGGAACAAACCTAACCAAAGACACCAAAGACCTCTACAACAAAAATTTTAAACTACCTGAAGAAGGGGATTGAAAATGACTTTCTAAATCAGACAGCAGCTGCACAGGAAATAAGGTCAACAGTCAACAAATGGGACCTCATCACTCTAAAGCTTCTGTACAGTGAAAGAAACAATCAAATAAGTGAAGAAAAATCCCACAGAGTGGGAGGAAATCTTCACCAGTGATACATCTGACAGTCCATTAACATCAAGAATATATAGACTACTCAAAAAACAAAGAAGTTAGAAAACAAATGACCTACTCAAAAGATGGAGTAAAGAGCTGAACAGAGACTTCACAAGCAAGGAATTAAAGATGGCTGAGAAACATCTTAAAAAGTGTTCAGGATCATTAATAATTAAGGAAATGCAAATTAAAACCACTCTCAGATATCATTTCACTCCAATAAGACTGGCTTTGATCAAGAACACAAAAGACACCAAATGCTGGAGAGGTTGTAGGGAAAGGGGAACACTCATCCACTGCTTGTGGGAATGTAAACTTGTACAAGTTTGTTATGGAAAGCAGTGTGGAGAACCCTTAAAAGACTCAAAATGAGCCTACCACCTGACCCAGCCATACCACTCCTGGCTATATACCCACAAGACTCATCCAACTGCAAAGATACATGCATGCACATCCATGTTTATTGCAGTTTCCTTCACAATAGCGAAGAGCTGGAACCATCCTAAATGCCCCTCAGCAGAGGAGTGGATGACAAAAATGTGGTACATCTACAAAATGGAGTACTACTCAGCCGTAAAGAAAGATGACATCCTGAACTTTGCAGGTACATGGATGGAATGTGAAGCCATTATGCTAAATGAAGTAACACTGTCCCAGAAAAACAAGTGGTGAATGGTTTCTCTCATTTGTGGATGCTAACAGCAAATCTTCAGTTGAAAGGCAAGCTGAATAACATTATTGTTATATTTCTGTTGATCTTAAAGCAACTAGGTTGGTATAATGTAAATCTCTCAAGAGGCTTTAGAATCCACCCACCACTTATTTTCACAATCTATAATTACCGTATATGTGGAAATTATGCATCCATATTTTAGAGTAATATAAAATTAATGGGAGGAAAATGTGAATTCCTAAACATAAAAAAAGACGGAGAGAAAGATGCAACACAGTTATGGCAGAATGCATGATCTGGTGTAAGGTGGGGGTGAAGGGAAAGGGTAATATGCCTAAATTGAACTAAAAATTGTGTCTGAAATACACAAAACATCAATAAAATCATTTAAAAAAATCTCTTCCCTTATCCACACCTCTTATTACTGGCCCGTACACTCTATTATATACCTAATAAGGCCTATAGAGTCTCATTTGTGTTCCCAAATGTCCTTCAGTGTGGGTCTATCCACTGAAGTCTGGTTAACTTACTAAGAAGCCCAGCCTTAAAAGAGATTGTCTGTCCCCATCCCACTATCCATTGGCTGTCAAACGTTCTTTAGGCTGAGTTGGGGCTTCTCCATGTCTAGGCTGGGATTTTGCCTTTTTTGAGCTTGCATGGGCCTTGTGAGTGCTGTCACCTTGCTTTGAGATCATATGTATAATAGACCAGCTGTCTGGAAAACTATTTCCTATGGTCATCCACCTCCTCTTCTTCAGTGATCTCCATGTCTTGAGAGGCAGAAGTTTGATACAGATACTAAGACAGGGTCTCCTTATAGCCCAGCTGGGCTGAAACTCACTCTGTAGACCAGGCTGGCCCTGAACTCACAGAAATCTGCCTGCCTCTGCCTCCAGAGTTCTAGCATTAAAAGAGTGCACTACCACACTCAGCTTAAAGATGGTTCTTAGCCACCATGTGGGTGCTAGGAATCGAACCAGGGTCCTCTACAAGAGCAGTTGGTGCTCTTAACTGCTGAGCCATCTCTCAAGCCTGATACAGATACTCTTTTCAGATACACACCCTCTCCAGTCTCTAGTTCTCTGCACATTGATCAGTTGCGGACTTCCGTGTTAATCACCACCTGCTACATAAGAAACTTCTCTGATGAGAGTTGAGAGAGGGTGAATCTATTGATTGATGGTAAGACTCTGCTACTGAAGACACTACATACAAGAGCTGTGGAAAAAAAAAGAAGGAAAAATCAAGCTGACTTCAAAGCCTCATTATTTACTGGCTAGCTTTCATAGTGCTATAAGGTGCTATGCATGTCACTAGAAGGAAAATAATCATAAAGCTTATCCAGCTGTGAATCCTGTGAGCTACAGCAATAACTAGCCTGGCAAGAAATATTATGTGAGTGACAAACCACTTTCTAATCAGATTTAAGTCCTGTTCATAAGAGGGGCCATATTGCACTGATATCAGGCTTAGGAACCTGAGGCTAGACAGATTGCAGGATGTAGGGGAGATCCTAATACCAGTTTTCTCTCAGTTATAGTATTAAATAGACACCTGAGTTTTTACAAAGGAGCCACAAATACATACTGGAGGAAAAAACTGCATGTTTGACAAATGGCACTGGTCAAACAGGATGGCTGTATGCAGAAGAATGAAATGTCATCCTTGTTTTTCACCATTCACAAAACTCAACTCCTAATAGATTAAAGACCTCAACATAAAACCCAGTACACTGAATCTGATAGAGAACAAAGTAAAGAATACATTGGAACTTATGCACAGGAAAAGATTTTCTGAACAGGACTCCTATAGCAAAATTAGTATATGTTAGAAGCCAATTTTTAGAAAAATCATACTTTTCACAGTTATTGTCTTCATATATACATAAACATGGAAACATAATGTCACTTAATTTTGAATTACAAAATTATTCTCTGGAAAGAGATGAGTTTCAACTTTTGTTGTGGGCACTACTGGCTTGGTAATCCTAGGATGACATGCTATTTCTCTGTCTGTAGATTCATCATCTATAAAATGGGGAGTTATAATGCCCATCTACAGAGGACATGTGAGAATAAACAGAGTTGGAATTTATAAAGACATTTGAAAGAAAGACTAATCTAAGGTAACATATCTATGCTGTTATCATATACTGAGCAGTATCTGAGAAATTAAGTTGAAAGTCATTTTAAATCTAAAAATTATGTAGAACACATGTTAAGCAAGTGTTAAAATTTTTATTGAGCTCCTTAATCAATGATGATGATGATCCATTCCCTCAGCCTCTGGGATTACAGGTGGGAGTCACTGCACTTGACTCAAAGAAAGGTCAATAAAACACTGAGCTCCATGAAGGAAATGCTGAATGGAATATGTAAATATAGGCCAAAACCGTCTCTTCCCTAAGAGAAAGGAAACCAGGTTAACCTGACTCAGCCAGGGCATAACTTGCTGTCTCTGAGCAATAATCACTTGCATTGCTCTACATTCACTTTAGTGATCAGGCTGATCACCGAGAAGAGTGACATTGGTTCTATACAATGCATGTTTTTACATCCAAGCACAAATTTCCCTTTATCAGATAAACATTTCCTTGGCCTACCAATTATTTCTGATAGAGAAAGCATTTATTTGGGCATAATGATTCAGAACATTTACTTGAATCTATGGTTCAGAGCAGCGTATCTGGCAAGTCCAAAGCATAGGTTTTGGAAGCAGTAGTTTATTTTGAGAAACATATCCTAATGGATTTGGTGTTTATATTTTACATGAATTCACTGGTTGTATTTATTTCTAATATTTGAGGCTTTTACATGTTCTTAAATAATATTTTATTAATTCTTTGAGAATTTCATACAATTTACTTTGATCATATTCACCTCTCTTCCTCATCTTCTCAGATCTGCCTTCCCCATAACCACTCAACTTCATGTCCTTATTTTTTTGCTGAAAACCATGGAGTCCAATCTGTATTGCCCAAAGAGTGTTAGGAGTGAGTCCATCCCCTGGAGTAGGGTTGGCCTACCAGAGGCATATTCTTTTTGTTTTGTTTTGTTTTGTTTTTTGGCCTTTTCGAGACAGGGTCTCCCTGTAGCCCCAGCTGTCCTGGAACTCACTCTGTAGACCAGGATGGCCTTGAACTCTCAAAGATCCTCCTGCCTCTGCCTCCCCAGTGCTAGGATTAAAGGTGTGTGCCACCATGCCCGGCTTTGTTTTTCTGTTTTTGGTTTTTTTTGGTCAGAGGCACATTCTTAAAGAAAACTGACTTTTCCTTCCGTAGCAGCCATCAGCTGATAATACTTCCTCAGCTAAGCTTCCAGGCTGGGCTTTGTCTAGCTTGAGCTTTTAAGACCCTTACCCGCAACGCTCAGAATTCCTCCCAGAAAAGTGAACAGAAAAATTTTGACAGCCAGAGGCAGCGGATGACTATAATTGATACCATGTTTTGTGGACACAACAGGGCAGTTGCACATAAGAACTCAGTGGCTGGGACAGCATGCATAAGACCTGTGCAAGCCCAAGCCAGACATTTTTAAAGCCTAGCTTAGAAACACTGAGATGTTACTTAGTAGTAAACATCCCAGATCTTTGAAACAATGGGATACAAGTGTGACCAACTTTATGGAGTTAGCATTCCCATTTCTTTCATGTTTTATTTTGCTCATTCCTTTGTCTCCCTTATTAAGTGTAGTGTCCTAGGACACACACAGAGAAAACATCATCTCCTTGACTTTTCAAGGCAAGCACTTAAATGAAGTGCAATGAGGCATGGTCCCCACTTGGGCCTGTGCACCTGCTTTTCATGTAGAAAAACATCCTTGTGTGCAAAGCCCAGCCTAATTTGATAAGGAGCCTTAGAGATTTGGAAGTCAAATAATGATCTCCATTTTCTTTTTTATTATTACTGTTAATATTTTTAGTTAAGTGAATAAAATAAAAATTTTAAAGTTTTTGTTGACATTTTCTTTTTTTTGTTTGTTTGTTTTTTTTTATTGGTGCTTTGTGCATTTCATACATCATTTTCCAATTCAGATCAGGCATATTTCCTTTTCCCTTCCCCCCTACCCCCACCCCATCCCAGATCATGCATTTTGCCATAACTGTCCTACATCTTTCTCTCAGTTTTTTTTTTCATTTTTTAGTTATAAGTGATGATCCATGAGTACAAACATCCTTCATATGAAACTAATTTGCAGGCTGTTGTGCCCAAACCCCCACAGCCCCACCATCCAGCAGGGGGTGAGGGGTTGTATGTCCAATCAAGTTGATCAAATGAGTGTCCAGACTACATTGCTGTAGTTTCACCATTCACCTCAATCGCAGCCCTTACATTCTACCACGCCCCCTCTTCCGCAGATTGTTCCCTAGGCTTAGAAAAGGGGCACAGGTGGAAGAGAAACTAAACAGTCTACTTTCTCTGAGTTGTTGTCTTGGACTCTGGTCAATTCTGGCTGTTTCCTTTCATGGGCTGACAGTTTGTCCAGGAATAACCTTTCGATCCTACTAATGAAGCACAAGCAATTAGATATATAGGTATTTATTTATTTATTTATTTATTTATTTATTTATTTATTTATTTTTTGTCTTTTCGAGACAGGGTCTCCCTGTAGCCCCAGCTGTCCTGGAACTCACTCTGTAGACCAGGCTGGCCTTGAACTCACAAAGATCCGCCTGCCTCTGCCTCCCGAGTGCTAGGATTAAAGGCGTGCGCCACCACGCCCGGCTGATATATAGGTATTTAAAGAGCACTAATAGTTATGGTTGGTTACTTTGGTATAGACACATATGTTTGGATGATATGTTAATCCATGAATTACATTTTTTCCTGTTAAATATGACAAGGTCTTACTGTGGCTATAACATCTCCTAATCTGTAGAGGATGTAAGCTTGTGACATCAGCCATGGCTTATTCCTCCAAGGAGAGAGCCAATAGCCAATTAGGTTTGGGATATACAGGCATATGGCTGCCTCTGCTGCACAGTATTTCCAGGCAGGCGGGGTGTAGCTGGTGCTGACGGTGGAGTCTTGCTTGACTCAGGGAGACCCGTATTTGCTTTATTGGTATAGTGGCCTTTGGTAACACTCTCTGGTATTCCAGAGGCCATCTGTACACTTGCATGTGTGGTCTCAATACATCTTTCCCATGTTAACGTCAGGTCTTCGGAAGCAGGGCCTTATCGCCTCTCTTCTTGCAGGTATCCCTTGTTGACATTTTCATACATGCAAATCAGTGACTTTGCTCATACTCCCTGCCTCCCTCCTACAGGTGTTCCTCTTCTACTCTGCAAATAGTACTCCTTCTAGTTTTCTCTAAGAATGGTGAGATTTATGACTTAGCCGGAATGCTAAGTCATTCAAATGATTATTCATGGAAGACAGAGTTGTGAAGTAGAAATCAAAGCAGGCAGCTTTGAGTAAGAGCTAAAACTGAAAAGATTCTCCAACATACCTCTCGCAGGATTATGGAGGCTTACAATTCAGCATATCCACCCTCTACTAAACAGGCCTGAGTAAATTAACCTTTGTATCCTTTAAAAAATTTTTTGTTTGTTTTTATTGTATATGTATGAGTGTTTTGCCTGCATGTAAGTACACCTGTGCATGCAATGCCCACAGAAGTCAGAAGAGGGCATCATCAGATCTTTTGGAACTGGAGTTATAGATGGTTGAGTCAACCTTAAAAACCACCTGTCTGTCACAACTGATTAATGTCCTGAAAAAAAAAATACAAATAAGCAGATAAAATATGAAATAAATTCAGAAAATGTAGGATATTTATTTATTTATTTATTTATTTATTGTATGAGTGTGTTACCTGCATGTGTGTAAGTGCATCCATATTGTGAGTAGAGAGCATTAAACTCCCTTGAAACTGGAATTATGGATGGTTATTAGCCAACATGCGGGTATTAGGGATTGCACCTGGTTCTTCTGCAAGAGCAACCCATGCTCTTAACCACTGAGACATCTCTTCAGCCCCAAACCTGACATTTAAAAATGTTATGTTTCTGAACTATCAGGTTCTAAAAGCTTTGTTTCCGCTATTCCAAGACCGGGCCAGTTTTTCAGTTCTTAGTCAAATCTATTCTTCTTAGGAGATCAAGTTTTTTTTTTTTTCAATGTTAATGAAGGTAGCAGTGAATAAACAGAGGAGTGAAACCTATGTATGAGACTGAACTGTGCAAAGGTGTGCATGTGAGCACAGCATCCTGAAGGTATAAGCACAGAAGTTCTAAGTTCTCAGCCTGACTTAAACTCCACGTAGTTTAAGTAAGTTACTTCTCTTCTGAGCCTTGGTAAAGAACATCCATGAATTTTATAAACTAAAAAAGTAGCATCTAAGAACTTATGTGTATGAAGAATTTATTCATTTAAAGGGGTATTTAATTACTTACTATTCTTTTCCAATATTCTACTTGATAGAGATCTTACTTTATTAGATAATACAACTCTTTAGACAAAATTGAATATTTACAACAGCAAAATCTCAAGCATGGCATTTGGCAGCCCAAGGATATTTTGGCCATGGAGTCAGCATTGCCATTCACTTGGCTTCACCTTGATAGCAACTCGCAGTTGGCCTGGATTTCACTGGAAACATTCAAAACGAATATAGAAATGAGATACGTTAATAGTTTGTTGAAGGTCACAGATGCCCATCCAAATGT
Organism: Rhizomys pruinosus; assembly: GCA_009823505.1. Taxonomy (NCBI): domain Eukaryota; kingdom Metazoa; phylum Chordata; class Mammalia; order Rodentia; family Spalacidae; genus Rhizomys; species Rhizomys pruinosus. The sequence continues at coordinate 465,049 of VZQC01001960.1, read as the reverse complement.
TTGGGGCTCTGTAAAATTCCAGGTGGGACTGGCCCTGAGCAATTTTGTTTTGTTTTTAAACCCATCTGTGTTTTAGTGAAAATTTCATCCACATGTTTTTGATTCATTTACACTTCAATCATTAAAACTGGTTTATTTCATAGGTATCTAATATACAAAAGTTTTTTATGAGTACTTAAAAGTTCTTTCTTTTAAAAAAGAACCAGCTACTCTAAGTAAAAGACCAAATTACTGGAAGCTGTGGTTTGCTGAGTAAATAAAACTTACACACCCAAAGTTTCCATTTTAAGTAAAAACTCTAAATCTGTCATCTCCATGTTGTGTCTAAAGTAACTTTAACAAAACAAGCTCTCTTTTCCAAGATAAGCAGAATAGTGCCAGGTAAAAACAGACTGAAAATAACAAAACATGACACCCATATACCCATAAGTACAAACTGAATTAGCTGATTTGAGCACAAATGTCAGATATGTAGCAAGGAAGTAAGAAGAGTACTTAGGGTCTCCTATTATTGAGGGACTGGAGTACATAATTTACTTTATTAGTATTAGGCATCCTGCTGAAGAATATAGACTGATAAAGACTGTCCTGTGCATATCAAGATGCAAAAACAGGAATACACTGTATATTGCAGCCCTTGAAAATTACATGAAATGGTGTGCAATAGCATTGCATTTAAAGCACATTAATAGAAATGTGTAACCCTTATGGTGGCACAAAGACATTTACAAAAATCACCACTTTGCTAATTTTAATAGAATGCTATTGGTGGAATAATAGTGTGTAGAAATTTGAATTCAGGGGCTTTGCTTCTTTAAAATATAATCATCAGATTAATGATGAGATGACATTTATTCAGCTCTGAATTTTTAATTGGTCCACAGATAGTCAAGAGCAAATTTTAATAATTTTTTAACATATGGTAGTAATAAATAGCCATTAAATATTTACAATGTACTAGGCCTTTCATTTTGATGCACATTTTCTTCTCAAATCCCCACTTAATCCTGTTAAATAGATAGCATGATCCTCAATTACAGGAAGGGAGCTCGAAAGAAGCTAGTTCAATGTCATATAATAAGTGGTTGAGCATGTGGAAAAGTGTCTGCACTACAGCTCTTTAGCTTTATTTTAATGATATCATTTCCAACTTCTCAAAATGTAAAGAAAATGTTTCCACTAAAAAATGGTATCATTCTTCCTGGAAGAAATTACAAAGACAATGAAATAGATAAAACAAACATTTTTAAGGTTGTCTTGGTCTAAACTTTCCTTGCCTTGAGTAAGTAATTATTAACAATGTAGCTTTGACTATTAACTATTAAACCTTCAGCTGAACACTGCCATATGATTATCAAGAAAATTTTCATTTCTCTCTAGTATCAGGGTTTAAATTTTATTCTTTTCCTGAACAGACATAAGGCATTTTATTTCCTTTAGCTTTACAGCCTTTTTGTTGTCTGAAATTTCTTATAATAGACACTACTAAAATCTATCGTAAGATTTCCTAGAGAAGATGGAACATTTAATAACTCTTTCAATGATGTCCTCCTAGGGGTGGAACATGGTTGTCATATTTGCAAAATGGCCGCAACACATTTGTGTCTTCGGCCTTTGTATGAGCATTGACTTCTACCATTCACTAATTTGGGGAAAATAAAGGAAGGAAGAAGGAAGGAAGGAAGGAAGGAAGGAAGGAAGGAAGGAAGGAAGGAAGGAAGGAAGGAAGGAAGGAAAGAAGGAAGGAAGGAAAGAAAGAGAGGGAGGGAGGGAGGGAGGGAGGGAGGGAAAATAAATCAAAGCAGGAATGAAGGAGGGAAGAAAGGATGGGAGGGGAAGGAGAGAGGGAAGGAGGCAGAGAGGGAAAAAGAGAGAAAGAAGGGAAGTAGGGAAGGAAGAGAGGAGGGAACAAGAGAGGAAAGAAGGGAAGGAGGGAGAAAGAAAGGAAGAACACTGTGTCCCTTTGCTGTTCTGGTATACCAAAGGATCCTACTACTTAGCATCTTAAAGCAGCATTGCTTTTCTGTAAGAATGACTCCGTGAGTCAGCCGAGCAATTCTGTTCTGGGCTGACTATGTCATTTCCATTTGGAATGGCTTCCATGTATGTTGTTGGCTTTGTCTTCTAGTAGCCCATTAGTCTAGGCTGGCTACAATTAGAAAGGTGGCATTTAGTATATCATGATTGGATGATCAGAGTAATTGGGCTGTGTGTCTTCCACTATTCAATAGGCTAGTCCACACTTCAGATAGTGGTCTTCAAGCTCCAAAAGAGGGAAGTAAATCTTTCAGGCATTGGTTAAGGCTTGTGCACTCTCACTTCTGCTTCATTTCATTGGCTAAGGCAAATTTCCTTGACTTAGATTAAGGATGACCAAAATAGACCCCATCTCTTACTAGGAGACACTATAAAATAAGTGGAAATTATTCTATTTATCACAACCATTCTCATCTATTTCCTATTTCTATTACCAGCCTCCCAAGCTCTTACCCAATTCTGTGCATCACTATAAAAGTTACAGAGACAGACCCTAGTCTACTGGAGGCATTTTGTCCACCCTGTGGAATGTCTATTTACATCTGTCTCTGCATTGTATTTTGTAAGCACATAATATTTTTTATTTCACTGGCTCACAAGTACAAGGGAATTTGCCTCAAGAAGAATCCTGCCTTGAGTTTCACACATATTTTATTGAAATGAGACTTGACTTTTGAAGAGAGACTGGAATGAGCTAAGACTTGGGGGCTGTTAGGAATTGCTGTGTTTTGCATGTTAGGAGGACATTCATTTTGAAGGCCAAGGGCAGAATTCGATGGTTTGAATATTACCCCTAGAGTTCTTGTGTTGGAGACTTAATCTCCATTGCAAGTGTTAAGAGATAAGATCTTTAGAAGGTAATTAGGTCATTCAGGCTCTGCCCTTGTGAATGGATTAATGTGGTTGATATGAGTTCTTCATAAAGGATAGTTTGACCCTTCCTCATGTGATGTCTTCACCATGTTAAGTACATTGAGAAAATGCTCATTGGATACTGGTTTCTTGAATCTAAGGACTAGAGGACAAGCTATCATCTGTGCCTTGCCTAGGATCTTACTTCGTTCTTTCTTGAGCATTCACATAGAATAAAAGGATCTTCCTCACATATCGACTTGGAAAATTCTATCCAAAACTCTTCACAGGCATCAGCACCATTCTCCTAATCATCTTCTTTGACATGAAATGCCATCCACAGTCTATTGTTGGAAGACAGTTCTGTATGGTCTGTTTGCAATGACATTTCTGAGCATCTGGTGAACAAAGTTACTGATGATCTCTATTCTGCATTGCATTTTACAAGCTATGAACATGGACAAGTATGGATGGCAGAGATTGTTTCTCTATCCAGAGCAGAAGTCATGTTTTTTGCTTATTGACTACTGGGAAATGTGAATTGTGCGCAATTTTATTCTACTTACTTGCTAACAAGTTCACCTGTTACAATTTCAGAAGCCACAGGGCAAAACCAAGCATATTCTTGAATATTCTATTTCCATTTGACAAGTGAGATTTAGTGGGTCCTTTCCACTTTGCCACTTAATAAGCCAAGTTAACTATACCTAAATTGGACTATCATGCTCGAGGGTTCAAAGGTCTCTGTGGGTCAGGGGTTTGATGTTAACAAAAGGCCAGTAGCAAGGTAAGTACTATTCAGAGAAGATTTGTGATAGCCATGTCAAGAAGACACAGAGTTCAATTTTTCAAGAGGTCCCTCTGGGAAGAGGTTGCCCCTCTGCCAGGTGGTAATATCATCAGGCACAGAGACTTAGAGTTCAAAGAGGTCATTAGGGTTATGGAATCCCAAAGGCACCACGAAGATGTCACAGCCTTCTGGATAACTTACTCTGCAGTCTGCTGGTTTGGCTGCCACTCAGCCATGCTGATTTATGGGTTGGCTGGTATGCATGAGAAAGTAGAGTGCCAAGAGAGTCACATATGGTCCTATGCCTAAATAATCCCATGAGCTGTTGGGCTTCCTTTTTGAGTCTATGAAGAATGATTTTGCAGCAAATTTTCTTTGACTCCAAAAAGGATTAAGCATTGTGAATCCACACAGGTCTAAGAAAAAACTTGGCAAGCAGGACTCTAGATTCCGTCTGGTTTTTGTCAGCACCACCTCGCTGGAAAGGTATGATACCATTAAAGTTAGGCCATTTAGAGTGAGGCTTCTGACTTGTCAACCAACAAGACACAATAGAGCAAAGTCTACTCACATCAAAGAGGTAGATCCTTATTCCAAATCCTTAATTCCGCCCCAGACCTGCATGTCAATGGCAGCTGGCCCAGGACTTTTCTTGCCCTAGCATTTTCTTTTTTTTTTTTGGTCTTTTTGAGACAGGGTCTCCCTGTAGCCCCAGCTGTCCTGAAACTCACTCTGTGACTAGGCTGTCCTTGAACTCACAAAGATCCGCCTGTCTCTGCCTCCCGAGTGCTAGGATTAAAGGCGTGCACCACCATGCCCGGCTCCTTAGCATTTTCATACCTGTGTGTGGTGTAGATACTTCCTCCAGATCAAAGCCTGGCTTCTGAAGAAGACAGAGGCTCATGAGTCCCAGTAAATAAAGCATAGGAGGCACATCAAGGGAAGGACACTTGTAAAACTCAGGGTGGATGCTTGTACTCACAAATTATCACTTATTGTTAAAAAAAAAATGAAAACAAAAAACAAAAAAACAGAAAGATGCCGAAAAGTTACGGCAGAATGCATGATCTGGGATAGGTAGGGGTGGGGTGGGGGGAAGGGAAGGGGATATATGCCTGAACTGAATTGGAAAATGATGTATGAAATACACAAAGCATCAATAAAAATAAAAATAAATAAATAAATAAATAAAAAATAAAAAAAAACTCAGGGTGTTCTTTAAAGTTTTGTGATTCTCAAGTTGACAGCAGCACTGATTGCAGGGTTGAGGAGGTTCTGAGAAAGGCTAAGCTGCTTGCAGCACAGGGAGTGCCAAGGATGAATTTCTGGGGTGGAATTTTTGCTGATGCAGCTCCTTTTGAGTGATTCATGTTTTGTGAGTAGCTCTTCACCCAAGCTGCTGGGGCTAACCTCCAAGTCCCACTCCTTCACTAAGCTACACTTAGATGGATTCATTTCTTTGGTCTGTTGTCACTGTCATATCTATGGTGGAGAGATGCTTGTTCACATTTCTTCAGGAAAAACTTACCCAACATTTTTCTGACTGGGATAATACCCATTATGGATATTATCCATGGTAATATAGCAATGCCATTACACATACATTGAAATCTATAAACAATCACAGTAGCACTGAGTTTAGGCAAAAGGTTCTACTCACAGTATCTTGACCCCTCCCCAAATTTTCCAGTATATTTAGATGGTGGCATATGGTTTTTGAAGACAAACAAAACTCAGCCACGCTGTAATTAAAATTATTTGAAAAAAAATGAAACTGGGTAGAGGGCCTAGCAAGGGTCAAGGTCAGAGTACTCTCTTTTGTATGTGAACCACAAGCTGTCTATAGCAGAACCAATGTTTCTGATCCACTTGATGATCTTTACTCTCATGGTTCACGTAATTTATTTCTGCTCTGGAGAACCCTTGACTCAGCAGGATATGATGGGTCAGCTACGGTGGCATTGCCTTTGGGTGGGTCTTGGGAATTGCTGCCTCCTGGTCATGGTAAATGTCCCCTCATTCTCTGACATTTAGATAGTAAGCAAAACTCAATGCACCATTCAAGAGGCTTGTTTTGATTCTACTTTTTTTTTTTTTTTTTTGGTCTTTTTTGAGACAGGGTCTCCCTGTAGCCGCAGCTGTCCTGGAACTCACTCTGTAGGCCAGGCTGGCCTTGAACTCACAAAGATCCGCCTGCCTCTGCCTCCCGAGTGCTAGGATTAAAGGCGTGCGCCACCACGCCCAGCTGATTCTACTTTGAGTTCAGCCTCTCAACAGTCATCAACAGAATAACAGAAAATCCTGCTATGACTTGAGTAAGTACACTTGATATTGAAAATTGCATAGGCAAGTTTCCTAGATTATCTAAAAAGACTTATAATGTCCTCTTTTTCTCCTCCAGAAAGGCAGGTCTCCATTAACACCTCTTTATCACCACAACAATTCAGTAACAGTGAAGGGTTTGAGATCATAACAAACCTACATCACCTGCAAAGTAAGACATTATTGGCCTGCCATAGTTTCATGGGCTCTAGAGAAGACATGCTTCTCCTGAGTCATAAGTAAGAACTTTACTGCTCACAGCATATAAAGCATTATCTGCTGGTTTTGGGAGTTTCTTCTGGATCCAGGCCCTACTGCAGCTCTCACTCATGGTCTAGCTTCTAATCTCTTCAGTTACAAGTGGCCTAGGACCAGATTTCTCCCTTTTCACCAGATATGCTCCTCCAGTGCTAAGGAATATGTTTTCAAAGTCCTTCAAGTAAGCCCATGTGTTGACTCTGGGCCTCTTTTCTATTTGTGTGACATGTCTGGATGTCTGTTTATTATCATAGCGAACATATGTCATAAATTACACCTTCCCTTGAAGACATAATTCAAATCACCTTTCTGCCTAGAGCTTTATCAAAAGCTGGCCATCTATAGGAGCCTAAAGAGATTTCAAGATAAGACTACTGAGCTCTATGCTAATCCCACTTTCTACAACTCAACATTTCAATAAGCATTTATTGTTTGTTCAAAATGCAGTCTGTGATTATTCTGGGGAAGTACAGGAGTGTTGCTACTTACATCTTTGAGGGGTTCAGCATTGATGAATACACACATTGGACACAACAAGAGGATGATTATGTAGAGGCCACTGCAGAAGCTCAATTTTTAAGGGAGAAATCTGGTTGTGAACCTCAAATCCCCATAGCATGCCAGACATGGTGAGGGGTCTATGAGAGCCGTAGGGTCAAATGGAAGAAATGCTGTGACCACTGAAGTAAAGGTTTGAGTGTATTTTTAGGTCATGGGGGTACTAAGCTTACAAAGTAGGCAAAAACTAATCACAACACACTTTGAACTAAAGCATTTGGATTGCGGCCCCTAATCTGATTGCAATTGTCACTCAGGTAAGTTTTGCTCAGGAATCTATTGCCACCAGGCATGAAGATTGCATATGGGCAGTAATTTAAAGTAGATGATGCAGGGCTGGAGAGATGGCCTAGTGGTTAAGAGCACCAACCGCTCCTGCAGAGGACCCGCGTTCAATCCCCAGCACCCACATGGCGGCTGAGAACCATCTTTAACTCCAGTTCCAGGGGAATCTGACACTCTCTTCTGACCTTTGCAGCATTCCAGGACACGGGTGCACAAACTTACATGCAGACAGTACATTCATACACATACAAAATAAATAAAATTAAAAAAATATATTTTTTAATTTTTTAAAAAATTTATTTCTGTATGTGTATGAATGTACTGTCTGCATGCAGGTTTGTGCACCCATGTCGTACAATGTTGAGGAGGTCAGAAGAGGGCATCGGATTCCCCTGGGACTGGAGCTCTCCTGGAATTGGAGTTTCGGACGGTTCTTGGCCACCATGTGGGTGCTGGGGATTGAACCCAGGTCCTCTGCAAGAGCGGTCGGCGCTCTTAACGGCTAGGCCATCTTTCCAGCCCCTAAAATTTAAAAAATATTAAAAACATAATGTAGATGATGCATAGACAGAAGGCTGGTAAGTGGGCATAGAAAAGATCTGTGATGTTTGCCTCTAGCACTATCCCTAGCACACAGGGCCCATTTCTCCTGATAGCTGTTCCTCCATTTCCCTGTAGAAAACACTTCTCCCAATAGTTCAAAAGCTATTGATCCTATTCTTGGTTGCACAGATGAGCATATGATGTCCAGGGATCCATTCAAAATAATGTTTTTCTCAAATCAAGCTGATTAGTTCTGAAACAGGTGTATTAGGGTTCCTATGTGAGAAAGTGATTATTCATTAATTTGAACTTGGAAATTAATTCAGTGGAATATTATATATACTTGGAGACTGTATGTTTTGTTTGCTTTGTTTTCCATTTATGTACTTTTAGTTTTTATGACTGAGTGTTTTACCTGCATGCATGTAAGTACATCCATATCAAGTACTGACTGTGAAGGCCAGAAGAGGGTGTCAGATCTCATGGAACTGGAATCACCCATGGTTGTTAGCTACCATGTGGGTCTTTGAAACTGAGCCACCTCTCCAGTCCCAGGGAATATAATTTTTTTGGTAATTTTTTTCCTTTATAATTTTATTGAGTTTTTCTACATTTCATACAATAGTTTTTTTTGTTTCGTTTTGTTTTTGTTTTTTGGTCTTTTTGAGACAGGGTCTCCCTGTAGCCCCAGCTGTCCTGGAACTCACTCTGTAGACCAGGCTGGCCTTGAACTCACAAAGATCTGCCTTCCTCTGCCTCCCAAGTGCTAGGATTAAAGGCGTGTTCCACCACCCCCGGCAACTTTTAATCAAATTTAGACACCCTTACTTGTCTATACCCCTCTCAACACAACTTCCCCCCAGACCTCATGCAGTCTGTCGTTTATATTAAGTCCTAACCTGTACCCAGATGTGCTTTGGTACAAGTTCATTCACTGGAGTCTAGTAAGCCTATCTAGAAATCTTAGGAAAGATCCACTCTTTCATCCAGCACTGATCAGCTGCCAACAGTTCCAGGGCTAAGATCAGGGCTTGACACCCATTTCCCTCACTCCACCTTGGCCCATGTCTGACTGAGTCAGCACTGGTCATGTACAGGATCCACCACTGCCACACGTTCACTTGAACAAGATTCCAGTGCCCTAAAAGCCTCTGTTTCTCCGTGTCCATGAACCAACTCTGCTCTTATCCTGTTTCCACACTCTGCTCTGCAATAACCCCTGAGCCACATGTGGGTGAGATTTTTATTTATTTCTGTATGTGTATGAATGTACTGTCTTCATGCAGGTCTGTGCACCCATGTCGTGCAATGCCGCGGAGGTCAGAAGAGGGTCTCGGATTCCCCTGGAACTGGAGTTCTCCTGGAATTGGAATTTCAGATGGTTCTCAGCCGCCATGTGGGTGCTGGGGATCGAACCCGGGTCCTCTGTAAGAGCGGTTGGAGCTCTTACCCGCTAAGCCATCTCTCCAGCCCGTGGGTGAGATTTAATATAGGAGTCCTATGCTGGGACACAAACTCTGCAGTCTTTTAGTCTCCTAAACTTAACCAGCTATGGTCTTCTCAGTGCATCACACTCCATTATACAAAACAAGCTTATGCCGGGCATGGTGGTGCACGCCTTTAATCCTAGCACTTGAGAGGCAGAGGCAGGCAGATCTCTGTGAGTTCAAGGTCAGCCTGGTCTACATAGTGACAGGACAGCCAGAGCTACAAGGAGACCTTGTCTCAAAAAAGACCAAAACAACAACAACAACAACAACAACAAAACAAGCTTCACCAGTGAGAGTTGAGGAATGCACTAGTATCCTCTCTGCCCCCTGTTCTTCTATGTTCCATGAGGTGTAGGAATTCCACTGTAGATGTGTCACCTAAGGCTAAGCACATCTCAGATGTATATTGTCTGTGTGTGACTAGTTGTGGGATTCTATAATGGCCTCCATCTGTTGCAGAAAGGAGATTCTTTGATTTAGTTGTGTTACACTTGTCTGTAAATGCAAAGATCCACACTTAGTATATGGTAAGAAAATTCATTTATCTAGAGCTATGACAAAAATAGGGCTTTCTCTAGGATCTATGACTTCTCCAACCATGTATATTTCACTGTAACTACAATGCCATCCATGAGTCCCCTCCCCTTGAGAGGGCTTTAAGACTAATTAGATACTTTGTGATTACACCCCTCCCAGATAACAGTGCCCCTACTGTACCAATAAAAGTAGTTTGCTACTCCAGTCATTGTGGTTATTAGTCTTTAGAGCTGGTTGGACCCTTGGTTGATTGTCTCCCTTGCATAGTATCCTCTAACCTATGAGATCTAGTCTTCAAGGATGAGGCTTCCTGATCAGTTTTATTGCTCCAATTCCTGTGTCAGAAGTATCTCCTATCCTCAGCAATAGGGTCTTGCATTCAAGTCCTGGGAGGTAATAAAGGGCCATGGCAATAGTTGGTATAATTTTTAGAGACTTTTGAACTATCCTGGCAATAATTCAAAGGGAAGTTTGTCCTGTCTGGCACTGTTTCTTGTTATGTAGCCTTCAGTTATACACATGGGCTCATGTAGAGATGTTGTATGTGTAATTTTCCAGTAGGTTTTGGACTACTATGATTCAGGGAATGTATTTATAAAATATTTTATCTATTATTTTTATATGTGTATGAGTATCTAGGCAGAAGCACTTAAGAGTCAGCAAGCAGTGTCCAAGCCTGGACTCCTGCGGAGATCCTACCTGCTTGTGATATCTGTCCAGCACCAACTGTCTTTGATGCTTTGGGCAAAGCATTGTCATGTTCCCATAGCATATGGCCTGAAGCTCCACCTGTCCCAAACCCCAGATCTGTGTGTCCCAGCCTTCTGAAAGGTTATGTGGAAAAAAAAGAAAAACCCTGAGTTACAACAATAAACTGAGTTTTCCCCTTGTGTAATTACTCCCAGTTCATCATTCTTTCTCTCTGGGTCTTACTTCTCACCTCCCTCATCCTCCCTGCTGGGGCTCAAGCTAGGACTGTTATCCAGCTGGCCAGAGACAAACCAGAGGCTTGCAGTACAGAGGAGCTATGAGCCCTGGTCTAAGGGAGAAGGACAGCAGGTGGAAGGCAGAACACATGTTAAGGAAAAAGGAAAAAAAGGTAGTTTTGGCTCTCGGGCAATCTCTCTCAGCTACACCTTCCCTCACGAGTGGGAAAAATTTCTGAGGGTTCAGAGTAGGGAAGTAAACTCCCCCTGAAAAGAATGTTCAGGGTAAAGGCCAGGCTGTGGCCCATTCTCACGACTCTTCTTGTGTAGGATAAGTCTTTAGTCTGTCTTTCAGAATCTTTTCTCTAAGGCCGGGCTGTGGCCCATTCCCCTTGACTCTTCTCCTGTAGGATAAGTTTCAAACCCTCTGCTTCTAAGTGTTTCTTGACTCACTAGAATTTCCTTTTTTATCATGGAAAACAAACAGGCATGCCAAAAGGACCCGGTGGTAAACAAGTTAAAGTATCAGAAAAGCCTCGTTTAAAACCTCTCCCCTCACACTCTCTGTCCCTGCTGTAAAAAAGATATCATGGGAGAAAAAGTTGCTGATCAAAGTATGATAAAGATGGCAAACTATTGGCACCATTAAACTTTTAGGCAGGTGGCCCCTAGCCCAGGGAACAAAGGGGGAGGGAGAGATTCGGTACATGCTCTTCGGGCTGCACCCACTTTAGAAGGTTACCATCCTACTCTAACAATAAAAATCAGAGGGAGGCCCTTTAAATGTTTGATAGATACAGGGGCAGATAGAACCATTTTATTTTATTTTATTTTATTTTATTTTATTTTATTTTATTTTATTTTTGGTGTTTTCAAGAAAGGGTCTCCCTGTAGACCCAGCTGTCCTGGAACTCACTCTGTAGACCAGGCTGGCCTTGAACTCACAAAGATCCACCTGCCTCCGACTCCTGATGCTAGGATTAAAGGCGTGCACCACCACACCTGGCAGATAGAACCATTTTAAACAACATCTGGAGCCCATTCTTTCTGCCTGCAAGCCTTTCCTCTCCATCATAAATCCATGTGGGACCACATGTGTCTGTGCCAGGAAACTACAAACCCCAGAATTGTTTGAGCCTGTCTTGGCCATGTTAACTTTTTTGTTTGTTTGTTTACAGATGGTTAAGTTTTTTTAAATTATTTATTTATATTTTATTATATATATTTTTTGTACAAGAGTATCAAATCTAGACCCATGTCCCCCCCATTCCCCCACCCCACCAGAGCTCATGTATTCTGCTAAACATGCTTTTCATCTCCTTCTCAGTCTTTCTCAAAATTCTCCTGTTTTGAGCAGAAGTTCACCATTTCAGTCAGTTCTTTGATGCAGTACTTTCTGTTGTTGTTGTTTCCAATATGCATCACTCCCAACTACTTGGACAAAAGCTCAAGGGGCCATGCACAAAAAATACTTACAACTAGGTAATTGGTACTAGCATCCACAGATGAGGGATACCACTCATTATTTGTTTTTCTGGGACTGTGTTACTTCACTCAGGGTGATGTCTTCTACCTCCAGCCATTTTCCTGCAAATCTCATGATGTCATCTTTCTTTACTGCTGCATAGAACTCTATTGTGCAGATGTACCACATTTTCTCTATCCACTCATCAGTTGAGGGGCATTTGGATTGGTTCCAGCTCCTTGCTATTGTGAAGAGAGCTGAAATAAACATGATCGTACATGTATCTCTGTGGTGGGGCGAGTCTCCTGGGTAAATGCCCAGGAGTGTTAACTTATTTTTTAACATTCCAAGCCAGCAGACTACAGTTCCCCAAATGCTTCAGGCCTGTCGCTGGATGGAAAAATTGTTTATGTTCTTTCTAAAACAGGTATCCCAAAATACACAGAGAAAATGAACCTTTAAAAATTACTGTGTTTTTTCTTATGATACTTGTTCAAAATTGAATGTAATTGTACTGTTCTTTGCATGTCAATTTTATTTTTATAATATGGCCATTCAAAATCTGTTAGGTTAAATTCCGTCTCAAGCATGCTTATTAAGATATTAAATTTCTAAATCTAATACACAGGTACCTAAAAACATATTTAAACACAATGTGTGCAATTAATCAATTAAGAAGTCCTAAGTCAATTAATTAAAAGGATACTAGACAATTCTAAAGTCAATTAATTAAAAAGGTGCTAGACAATTTTGGGGTCTTTAGATTTGTTTTCACCTTTTAAAATTCACAGGTGTCTGGACCATGTGGTTTGTAACCTACCACCGAGATGAAATAACAAGTTATCTTGATTCATGTTTGTCTTTACATACTTAAAATTAACACCATTTTTTATCTCAGCATCCTGAAACCAAAACAAGGCAGATTTGTATGGAAATTTTCAAGCCAGCTTGGTCTAACAAAAAGTTAAACCTAATAAAATGTTCTTTAGCAACTATTGGTCATTTTAAAATACTCTAAAGTCTTGGTTAAAAATTAACTTGTTGTGATTTTACTACTAACATAAATTTAGTGCTTAAATTCAATAAAGGCTAAATCTAAAACCAAGATTGACTTTTTTCTCCCTAACTCAGGTCCACCAGTATATTTAAACAGCTAATAAATTAATTGATTTATTAAGGGTAAATAAAAATTTACACATGTTATAGTTCAAAGTACTATTGAGTATGTACTGTCATCTACCGGATACGATCAACCAACACCCAATAAGGATCTATAAAACCCATTCTATAAATTTATATGTTAAAGTTATGTATCTAGGGGTTGCAATATATAAAGGTAAAATTATATATGTAAACTTTATTTCTTCAGGATCAGGGTTTTTTTCTTTCTTTCTTTTTATGTGTTTATTTATTTAAGGGATTCTACAATATAAGAGCACAGTGGTTTTTAGATCACTTTTACGTTGTTCAGTTTTCCATATAATTAAGTAATTGTTGCTAGGATCCAAAGATGAGGGATGCCATTTGTCTTTTGTTTTTCTGGGACTGGATTACATCACTCAGCATGATATCTTCTAACTCCATCCATTTACCTGCAAAGTTCATGATGTCATCTTTCTTTACCACTGCATAGAACTCCATTGTGTAGATGTACCACATTTTCTCTATCCACTCATGAGTTGAGGGCACCTGGGTTGGTTCCAGCTCCTTGCTATTGTGAAGAGAGCTGAAATAAACATGGATGTGCATGTATCTCTGTAGTAAAATGAGGCTTTTGGGTACATACCAAAGAGTGGTATGGCTGGGTCAGGTGGCAAGTTCATTCCAAGTCTTCCAAGGGTTCTCCACACTGCTTTCCATTGTGGCTGTACCAGTTTACATTCCCATGAGCAGTGGATGAGTGTTCTCCTTTCCCCACAACTTCTCCAGCACTGGTATCATTTGTTTATTTGATCCTAGCCTGTCTCATTGGAGTTAGATGATATCTTAGAGTACTTTATTTTGCATTTCCTTTATTATTAGCGACATTGAACACTTTTTAAGATGTTTCTCAGCCATCTCTAATTCCTCACTTGTGAAGATTCCGTTCAGCTATTTCCTCCATCTTTTGAATGGATCATTTGTTTCCTTTCTTCTTTGTTTTTTGAGTAGTTTATATATTCTGGAAATCAATGTTTTGTCAAATGAACCTGCGGTGAAGGTTTCTTCCAACTTTGTGGGTTTTCTCTTCACTTTTTTGAATGTTTCTTTTGATATACAAAAGCATTTTAGTTTAATGAGGTCCCATGTGTCAATTGTTGACCTTAATTCATGCGCAGCTGCTATCTGATTTAGGAAGTCTTTTCCAATGCCTATATCTTGTAGTCTGCTGCCAACTTTTTCTTCTATCACCTTCAGAGTTTGCGGTTTCATTTGAGGTTTTTAATCCATCTGGAGTTGACTTTTGTACAGGGTGAGGGGTAGGGGTTTAATTTCATTCTTCTGCAAGTGGTGATACTGTTTTCCAAACACCACATGCTGAAGATGCTGTCTTTCCTCCATTGTGTCTTCTTGGCCCCCTTGTCAAATATGCGATGGCTGAAATTGGATGTGCTCAGGTTTGGACCTTCAGTTTTGTTCCATTGGTCAACAGGTCTGTTTCTGTGCCATTTTTATGACTATAGTCCTGTAGTATAGTTTGAAGTCTTGTATAGAGATCCACCTTGTATTGCTCTTTTCACTCAGGGTTGCTTTGGCTATTCGGGGTCTTTTGTTTTTCCAAGTGAAATTAAGGATGCTTTTTCCAAGCCTGTGAAGAAACTCTTGGGGATTTTAATTGTGATTGAATTAAATCTATACAAGAGTTTGGGTAGAATGGACATTTTAACTAAATTAATTTTCCCAATCCCTGAGCATGAGAGGCTTTTCCATCTTCTGATTTCTTCATCAATTTTCTTCTTCAGGCATTTAAAATTTTTGATGTAGAGATCATGGTGTCTTTGGTGAGGTTTGTTCCTAGATATTTTATTGTTTTTGAGGCTATTGTACGTGGGAAGGTCTCCTTGTAATCCTTCTTCAATTGTTTGTTTTTGGTGTAAAGAAAGGCTACTGATTTTTCTAGGTTAATTTTGTGTCCTGCCATTTTACTGAAGTTCTTAATCATTTCTAGGAGTTTTCTGGTGGAATTTTTAGCATCCCTTAAGTAAACAATCATATCACCAGCAAAAAGGGATAGCTTGACTTCCTTTTTTCCAATTAGTACTCCTTTTTTTTNTGAGAAAAAGAGAAATATAAATGACCAAGAAATGTATGAAAGAGTAAAGCATTCCCTGTCTCGCAATTTATGAGTGATTGCCATGATAATACACCACCTACTCTAATAATCCTTTTATGATGTGTACATTTTAAGAATGCAAGAGTCTCTATAAGAATTTTGGTACGTTTTCCTCTCTTCTCCTTAAAATAGGTAATAAGTTTTTCAGTTTTTAAACAGCATCTACGCCTTGCCCTTTACATCAAAAAACCATTAATGAGTATATTAGAAACAAAATAGAAACTGGACCATCATAGTTGCAATTGATCGTATACACTTGCCCACGGCGTGAGAAAAAACACTGATGTAAGATTACTCGAATTGCCACGGATTGACAACCTCTAATACAATCCGAAGTATTACCCTATAACGCAAAAACCACATGGATCAGAATAACTTAAGATGAAGATTTATTGGAACTATAAAGTGGAGATTATAACAAAATAGCTTTGTATCAGTAGTCCTATGAATCAGGATGTAAAGTATTTAAGAGGATTACGAACAGCAATATCAATGTGCTTATGCCAACCATTTGAAATCCTAATTGTATTAACTTATGATACGATTAAGACAATAGCTAGATTGCCTAATACCAAAGAAATAAGATTGAAAAATCGATATATGTTTGAAGATCTTAACCATATTGCTTGCTGACTCCTGTGTCGCATGGTGATTTGGGGGAAGGTAATATATGGTATCTTATATGAATAAAAAGATGAGACATTTTTGATACCATAGATGATGTTAGACCAAAATGAAAGAAGAGGAGGCGCGGGACCCGAGGAAAAAAAGGATCGTGACGTGAGAAGATCAGATGTTTGATGCGAGTTAGTGAATTGTGGGGGGATATTGAAAAGGATTGTAAAGGGAAAAAAGTAGAGACCCGGAGAAGTGCCTTGAGATAATGATAAATATACTCACAACCAGTCTATCGAGCATATGGCAATTAGGAAGTACTCAATGGAAATAAGAGAACCCTACCACCAGTTATGGGATCAATCCGATTCTTGGAGAAGACATGAAATAGGTAAGTTGGCGAAGTAAACATAAGAGTCCCGTTGTGAGCTGGGGGGGGTGTCGCGGTTTTTGGCGTATAAGTCTCAGTCTCAAGGATTTGAACATACCTGGATACAAGGTCGTAAGAACGGGAGGGAATAGCTCAGAAAATCCTCGGCGAAATTCACCAATAGCTATCATACCAAGGAATCAGATCACCCGTTCTTGGACGACTAGGGTCCTTTCTGCCGGCGGGTGCGGTATCGGGGGGGGGGAACGCTGACGCGCGGGGAAACAAGGACGCAGAAAGCTAGAGAGGTTAAGACAGGGAAGGGGGGGGGTAGGTGCTGGGGAAAAGAAAGAAGCATGAAGACCCTCCCCAATTCGAAAAAAAGCCAGGGAAGTTCAGCGCCCACGAGAGGAGGGCGGGCAGGGCAGAACTGAACCAGCAGAACCAGCAGCTAAGCCAGATAAAAGCAGGAAGAAGGAAACGCAGAAAGAAAGAAAGAACCAGGAAGAAGGGTGGAAACCGAACTACGTGATGTGAAGAGAGGAGGAAAAGCCGAATGAAAGCAGGAAGTTATACAGGGCAAAAAAGAACTTACAACCATTGTTACTCAAAATTTTTTTAGAAGGCTACCGGATACAGAGGGAATTCCCTCCCACCATTTCCTTCCTACATGAAGCGAGACAGCCATCCCCTAACACCAACCAAAACCACAGGCACAGCAGCAAAAATGGATACCAAAGCCTCACAGATACAACAAACAATCAAAGGAAGAGAATGAAGGGATAGGGAGACTGAGGAGGAGGAGCAAAGAATGAGAACCTAATAGATCCCACTCATTAATGAGCCCCCACCAGATGCACAAAAATTCTACCTATCCTAACCCTCTCTAAACCGGATTTCTTGAGGGATACTTGCAAATCGCCATACAGAAACACATCAAGAAGATCATCCATCATTACAAAGTTGGCTTAAGATTCAGAGAGAATCTAAAGGATGAAAGCGATTGGTTCAAATACGAAAAGCAATATCATAAATATTTGTCAAAAAATTATAAGGGACTGATAAGATGGGCTACGACGTGGACGTAGTGCGAGGAGTTTGTCTCCTTCCCTGATATATGCCTAACGCCCTCCTTTCAGCCAGTTTATTTTAACGCACCATACTGCTACTTGTGAGGACTTGGGTTTTGATCCCCCAGCCCCCCCCCCAGCACTCACCATGGCGTGCGCTGAGTGTGGAGGAAAACTGCTGTCTTTTCCTTTTAAACCTCCAGTTCCAGGGGGAAATCGGATACCTCTTCTGACCCCTCCATCTGGAGCATTGCCATATGACACGCCGGTTGGCGTGGGGTTGCAACCCAAAACCCTACTTGCAGAGACGTACATTCATACACATAAAAATATAAAAAAAAAAATAATAAATGGACTGCTGGAACTGTGAACTTCGAACTCTGAAACTGCAAAGACAAAAACCACCCAATCATCTCAATGTGCCAGGTGGAAAATGCCTTTGACCAAAAATCCAGTACCCTCAGCCTTAAAGTCCTAGTAGGAAATTGGATTGGAGGATCGTTCCACATGAATAATATCAAAGCCTGTATACAGGAAACCCAAGACCAATATCATCACTAAATGGGGAAAGACAGGGAGATTCCCTTTAAATGGTAGAACTCAGCAAGGCTTTGTCCCCGTCACACTCCTTCCTCGATCTAGTGCTTGTGACCTTTCACTGAAACCCTTTTGCTATGGGCACATCTAAATAACGGCAAGGGGGGGCGGACAGGGGGGAAAGAAAGGAAAAGCGAAATGTCTATAGTTCTCCTTTTTGGTTGTATCTTTGCCTGGTGTTTGTAATAGAGTAATGCTGGCTTCATAGAAGTAATTTGGGAGAATTCCCTCTCTTTCCTTCTGAATATTTTGAGTAATAATGGTTGTAAGTATTTCTGAACTATTTTATATAATTCTGCGATGAAACCATCTGGGCCTGGGCCTTTTTTTTAGTTGGGAGGTTTCTTATTACATCGTCAATTTCTTCATATATTATGGGTCTGTTTAAGCTGTCAATCTCTTCTTGGTTGAGCTTTGGTAATTCCCAGGATTTCAGATATTCATCCATTTCTTCTAGGTTTTCAAACTTAGCAGAGTATAGGTTTTTGAACTATTCCCATATGATTTTCTGGATCTTATGATTGTCTGGTGCACATATATTCATGATTGTGAAATCTTCATTATCAATTGTTCTTTTGATAAAAATGTCATGGCCTTCTTTGTCTCTTCTGATTTCTTTTACTTTGAAGTCTATGTTGTCTGATATTAAAATACCAACACCTGCTTTCTTTTTGGTACCATTTGCTTTCATTGTCTGTTGTGATATTTCCTCTTTCATCATGAATTGTATTGATTTGGAATTGTTCCTTCTTTCTTTTTGTTAACTGGGCTAGAGGTCTGTCTATCTTGTTTATTCTCTCAAAGAACCAACTTTTGGATTCATTGATTTTTTTTTGTATTGTTTTCTTTGTTTCCATTTTACTGATTTCTGCTCTGATTTTTGTTAATTATTCCTGTCTGCTGTGTTTAGGGTTCATCTGTTGTTGTCTCTCAAGTGTTTTTAGCTGCAGTGCTACATTGTTCACTTGTGCTCTTTCTGTTTTTCTAATGTAGGCACCAAGGGCAATAAACTCTTTCTGTTTTTCTAATGTAGGCACCAAGGGCAATAAACTTACCTCTTAGCACTGCTCTTAAAATATCCCATAGGTTTTGTTGTGTTGTATTATCATTGTCATTCAGTTCCAGGCATGCTTTTATTTCTTTCTTTATCTCTTCCTTGACTGTATTAGTCAGGGTTCTCTAAAGAAACAGAATCAACAGGATGAATATATAACTATATACAATTTATTGATTTGCTCACGTGATGGAGCTCAACAGTAGCGCCGAACTGGAGAGGTGGGAATCCAGGGAACTGCTCAGTCCGCAAGGCTGGATGTCTCAGTAGTCCCAGTCTAGTGCTGAAGGCCCAAATGGATTCCAGGAGATCTGCCAGTCTCAGTACACGCTGGGATCCGAAAAAGGTTGATCATAGCAGCAAGACAAACTCACCAGATGAGAGAAGCAAGCCGCAGGAGGAAAAGGGACCAGCTCCCACTGCAATGGCCTTAAATACTGCCTGCCGGCAGAAGGTAACGCCCACATTTGGGGTGGGCCATCCGGATTGAGGTGGTCCAATCAGAAAACCCTTTTTCTCTTATTTGTTCCTTAGTCCAGTCAAGTTGACACCCAGGATTAACCATCACATTGACGCATTCATTATTCAGGAGGAGTGTGTTCTTGTAGATAGTAGGGCTTATCCTGATGTTGATAATGATCATTGCGGTCTGATAGAATGCATGAAATTATTTCAATCTTTTTGTATTTGTGGAAGTTTCTTCTGTATTACAGTATGTGGTCTATTTTGGAGAATGCTCTATGGGGTGCTTAGTAGAAAGTGTATTCTCTGGTTTTAGGTTGGAATATTCAGTAGATGTCTGTGAGGTTGGTTTGGTGTATCATATCATTCAGTTCAGATGTCTCTCTGTTTATTCTTTGTCCTATTATCCTGTCCAAAGGGCTCAGTGGGGTATTGAAGTCCCCTACTATGAGTGTACTGGGGTTAATCTGTGCCTTTGTAGTCCTAGAGAATTGCCTTTATAAAGTTCTTGCACCAGAGTTCGGTGCATATATATTCATGATTGTGAAATCTTCATGGTGAATTTTTCCTTTGACAAAAATATAATGGCCCTCTTTGTCTCTTCTGATTTCTTTTATTTTGAGGTCTATTTTGTCTGATATTAAAATAGCAACATCTGCCTTCTTTTTGGTACCATTTGTTTGGAATAATTTTTTCCATCATTTCACTTTAAGGTGGTGCCTATTCTTGAAGGTAAGATGCATTTCTTGTAGACAGCATATAGATGAATTCTCTTCCCTAATCCAATCTCCCAGTCTATATCTTTTGATTGCGGAGTTTAATCCATTAATATTTAAGGTTATAACTGATAGGCATGTGTTGCTTCCTTTCACTTTATTATCCATTTATGGTTTGGGTTTAGATTTCTACTTCTGCAGTTATGCTTTTATTGATTTCTCTTTCTAGGTGCCTGGAGATAGTTGCTTCTTTCTTCTGTCATTTGAATTGCTTCAAGTATTCTCTGAAGGGTTGGTTTTCCTGACATGTACTCTTTTTTATTTTATTTATTTTTTGTATGTGTATCAATCTACTGTCTGCATGTAGGTTTGTGCACCTGTGTCGTGCAATGCCGCGGAGGACAAAAGAGGGTCTCAGATTCCCCTGGTACTGGAGCTCTCCTGGAATTGGAGTTGCAGATGGTTCTCAGCTGCCATGTGGGTGCTGGGGATCAAACCTGGGTCCTCTGCAAGAGCAGTCGGTGCTCTTAACCGCTAGGCTATCTCTCCAGTCCAACATGTACTTTTTCATCTTGTTTATGTCGTGGAAGATTTTTCTCTCTCCTTCAACTATAATTGACATTTTTGCTGGGTATAGTAACCTGGGTTGGCATCTATAGTCCTTTAACACTGGGAATGCTTTGCTCCACATTCTTCTTGCTTTCATTGTTTGCACTGAGACGTCAGTTTTAATTCTGATAGGTTTCCCCTTATATGTAACTTGTTGATTTTCTTTTGTGGCTTTCAGAATTTTGTCTTTGTTTTGGACATCTAGCATTTTAACTATGATATGGCATAGAGAGTTTCTTTTCTGATCTTGTCTGTTTGGATTTTTATGTGCTTCTTGTGTTTGTATTGGTTTGTTATTTTTAAGTTTGGGGAAATTTTCATCTATTAATTCTGTTGAAGATCAATACCATTCTCTTGGGATTCTTTTCCTTCCTCTATTCCTATGATACAGAGGTTTGATATTTTCATAGTGTCCCACAATTCCTGGTTATTCCACTTTTGTGTATTTTTAAATTTTTCATAATCTTTACTTGAGGTTTTTAGTTGTTCTGTGTTATCTTCCAGGTTAATATTCTTTGTTCTGCTTCCTCCATTCTACTTCTGAGGCTTTTTCCATTCCTTTCCTCTTGATTGGATGAGTATTTGATTTCCTTTTTCATTTTGTCTTGTGATTTCTTTAGTATTTCCACTTCCTTTTGGAGCTTCTCCGTGTCTTCCTGTAGCTCTTTGCTTCCCTGGATGGTATCCTTATCTTTTTTCAGTATGGGATCTTTTCAGTGTTTCCACTTCCTTCCAGAGTTTGTCATTCTCTCTCTCTAGGCCCTTCTTGAGTTTGAGTTTTTCATTTACTCTCCTTAGTGTTGTTCTTTATAGTCTTTGATTTCTTTGAGTATGTCCACAATTATTCTTCTGAGATCTGTGTCCTGGGCCATGCCTAGGGGGATCCCACTTTAGGAATCTGCTACAGGATTGGTAGAGCTTGGTGTGGAATTTTCCTGCATCTTTCTCATGTCATCCCTTCATAGTGTCCCTGGCATGTGGGTTTCTCTTTGCCTGTATTCCCATGTGAATCCCAAATGCCTCTTCACTGTGTTGAAAACTTGCTTTGCTTGCCTCTTTCAGATGCCTTCATTGTTTGTTTGTTTTTCTCCTTGTTATGGAGTGTTAACTTGTCTAAGTTTTAGGCTTTCTATTGGAAGTCTAACTTACTCTGCCCTTTCTGTTTTGAAGGTTCTCCAAAGAATCCACTTGGACACTCCCTTGGCAATTCCAGTGGGCGTGGGTTGGGAGGAGGGGTTATGCCTGTTTAGCCCACGCCCCAGTACTCTGTGCTTCAGATAGTCCTGGCAAATCCATGATCTAATCTCTGTGCACTCTAGTCTCACAGTGGCAACAGGCTCACCTTTTATACCAGCTAGCAGGACGAGTCCACCACCACAGCCACACAAGATGATTGAATTAAACCAAAGACAATTGAATCAAACCAAACAATCTGCCTGGCTGAAGCTCCCAGCTCCTACCTGTGCTTCAGGTGGTCCTGGGAAATCCTTGATCTAAGCTCTGTGCATTCAAGTCCAGGATCAAGTCTTAATCAGGTAACTTAAAGATCACAATGTATGTTTAATCAAGGTTTCTCTAACTTATTTTTACTTTTATCCAAAATTTATTCACACATTATATAATGGTAAATTAAGTTACTTATGTTGTTTTAAAAAATTGGTCTAATACTACCAACATAAAAGTTTGGTCACACTTCAATTTATGGGAACTACAAGTTAAGTTGTTATTACTCTTTCTCCTAATTCATACTAAATTTCCAGGTAATAGCCTTGACATTGCTGTATATCAGTGTTTCTAGTGACTTTTTGTCATGTTATCTGTAACGCCCCCTTTTTTTCTACCAAATAACTTAGCTTTAAGAGACTGTATTTCACCTCTTCATCAACAATGAACTTCAAAACATCGGTTCCTGTATGGGTATGTAATACTATGATTTTCAAAAAGGGTAAATTATCCTAAAATAAAGTAAAATGAATGCAATGCCCTCCAATATACAGCTTAACTTCTTCCTTACATTAAGAGACATAGAGCTCTTGCAGCGATATTTCTCAAAAAACTTCTATTAAATATGTATCAAAGCCGGATACTGTACTGGCTGGGACTTCTCCCAACAGCAAATTATATCAGTAAAAAGTATTACAGCTGTCTTTTATCAACCTAAAAATCAGGCCCAATAAATCTATGAAGGCTAAAAGACCATGGGTGTGGGAGTGAAACTTTGTGTGTGGCTTAAAGCAAGAACTTGTAAAACCTGTCCCGGAAGATCTCTGGTTATCTGATATCTCTGTGGGCGTTCAGATTGTCTCTGTGAGTTATCTGTAGCAGGAAGATTTGGGATATTACAATGATTCTTGCTTCACCCTATCTCTGCAAAGTTCCAGAACTGTATGGCCCCTTTCCTTGAGGTATTGAGCAAAATGTCACACCTCTAGTTATCTGTTGCAAAAACCAGAGCTCTGCAGCCCCCTGATTAGAATCAAGGTGGCTCACCCCTCCCTTCCACCTCCCCCCCACTTCCTGGCCCAGAGCACAGTAGCGTTCAATCGATAGACCTCACTGACAGAAAATAAATGGAGTTACTATTTCCCTGGCTCTCTGCGTGTGAGGCTGCTCATTTTCATGGGTGATCTCCTGTGGTTTTCCCTCCCTCCTTCTTGCAAGGGCAAAACTTAGAGAATGTTGGCCTGCAGGCAGGAGACAAGTCCTGGAGCTGAGCCAAGAAGGGAAGAACAGCTTGTGGAATGCGATCACACGTAACTCAAAGACATTGAACAACAACAATGGGTAAAATACCAAGCAATAAACTGATACATTATATTGTTTTTCAAACTTAATGTTAAAGGGCTAATATATTTCAGTCTTAAAAGGACTTTAATTTGCCTTCATCCATTTATCTACTAAAATGATAAATGAGGTATTTTCTATAAATACCCACAGTAATATAAAAGATTGGTATTTCTAACCACCTGTGACATACCAGCAGCACAACCTAGTATAATAAATAATGTTCTCTTAATTGCCTATATTTTTTATTGTTTTTATGTGTATGAATGTACTGTCTGCATATAGGTTGGTGCACCTGTGAAGTGCAATGCTGAGGAGGTCAGAAGAGGGTTTCACATTCCCCTGGAACTGAAGTTAAAGACAGTTCTCTGCCACATGTGGGTGCTTGGAATCAAATCCGTGTTCTCTGCAAGAGCAGTTGGTGATCTTAACTGCCGAGCCAGCCCAGCTCCAACTGCCTATACTTTTACTATTCATATACCATCAGGAAATTGCAGAAGGCATCCCCTGAAGGCCTAGATTCCAGCTCAGCCCAAGGTCACCTGCTGAGCCCCCCCCCACCTAGCTTTGTCTCCAGGCCCACAGCCAGCCCTCTGCCCACCAGGCAAAACTTGGAGCCTGAGTGGAGCTGCTAACCTCCTGCTGGGAAGGAAGGCTAGGACAGCCTAAGTGTTATCTTCAACAACAAAGAATGAATCTCACCTGCCCTTTCCTCCTTCCTCTCCAAAGCATACGAGCTGCTCTATAAAGAAAAAAATCTGCCAGATGCCAAAAGGATAGTTGTGGACTCTCCTAGACTGGATTTTATTCCATCAATATAGTTACATATACAGGCCTTTCCTTAAGACTTTGGAGGTACAATTAAGATCACCATCTATTTTAAGAAGGATATCAAATAATACCTATATGTCTTGGGGGGAGAAAAATGTTACATTAAAAGGAAAAATGTCATTCACATGTCTATGTCATAGGAACAAATGTTGTCTTCGTATATGGGAGAAAAATGCTACTTTTAGAATAAAAATGTCACATACCTGTATGTCTTAGAGGGAGAAAAAAGGTATTACTTTTGCTTTGTCATTTTTTAGAGTTCTACCACTTAAGGGAAAAGTTATATGCTCAGTTTCTTTACATCTTTTACATGGTCAGTTTGTGATACACTGGCAGCAGTTTCTGTGTATAAATTAATAGGTGTGAAAACACTTGAGGATTTGAGAGTTGTGGCAGCTGCGTTTCAGTCTTTTGCCACCTCTGTGTTAAGAGGGAAATCAAAGGATGCCTTTGTATCTTTATATTTGGGAGGAAAATGTTATCTTTATATATGGGTTGTTGACAAACCCTATTACCTCAATCCAAGTCCCTCTAGTCCACCTAGATAATCCATTTGTTAAGCTAATCTTTCTCCCGTGTTATTTTAAGGTTTGAATTGCAAGGTTTTTGACAAAAAGTTTCATATCTATCTGTATCCACCCCCCCCTCATTTTGTTTTATGTTTGTTTTTTTGACCTATGAGTCTCCAAGAGGCAGTTGTATTACATAACCTATAGGGTGGGCTTCAGCACAGATTTCCATCAAAATTTTCGACCGCATGCTGTTTTGGGTGACTGTAAGTTGATAACTTGGGAAGCAAACTTAATTTCTTCGTTAAATCTCTTATAGGTGAAAGGAGAATGCTATGAGGTGATACCATACAACGGAAGAAAAAATATAGCAGAACATTTGTATGTGCCAATCCCAAAGTTATTGTATCCAGATTTTATGTAAACAACCTTGGACAACAGCAAATTATATCTCCATTTAACTCAGATGCATACACAGTTTTTATCAGAGCCTGTAACCAATGCATGGTTTAATAATACACAATATTTAGCTTTTACGAGTCCTAAAACACCATGTTACCTGTAACAGTTTCTGGGAAAACTGGATACTTGTTAACTCACGTCAATTAAATATGCATAATCATAATAACACCGTTTTTCCCTCTCCCGCCCTCCTGCCCTTCCAATGTCACCCATTTCAGTTCAGTTTTTGATGCAGTTCTTTCTGTTGTTGTTCTTTTACTATGCATCCCTCTCCATGAGAATATTTATATCTGGGCTATTAGCCACTAGCCATCCAATATGAGGGACAGCCATTTAATCCAACTTATTGATTAAAAAATGAAAAAACACTGGAGAAATATGCAGGACTTATATGGCAGAATGCCATGATTCTGGGCTGGGATGGGGTGGGTGGGTGGGAAGGGAGGGGAATATGGCTGTAACTGAATTGAAAATGATGTATGAAATACACAAAGTAATAAAGTAAAAATATAAATAAAATAAAACAAATAAAGAACTCTAACTATTTAAAAAAAAAAAACAGATTCGATCTTCACCTTAGGAAGTTGGCTTCCTGGTTTGTCAAAAGCCAGTTTGGGGTTAGAGCCCAGACTGTCTTTGTTAAATATCGAGCCATCCCCAAAAGTTCTCTGGAAAAGATGACAACTCTGCTCCACTTTAATTAAAAATGCAGGCAGAGCTAGCTGTAGGGCTGAAACTCTGTCTGTCTGCAAGCAATCTGCAAATATTGCCCCAGTAGCTCCCTGGGCATCTGGAAGCTCTGTGGGCATCTGGCAGGCCCTTGGGGTCAGAATAATGCAGCATTCTTGCCTCACCTGGACAGAGCTCCAGACACTAAGGGGCTCTCTCTTTGATGTATGGAGCATATATCGCACTTCCAGTTTACTATACACACACCCATGTTCTGTGGTCCCCAGTGGGAGTTCCATTAGGGAATACTTACCAGAGTATCCCCAATAGAAAAAATAATAACACTATGTGACAACTGAGCTTTTTTTAATAAAGAAAATGAGGAGATGTAGGCAGAAGCACTTAAAAGAGTCAGCAAGCAACCTCCAAGCCTGAACTCCTGCTGAGATCCTACCTGCTTGTGATATCAGCCCCAGCGCCAACTGTCTTTGATGCCTCAGGCAAAGCATCATCACATTCCCATAGCATATGGCCTGAAGCCCTGCCTGTCTCAACCCCCAGTTCTGAGTGTCCCAGCCCCTTGCAAGGTTCTGTATAAAAAAAACCTGAGTTACAACATTAAACTGAGATTTCCCCTTGTGGAATTACTCCTGGTCTCTCTGAGTCCATCTGAGCTAGAATTTGAGAAGAGGCCAAGGGTCAAACCTTTTTGAAGCATTCCATCTAAGCAGAGGTAAAGAAACACTGAAGCAAGAATAAATAGAAAAAAATTAGAGGACTAAAATACTAGAAGGCAAAAATAAAGAAAACTCTTGAGATATTTGAAGCAGCTGTTGAAGGTTAAAGTAATACATTCTTTGAAAATATAAAAAGAATAACAACTGAGAAAATAATATCCTTAGTATGCAAAATGTAGATTATTAATATCCTTTAAAAAAAACAGCTAGGGAGCAAATTCAAGGAAAAACATACTGCAAATTAGAGAAAAGCCAGAATGAAGGGAGCGAATAGCCACTCGTAGCATTGTAAAGCATTTTGTGTAGGCATTTCCATTTTCCTTTCCAAACTAATCTGCATTCTACTTTGAAATTAAATGATTATGTTATCCAAAATTGTTCGAAAATTGGATTTATGCTTAAAATATGGCATCTCTTTCTCCTCTATCTCTCCACATATGTGTGTGTGTGTGTGTGTGTGAAATATTTAAGCATTTTCTTAGGCTGATTAGATTCTCTCCTCATTATTCTTCTAAAGTATGAAACATAGTCTCATACACATACACACACACACACATATATATATAAAATACTTTATTTTTAAAACTCCATATTCATGTCATTTCTTTAGGATATAACTCTGGAAAAACAAATTATTTGCTAAAAATTATTGAACTTCTCAAAGATACAAGATTTTGGAATCTGCTACTCTCTAGATCTTGGCCAGTTGTGGCCTTCTATGTGCATCTCATTCTGCTGTATGAGGAAGCTTCATTGGTTAGAGTAGAGGGATGTATTCATATTCTCTTGATCCCCTGTCATGTTATGTTACAAGATCCTTAGGTGTCATGATGACACTGTAGATGTTTCACAGAGGGCTGGACACCTCTCTCAGATGTATATTCTCTGTGTGTGACCAGTTGTGGAACACTGTGGTAGTCTTTAGCTGCTGCAAAAAGAATCTTCTTTGATGAGTGGTGAATGGCATACTTGTTTTTAAATATAAGGATCCGTATTTTGGAAGAGTGGACAGAAAGAGTCTAAGAGCCATGGTTGGTGCATGAACATAAGGAAACAGTCTCCCAGGTCTCTGGGAACTTGCTCATATGAACTTACAGCAATGGGGACAACATGCACAAGCCCCATGAAGATTCATTAGACAAAAAACACCATACACTGGGAAACTGGCAGCAGGTCCAAACTTAGCTGAGGAATTGTTGGCAGGTGATTACTGTTCGTGAGGGAGAGTTGATATTCTTCAAGGTAGAGACTTTAGGTAAGCTGTCTAGACCTCAGTGGAGGTCTAGAGGCTTCATCTTTCTATAAGTGGCAATCCAGTTTTGCCAGCACCGTTTGCTGAAGATGCTGTCTTTCCTCCATCGGGTCTTCTTGGCCCCTTTGTCAAATATGAGGTGCCTGAAATTGCATGTGCTCAGGTTTGGATCTTCAATCTTGTTCCATTGATCCACTTGTCTGTTTTTGTGCCAGTTTGAGGTTGTTTTTATTACAATAGCCCTGTAATATAGTTTGAAGTCGTTTATCCCCCCTGTGTTGCTCTTTTTGCTCAAGGTTGCTTTGGCTATCTGGGGTATTTTGTTTTTCCATATGAATTTAAGGATTTTTTTCTAAACCTGAGAAGAATCTCATGGGGAGTTTGATTGGGATTGGATTGAATCTGCTTATTAGTTTGGGTAGGATGGACATTTTTTACTATATTAATTTTTCCAATCCATTAGCATGGGAGGTCTTCCATCTCCTGGTATATTCTTCAATCTCCTTTTTCAGGGATTTAAAATTCATTGTAGAGATCTTTGGTTTCTTTGGTTAAGTTTGTTCCAAGATATTTTTTAGGCTATTATGAATGGGATGGTCTCTTTGCATCCCTTCACCATTTGTATGTTGTTGGCATGAAGAAAGGCTTCTGATTTTTTAGTTTAATTTTGTACTGAAACTCTTGCTTGTTTATAGGAGTTTCTTGGTGAAGTTTTTTTGTGTCCCTTTGGTGCAATATTATATCATCTGCAAAAAGGGATAGTTTGACTTCCTCTTTTCTAATTAGTACTTATTTAATTTCTTTTTCTTGTCTTATTGCTGTACCAAGTTTTTCAAGCACTATATTGAAGAGGAATGGAGATGCGAGAAGCCATGCTGGGTTCCTGATTTAAGGGGAATGCTTCTAATGTTTCCCCATTTAGGAGAATGTTGGCTATGGGTTTCCTGCACATGGCTTTGATTATGTTGAGGAATATTCCCTCCAGTCCAATTCCCTCTAGAACTTTAAACATGAAGTCATGCTGGATTTTGTCAAAGGCTTTTTCTGTGTTGATTGAGATAACCATGTGGTTTTTGTCTTTCAGCCCATTTATGTGTTTTATGATATTTATTGTTTTGTGTATGTTGAAACATCCCTGTATCTCTAGTATAAATCTGACTGGGTCATGGTGAATGATCTTTTTGATGTGGATCTGTATGCAATTTGCAAGAATTTTGTTGATAATTTTTGCATCTATGTTTATTAATAAAATGGGCCTATAGTTTTCTATTTTGGTTGGACCTTTGCCTTGTTTGGGTATTAAAGTGATCCTGGCTTTGTAGAAAGAATTTAGGAGATTTTCCTCTGTTTCTGTTTTTTTTGAACAATCTGAGTAATAGTGGTTGTATGTCATCTTTAAAGGTTTAATAGAACTCTGCCGTAAATCCATCTGGGACTGGGCTTTTTTAATTTGGCAGGTTTTGTATTACTATTTTGATTTCCTCATATGTTATGGGTCTGTTTAAGCTGTCAACGTTTTCTTGAGTAAGCTTTGGTAAATTCCAGAATTTCAAATATTCATCCATTTCTCTGAGGTTTTCAAATTTAATAGAGTATAGGTTTTTTTATATATTCTCATATTATTGTCTGGATCTGTTTGATGTCTGTCGTGATATTTCCCCTTTCATCTTGAATTCTATAAATTTGGAGCAGCTCTTTCTTTCTTTTGTTTAACTGAGCTAGAGGTTTATCTGTCTTATTTATCCTTTTGAATAACCAGCTTCTGAATTCATTGATTCTTTTTATAGTTTTCTTTGTTTCTATTTCATTGATCTCTGCTCTAATTTTTGTTATTTCCTCTTGTCTTTTGGGTTTACAATTCAGCTGTTGTTGCCTCTCAAGTGCCTTCAGCTGCAGTGTTAGATTGTTTATTTGTGCTCTTTCTGTTTATTTTTTTTAATGTAGGCACTTTGTGCTATAAAGTTCCCTTTTAGGACTGGTTCTAAAGTATCCCATAGGTTTTGTTGTGTTTTATTGTCTTTTTTATTTCGTTCCAAGAATACTTTTATTTCTTTCCTTATTCCTTCCTTGACCCATTCATTGTTTAGGAGTGTGTTGTTTAGTCTCCACGTGTTCCTGTAGACAGTAAGGCTTATTCTGGTGTTGATATTGAGTTTTATTGCACTGTGGTCTGATAGAAGGCATGGGATTATTTTGATACTTTTATATTTGTTGAGTTTTTTTATGCGTCCCAGTTTGTGGTCGGTTTTGGAGAATGTTCCATGGGGTGATGAGTAGAAAATATATTCTCTGGTGTTTGTGTGGAATATTCGGTAGATATCTGTGAGGTCCATTTGGTGTATTGTATTGCTCAGTTCAGATGTCTCTCTGTTTATTCTTTGTCCAGTTCATCTGTCCAAAGGGCTTATTGGAGTATTGAAGTCCTCTATTATTAGTGTGTTGGGATTAATCTGTGTCATGAGGTCCTACAGAATAGTGCTTATAAAATTTGCTGCACCAGCATTTGGTGCAAATATATTCATGATTGTAAAATATTCATGGTTAATTGTTCCTTTGATAAGGATGTGATGGCCCTCTTTGTCTTTTCTGATTAGATTTACCTTGAAGCCTCTTTTGTCTGATATTAGAATAGCAACTCCTGCTTTCTTTTTGGTACCATTTGCTTAAAATATTTTTTCCATCCTTTCAACTTAAGTTGATGCTTATCCTTGAAGATGAGATGGGTTTCTTATAGACAGCATATAGATGGGCTCTGTTTCCTAATTCGTTCTCCCAATCTATGTCTTTTGATTGGGGAGTTTAGGCCATTAATATTTAAGGTTATCATTGAGAGATGTGGGTTGCTTCCTTTCACCTTATTTTCTGTTTGAATTCTTGGTTTAAGTTAATATTTTCGCAGTTATACTGTTTTCAATTATTCTCTCTAGCTGGCTGGGGATAGTTGCTTCTTTCCTCTGACCTTTGAATTGCTTTGAGTATTTTCTGAAGGGCTGATTTTCTGGACATGAATTATTTCATCTTCTTTATGTCATGAAAGATTTTTTCTTTCTCCTTCAACCATAATTGACATTTTTGCTGGGTATAGTAATCTGGATTCACATTTATAGTCCTTTAGCACTGGAAATACTTTGGTACATGTTCTTCTGGCTTTCATGATTTGCATTGAAAAGTCAGCTGTACAAATGAAACCTAAACACAACAAACAGGAAGAAATAACAAAAATCAGAACAGAAATAAATGAAATAGAAACAAAGAAAACAATACAAAATAATCAATGAATCCAAAAGTTGGTTCTTTGAGATAATAAACAAGATAGTTAACCAAAAGTTAACCAAAAGAAAGAGCAACTCAAAATCAATAGAATTTGTGATGAAAGGGGAAATATAACAGACAATGAAAAGATCTAAACAATCATATGGGAGTACTTCAAAATCCTATATTTTACCAAATTCGAAAACCTAAGAGAAATTGATGATTATCTGCAACCTGGAGATTTGCCAAAGCTAAACCAAGAAGAGATTGACAGCTTAAACAGACCCATAATATATGAAGAAATTGAAAATGTAATAAGAGACCTCCCAACTAAAAAAACAGCCTAGGCCCATATGGTTTCACAGCAGACTTCTATAAAATATTTAAAGAAGATTTACAACCATTATTACTAAAAGTGTTCAGAAGGTTACAAGCAGAAGGAAATCTCCCAACTTCCTTCTATGAAGCCAGCATCACTCTAATACCAAAACCAGGCAAGGATGCAACCAAAAAGAGAAATACAGACCTATCTCATTAATGAACTCAGATGCAAAAATTCTCAACAAAATACATGCAAACCGTATACAGAACCACACCAAAAATATCATCCATCATGATCAAGTTGGATTCATACCAGGGATGCAAGGATGGTTCAACATATGAAAAATCATTAAATATCATAAAACACGTAAACGGACTGAAGGACAAAAACCACATGATCATCTCAATTGATGCAGAAAAAGCCTTTGACAAAATACAGCACCCCTTCAGGATTAAAGTACTAGAGGGAATTGGACTGCAAGGATCATTCCTCAACATAATCAAAGCCATACACAAGAAACCCACAGCCAACATCACCCTAAATGGAGAAAAGTTAGAAAGATTCCCCATAAAGTTAGGAACCCAGCAAGGCTGTCCCTTGTCACCACTCCTCTTCAATATAGTGCTTGAAACACTGGCTAGGGCAATAAGGCAAGAAAAGGAAATCAAAGTAATACTAATTGGAAAAGAGGAAATCAAACTATCCCTTTTTGCAGACAATATGATAGTTTACCTAAGTGATGCTAAAAACTCTACCAGAAAACTCCTAGAAATGATTAAGAGTTTCAGTAAAGTGGCGGGTTACAAAATTAACCTAGAAAAATTAGTTGCCTTTCTTTACATCAACAACAAGCAACTGAAGAAGGAATATAAGGAGAACTTCCCAATCACAATAGCCTCAAAAACAATAAAATACCTAGGAACAAACCTAACCAAAGACACCAAAGATCTCTACAACAAAAATTATAAACTCCTGAAGAAGGAGATTGAAGAAGACATCAGAAGATGGAAAGACCTCCCATGATCATGTATTGGAAAAGTTAATATAGTAACAATGTCCATTCTACCCAAATTAATACACCAAGTCAATGCAATTCCAATTAAAATCCCCAGGACATTCTTGACAGGCTTGGAAAAAGATTCTTAAATTCACATGGAATAAGAAAAGACCCTGAATAGCCAAAGCAGTGCTGAGTGAAAATAGCAATACAGGAATTTCTATACCAAACATGAAACTATACTACAGGGCTATTGTCATAAAAACAGCCTGGTACTTGCAGAAAAACAGACGTATAGATCAACGGAATAAAACTGAAGATCCAAACTTGAGCACATAAAATTTCAGCCACCTTATATTTGGTGAGGGCCAAAAAGACTCAACGGAGGAAAGACAGCATCTTCAGCAAATGATGTTGGCAAAACTGGATCACCACTTGTAGAAGAATAAAATTAAGCCCCTACCTCTCAGCCTGTACAAAAATCAACCCCAAATGGATCAAAGACCTCAATTTGAAACCCAAAATTCTGAAGGTGTTAGAAGAAAAAGTTGGCAGCAACTTACAAGGCATAGGTGTAGGAAAATACTTTCCAAATCAGACAGCAGCTGCACAGGAAATAAGGTGGACAGTTGACAAGTGGGACCTTATTAAACTCAAATGTTTCTTTTTAATTTAAAAAAAATTATTTATTTTTATATGTGTATGAATGTACTGTCTCCATGTAGGTTTGTGCACCTGTGTCGTGCAATGCTGTGGAGGTCAGAAGAGGGTCTTGGATTCCCCTGGAACTGGAGTTCTCCTGGAATTGGAGTTACAGACGGTTCTTAGCCACCATGTGGGTGCTGGGGATCGAACCCAGGTCCTCTGCAAGAGCAGTCGGTGTTCTTAACTGCTAGGCCATCTCTCCAGTCCCTAAACTCAAAGGTTTCTGTACAGCAAAAGAAACAATCAGGGAAGTGAAAAGAAAATCCAGAGAATGGGAGAAAACCTTCACTGCTGATACATCTGACAGAGCATTAACTTCCAGAATATATAAACTACTCAAAAAACAAGGAAGAAACCAAACGACTCACTCAAAAGATGGAGTAAAGAGCTGAACAGAGACTTCAAAATGAGGAAATAGAGATGGCTGAGAAACATTTTAAAAAGTGTTCAACATCACTAATAATTAAGAAAATTCAAATTAAAACCACTTTAAGATATTATCTCACCCCAATAAGTCTGGGTAGGATCAAGAAAACAAATGATACCAAATTCTGGAGAGGGTGTGGATAAAGGGGAACACTCATCCACTGCTGGTGGGAATGCAAACTTGTACAACCACTATGGAAAGCAGTATGAAGAACCCTTAAAAGACTCAAAATGAGCCTACCACCTGACCCAGCCATACCACTTCTGGGTATATATCCATCAGACTCTTCTTAGAGTGGAGATACATGTACAGCCATGTTTATTGCAGCTCTCTTCACAATAGCGAAGAGCTGGAACCAACCCAAGTGCCCCTCAACCGATGAGTGGATACAGAAAATGTGGTACTTCTATACAATGAAGTACTATGCAGTGGTAAAGAAAGATAACATCATGAAATTTGCGGGTAAATGGATGGATCTAAAAGATTTTTATCCTAAGTGAAGTAACAGTCCCAGAAAAACAAAAGATGAATGGTATCCCTCATCTGTGGATGTTAGTTCCAAGTACCTAGGTGTAAGACAAAATGAGCAACATTAATGTTTTATTCCTCTTGATCTAAAGAAAACTGTGCTCTGATATTGGGAATCCCTACAGAGGTTTAGAGCTGACCCAATACTTAATTTTAGACCTTGGATTTTTAGTATATTATGGAAGGCATGTGTGCATCTTTTAGAGTAATATGGGATTAAAATGGAAAGATGAAAATCAAGAAATATGACATGGAAGTAACGTACAGTTTGTTTCCAAAGGATACAATGTTAATATAAATGCAATGTAACAGGGTGGTGCAACTTAGCCTTTCTGGATTCATAAGACCATACTTGACTTCCATACCAATTTGGCCGAGGGACCTGTGGGTAACTTTTTCCTTACCCTCTGAGGCCAACCAAGTCTTAGGGGATTATGCATGGGGGCATCCCTTGAAATGTCCTGCAGAGGTGGGTAACCAGTCATCCTGTTCAGGGAGGTCTTGGAGATCCACTAATGGGACTTCAGCCAGTGTCCAGTCTATAAAGAGGAAAGTCTGCTCATGCTTCAAAAAAGGAAGCCTGGTCTAGCAAGGCCTGATTTTATCCTCAAGTGGATGGAACTGGTGGATGAGGAGCTGAAAGGAACAAGTGCCCCTCCCCCCCCAAAAAAAAAACCCAGGAGACTCCTGAGGACCAGATCCTCAAGTGACCTCAAGAAAACAGAACTTTGGTTAATCTGGGCTAACTGTGTGGCCCTAAGTAACCAGAAGAAAAGTACAATCAGAAATAAATACTCATTAAGATCAGAGAAACTGCAATGCAGACATAAAACTTGAGATCTTAGTAAAAAGACAAAATGAAAAAAGAGAGCACTGTTGTTTGGCCTGTCTTCAATCCTTACAGGGAAGTGCATCTGCTCTGTGGCTGCCACTGCTTTTGGCACTCCTCAAGGACATGAGACACAGCTTTTTAACCTTCCAATGTGGAATGAGGACTGCTGAGATATCCAGTTTGTGAACTAACCAGCTAATGAGAATTCAGCCTCATCAGAATATGGACTGCCATTGTTGGACCACCTAGGCTGTATCATGGAGGCCAGTGCAGGGGGATCAAGACAGGAGGTATGCTTACTGGACTTCATTTGGGGGGCTATGGGAGGAAAAAAACCCCAATGTGGAGCACAATGCAGGGTTGATGGCTGTTTGGGATTGCCAAGGAGGAGACTTCGAGCACTCCCTTAAGGAAAATATGACATCTTTTAGGGAAAAAAATTCTATGTTTTTATTTTACTTTCCTTTGTAACAAAAGTAATTTGCTTATTTCAACTATATTTTATGTTAGTTATGTTGCTCTAGTTATTACCTAAAGGGGTATTGTTTTATGATGGAAATTGTAAATGATCCTACGCTAAAGGTCTTTTTAAGAGATTATAGATATTTCCTTCAGCTAAAAAAATAAAAATAAAGAAAAAATTTAAGGGAGACATCAAAGGTAGGAGTTCTAGGGAGCATTTCTCCCTAGGGAAATATTAGTGAAATATTAACAGGAAAAGATGAGTACATTTGTGCCTGCTGCAAATAATTTTCACTTAAAATACTTATTCTTAGAACAAAAAAAAATCATTTCAAGGTTTATAAATATGCTTCAGAATAATAGTGATATTTAGTTTTTTGTGGGACATATCAGTACAACTTTTATTTAATGTAGTACAGCTTTCTGAATGTGACCAATGTTCTATAATGTCGATTTTATTTCCATAGTCAGAAAAACCATATTCATTTTAATTGAGAACCATCTGAAAAGCAGTGTAACATAATAATTAAAAGGAATTTGTTTTGTTTTATTTTATAAAAAAAAAGAAAAAAGAAAAGTCAGCTGTAATTCTGGTGGGTTTCCCTTTATATGTAACTTGTTTTTCTCTTGTGGCCTTCAGTATTTTGTCTTTCTTTTCAACATCTAATGTTTTAGCTATGATATGGCATGGGGAATTTCTTTTCTGATCTTGTCTATTTGGTGTTCTATGTGCTTCTTGTATTTGTATGAGTTTGTCATTTTTCAGTTTGGGGAACTTTTCTTCTATTATTCTGTTGAAGATCTGATCAATGCCATTTTCCTGGGATTCTTCTCCTTCCTCTATCCCTAGGATATGGAGGTTAGGTCTTTTCATAGTGTCCCACATTTCCTGATTGTTCCAATCTTTGGTTTTTAAATTTTTTCATAATCTTTACTATAGCATTCTAGTTCTTCTATCTTATCTTCCTGACTTGAGATTCTATTTTCTGCTTCATCTAATCTGTTACTGAGGCTTTCTCCCATCCTTTCCTGCTGATTGTTGGATGTGTGTTCTCCTTTTTTATTTCATACTGTGATCTCTTTAATATTTCCATTTCCTTCTGAAGCTTGTCTTTCTCTCCTAGATCCTTCATTCTCTGCTTGGTTTCCTGTTCCATTTCAGCCTGGGTTCTTTTCAGTGTTTCCATTTCCTTCTGGCATTCAACCTTCTCCCCTCTAATTCTTTCCAGAGTTTGTCATTCTCTCCCTTCAGTTTTTTGATTTGTTCTTTACATTCCTTGATTTCGTTGGGTATGTCTATGATTCTTTTAGAATCTGTGTCCTGGGTTATGTCCAGGGAGATCTTGTTGTGGGAGTCTTCCATAGAACTGATAGAATTTGATGGGGATTTGTTGTTTGCTTTTCCCATGGTGTTGATTTTTCATACTTTTGGCACATGGATTTGACTTGTTGATTGTAATCTGATGCGAAATTGGACTGTTTCTTCTTTGGGTTGAAAGGATGTTCCTCTGGGTTAACCGAGGAGTGGCAGATTTGCTGTCTCTTCTTTTACCTTGTGACCAGTCTCTATGGCTGTTCCTACAATGATGGGCATTAGGGGGGGAGGGGGAGGGAGTGGTTTGGCCTGCTGTGCACAGTCTCTACCACAGCTGCAGTTACCAAGGAGTCGCACAGAGGTGCACAGAGTTGCCTGCACCCTTACAGGCCTGAGCAGGAAGTTGAGACTCTACGAGCTCAATGCTTTGATAAAATTCCCTTCTACAACTAGATGTTCACCCAACTTTACTTAA
The DNA here is from genome assembly GCA_009823505.1 of Rhizomys pruinosus. Taxonomy (NCBI): domain Eukaryota; kingdom Metazoa; phylum Chordata; class Mammalia; order Rodentia; family Spalacidae; genus Rhizomys; species Rhizomys pruinosus. The sequence continues at coordinate 427,621 of VZQC01001960.1, read as the reverse complement.
CTATAACATAAAATTTTACTTTATGTTGGCGCATACTAAGCTGCACCAGTGTGCGAATTAACTCATGCTATTTTCCCTTTAGACATTGTTTACAACATGATTTAAAGTTATTAAAAGAGGTAAAAACATAGCTACTTAATAACATATCAATGATCTGGAGGGAACAAAAACAAATATTTAACTAGAGTCTGTAGTCTACCTGCCTAAACATGTCCCTTCTGCAAACTTTGATATTGATTTAAATTCCCTATTTGATTTGGGATGGCATTTTTATTTTGCAAATTTGAAAAAAATTTATGGATCACACATGGTGTGAAAAGTGATGGAGGGATTGCTTAGACAGGCACAGGGTTTCCACATGGAACTTCCATTCCATTCCATAGGTTACAATGGAGTAAGAGAGGGCTGGCTGCAAGATGGCTCAGCCAGGAAAGGTGCTTGCCACCAGGCCTGGTGACTGAGCATGGTCACAGAACCTATAACCTACATGGCAGAAGGGAAAACTAATTCCTCAAATTCTTCTGACCTACACACCTGCACCGTGACAACACACACACACACACACACACACACACACACACACACACACTCTTAGACAAATGTGAAAATTGAGTAAGAGAACACTTTAAAGGGTGAGAGAGGAGACACACCAACAAGGTGGACAACAATGAAAGTCTATGTATTGTTTCATTTTGTTTCCTCATTTCTGTTAGAAAATTCCCTAATTACATGGCAGGATTCACGGCTATGACAAGTTGCTTGAAATAGTTGTGTCCAAATATACCCTTATAGTGTTCTAGCTTTCATGGAGAGAAACCATGATTTTTAAAGGGTCCTAGGACCAAGAGGAATACAATGTGAATACTAACATTTAGTAACCTATCAGGACAAAACAGAAAAAAACAATTTCATATTCATATTCATTTGAAAATACCTACTGCATTGAGTGGTGGAGGTGAATGCTTTAACATTTTTACTTAGCCTAAAATTCTAAAGATTTGCAGAATGGAAGAAAGGCACATGAGTCAGAGAAACAAATGAGTAACAATCTTCAATGTTCTATGACTCACTTTGTACAAATGGAGCACAAGTTTTTCCATCATAAAACACCACATTTATTGTCATTTAATACTGCTGACAAGAAAATTAAAGTTCAGAAGGGCAGGTGACTTATTGAACCTGGAATATTTCATTTGATGAGCTGCTCTCCTTTGGTGTCTGCATGAGATGAAGTATAGGACTCTTTGGTCTTTGATCCACTAGATACACAAATAAGCAAATAAAACCCATACTACTCATTGTCTTAAAAAGGAAGAAAATTCAAACTCTTGGCAGAGGTTCACATTTCTCCAGGAACCAAATTAAAGAAAATTTGGATTTCTTCTTAAAGAATTCCAAATGACATATTAAGAAGAAACTAAATATTGCAAAATGTGCAGAAAACTCACATAATGCATACTTTGCTGTGTGACATTTCATAGGATGAGTACATAATTACTTAATTCCTTCTCAGGAAAAATATGTATCATAAACCCAAGCAATGTGGTCTACAGCCTATGAGGGAGTGGCACTTAGGCAATCTGTAAATAGGCTTTCTCAAATATCAGCTCTATGTAGTTGCTGTTCTGTCATATGGTGGATGCATTTTCTTGTATTGGATTGCAGCATCGGTTCAGTTAAAGTGAAGAGACATCACAATATAAACATCAGAAGAATAAAAGCAATATTTCCACAGCTCTGAAATTATTAATGCTAGGCTTATTTTTCATCCCCCGTATGTGCACCCAACCTGTGTGAACACCTGATGCAATTATTAAGCCAAGAGAAATATAGTATCATGGGTAGGAACTGGCCATGGTGGCTCATGGCACTACTATCCTTCATTCTTCACATGGGAAATCTGTGCTCAAACTGAAAACTAGTAGTAAAAATGTCCACTTTCTCCCACAAGAAGGACACTTCCACTGGTCTCTTCCAGTTGCAGATACCACAGAAAAAAATCCTCTTCTAAAAGGTGAATTAATTTTGGCAGTCTTAACATTTCCATTTCAAATTAAGTGTCTATAAAGGGCAATCTGACTCATGCTGAAATGTTTTGTAAACATGAAGTGTGGTTATAGTGATTTGACATTTTCTCAGCAATATTTTTATCATATATAGAAGTAAGTGAACTTTTAAAGTCGATTCACATAAGTTATACTACTAATAACATTTTCCAGCATTTACCATGTCTGGAGTCCATCAGTTCTAACATACTTTGTCAACTGAAATAATAAATAGAGCTTCCCCATTGTAATGATGCTGTATTAACTAAACATTTTGACTCTTCTTTGTTTATGCTATACTAAACTTCTTCTTTTACAGTTCAGAATACCTCCCACCTCATCCCCACATACAAAGGACCAGCTTTGGTTGCAGAATTTGTTTATATAGTTTTAATGCCACTTTACTAACAACTTTACAAGTTCTGAATTGAGATCTCAGTATTTAAAATTCTCAGGAAACATGTCTCCTCTGATATCTCCTCTTGGGAACTTGGGTACCAAGGTGAGACAAGCTTTGCTTAGTTCTTGATTTTTAGAGAGGAATGAGAATAGTTTCAGATTCAATGGCTCCATCTATTGGAATATTAGTGTAAACTATTTAGCATCCAATCACACACTGCTCTGATTTCTTATGTAAAATATCACCAGTGACAGTTTATCAGCTATAATAGTGCAAATTTCTGGGATCCTAGTTAGATATAGATAGATATAAACTAAGTATATAGACATCATTCACAAATAAATTTGGGGGATGTGTTTAAAAGCAGGTAACAATTGTTACCTACAGCAATGTAGTCTGGACCCTCATTTGATTAACCTGATTGAACATACAACCCCTCACTCCCTGCTGGAAGGTGGGGCTGTGGGGGGTTGGGCACAACAGCCTGCAAATTGGTTTTACATGAAGGATGCTTGTACTCATGGATTATCACTTATAGCTAAAAAACTGGAAAAAAAAAGAGAGAGATATGCAGGACAGTATGGCAGAATGGCATGATCTCGGTTGGGTGGGGGGGTGGGGGGGAAGGGAAGGGGAGATATGCCTAGAACTGAACTGGAAAAATGATGTATGAAATGCACAAAGCATCAATAAAAAAAATTTAAAAAAATTAAAAGCAGGTAACAAGGGGAGACAAGGATTCTGCTTCAGATTGTGAGTACAAAAGGTCATTAGATTTATCATTTCACACAAACAGCTATAATGCTGATCAAATTACATGCTGAAACCATTTATGACATTTTAGGACACTACCATAAAAAACGATGGCGTTGCAAAATGAAAAACATGAAACATGAATTAAACATTTGGTTCAGTGTTAAGCTTGCCACCTATACCCTCCTCATGCCATTGGAAAGTGTCTCATTCACACAAAGAAAGGATAAAGCGTCCACAAGCTCAGGAGAAAGGATGAATCCCTTGTTGCTAACTCAGATGAAAGCTTGTGTGCTGAAATGTCTGGAAAGAAGTGGACAGAGAGCACAAAAGCCTGTATAGAGGTTTTCCTCCAGCCCAGATCTAGGACTGAGCCATGCATGCTTGTGGCAAGACATGTGATGCCTAATTGAGAGAAGCTGCTGTGGTCCAAGTGTTACCTACCGAGGGACACATAGACCACATGCTGCCCAAAGGCGTGGGAATCCAATCCAGTCAGAGCTGGACTCAGAGACCTTACCGAGCAACTCAGACACTCACTATTGACCCAAGAGAGATAATACTCTGGGAACCAGGAGCATGACCTAAAGAAAGAAATAATTTGGGAGGAAAAGGACAATCAATTATGTGGATCTGATTTTTAAAAAGACCAAACACAGTTGGATCCAATAACAGGATGTTCAGTAATGTATTTGCTGCACATTTAATACCTGTTAAAAGAAGAGAACCTGCAACGGACATGTACAACAAAACATTCTTAGAATCTAAAAGTGATTTTAAAGAACAAAATGTGTAAATGAAATCTATAAAAATATGACAAGGTGGGGAAGGGACAAAAAATGAGCAACAGACCCTGCAGTGACGGTAATGTTGAAATTAGTGGATGAGAGGCTAAAACTCCTAATAATGTTTAAAGACTTACAGAAATGTGAATATAACATAAAAATCGAGAGATACTGCGATTTGTAACTAAAAACACAGTGGACACTCCAGAAAAGAGTGAAAACATATCGAACATTTACAAATGTACTGGATGGGATTAAGAATGGATTGCAGAGTTTCAGCAGGAGGAGTTCTGTAGATCCACCTCTCAAACAGAGAGCTAGAAATTATTACAAAAACTTAACCATTGATATCTTGAGAAATTGTCCCAAGGGCAGGCAGCAAATAAAAAAACCATTTCAGAAAAGTTTATTGAAACACCCTAGACCAGCAAGCCTGTATGGCATTGGAACCACTACTTACATTTTCTCCCACTCACTACATCCGAAGAGAATCCAGAGGTTAGAAACAGAGGATGGCTTGTGTCCTTCAAGTTTCAGTTTAGGAATTTTGTATATTCCCCAAAAGGACAGGCCACCCACCCATCTTATCTCTTTCAGATTTATATTGCAGAAGCTGAATTCCAAATGACTACACAGAAATGGTCAGAGGATTTCTTCTTCCACCAAGGACACATCCACTGGACAGGGGCAGATGCTCAGACACACCCTGTCATCTTAGGATGACATGCATGCCAAGCAATATTTCTTTCCCAAAGTAACTTTTCTGTATCCCTGGGGACCTTGTGTATCCCAAGATGACTGTATGTATCCCTAGTGACTATTCATCTGCTGAAGGCAACTGTACACATACTAAGGTGTATGTGGACCTAGACGACGCATTGTGAACAAGATCAGAAGCTTCCGACTTCGGAGTAAATAAATGTCACCAAAATTATCCGTTTAGTCACCTAACAAACATCAGTTCTAATTGTGCTTTGGTGGGTTCCTTATCTTTGTTTTTTTTTTAATTTTATTTATTTATTTTTATGTGTATGAATATACTGTCTGTATGTAGGTTTGTGTACCCGTGTCGTGCAATGCCGCGGAGGTCAGAAGAGGGTGTCGGATTCCCCTGGAGCTGGAGTTCTCCTGGAATTGGAGTTTCACACAGTTCTTAGCCGCCATCTGGATGCTGGGAATCGAACCCGGGTCCTCTGCAAGAGCAGTTGGGGCTCTTAACTGCTAGGCTATCTCTCCAGCCCTGCTCCTTATCTTTGTATACAAATGATTACGTCTTTTTAAAACAGTTCTCCTTATTCATACGTTAACGCATATAAAATAGAAATGACACAATTATTTTAAGGGTGCCAGTAAATAGAAAACACATTTTACAAAATGTAACATCCATTCTTGGTTAAAAAAAGAAAAGTCTTAGCCATGTGGGAAGAGAGGAGATGAAAACAAACCAACAAAGGGTATCTATGGACCACACTCTAATTATTAATGACATATTGAACTATTTTCACTAAGGTGTAAAAATAAAACACTGATGCTCACTCTTACAATTTATATTCATTTTAGAAGTTGAACTCTTAGACAGTGTAGTATAACATAAATAAATAAATAAGATATAAAAGCACATAGAAAAATCTCAAACTATTTTTAATCAGATTTACTTTAATGGTTTATGTGAAAACCCTAACTAATCCAAAATCTCACAATCAGAAAAATATCAAAGTTTTAGAAGAAGTCAATAAATAAATGTGTTCCTATGTACTAGCACAATTATTTTAAACACTTTAAAAATACCATTTGAAAGAATGTCATGAGAATTGTCCAGGATAACCAAGTGGGATTGATTGGTTCCACAGTTGGGGCACTTTTCTGCAGTGCAAAGATGCTACCGTTACTTAACCTGCTAGAGTAAGGTAACAGGTCAGGGAGATCTGCAGCCATGAATCCAGCAAGGAAATCTTACTCCTAGAATAGGCTCTGTGGGCTGGAGACATGGGGATTGGAGCCAATTTCATGTGCTTTTTGTTTTTCCAATTACAACACAAAGCCTTCATAGTCATATAAGAGCCTGGAGACAGCAGTCTGTCCCTTTGTCTACCTTGTATCTAAATATGTTGCCCAGATAGAGGATGGACAACTAAATTTTCAGGAAGAGTCTTATAGTATATTTCATATCATCTGAAAAATGTGAGTACAGAAATTTTCACAGATTGGAATGTTCCATTTTCAGAAACATCAAATATCGTCATGGAATTGTACAAGAAGTGAATATTTACACAAAAGCTCAGAATGAAGAGGGACTTTTAATTTTAAAAAATATTTTATTTATTATTTTTTATTTCTTATGTGCATGACTGTATTACCTGCACGACTGAGCTCATCCATGCCATGCCCACTGCAGTTTGCTGGCAGTGATGTTTGCAAAAAATGAAAATCTCAAATGGCTGAAAGGAATGATAAAATGAAATAGTTTTTTTCAATAGTGTTCTCTCTCTCTCTCTCTCTCTCTCTCTCTCTCTCTCTCTCTCTCTCTCTCTCTCTCTCTCTCTCTCTCTCTCTCTCTCTCTCTCTCTCTCCGGGTCTGTGTGTCATCGACCACCTGCTCTGATGGCTCTCCACCTTATCTTTTTGAGACAGAGTCTCATTGGATCTGGTGGTCATCTGTTGGTTAGACTTGCTGACCTGCAAGCACCAGGGCTCTTGTCTCTGCCCTGCCACCCCTGGAGCCCCTATGCTAAGGTTACCCTATTAAGGCATGCTTGTTGGGAATCCACACTCAGGTCCTCACTGTAGTACAGAAGTCATTTTTACCACCTGAGCCATCTCTCCAACCCCTGAAATCCTTTTGAAAAAGCCTACATAGTATAAAAGATGATAGAGAAACTCAGAACGCCTGCCCCTTCAGAAGAACAAAAGTTAAAGGAAAGTCTTCAACATGCTTTGATGCATATTCTGACATGTGTAATATTTCTTCTGAAAATGTGATAGATTTTATATTAGGGTTGGTTATTCACATTTTACATTCAAGGAAAATTTCTCATTTGACAATTTTATTTTTCTTTTCCTATTTTTGGTTGTTTGTTTTACTTCAGCCTGGCTCGGGATTTCCTAGAAATATATTTCTTTAATATTTTTCTGATTTCACTGTATTACTTTAACCAAATAAAATACCTTTTCTTTGTTTTTACTTTGATTTATTTATGTACTTTTATGTTTATGAGTATTTTTGCCTTCGTGTATGTAAGTGTACCCATGTCATCCAATGCCTGTGGAGGCTGGAAGAGGGAGAGTCAGATTTCCTGGAATTCGCTGACTGTAGGTGTTGCAAACAGAACCTGGGTCCTCTGAAGAGCAGCCTGTGCTATTAACCCTGTGTCATCTCTCAAGCCCTACATTTTTTTTTCCTTTTTTCTTTTTCTCATTTTAAATGAATATTAAGGAGATTGTGTAGTCAAGCATTGCCCATTAAATGTATAGTAACATGTTCAAAATATACATGATAAAATATTTTAAGGTCAGTATATATCCAAAGGCAAATTATTTTAACTTTATCTAATATCACTTAGGAAAGTACTGTTAACTCAAATGATCAGATACTACAATAACTAATATGTACAACATTTCTTCTAAGCTCTAGACTTTCTGATATTAAATATTGGTGGTATAAAATGTCTGCAGCTATAGGATGAACAATTTGAAAAGACTTATCTTATAACTGCAAATCGAACATGGGCTTAAAAAGGAAAATGTTAAACATGAAATGCCTCTGAAAATGTGAAGCAGTGTGCCCATGCTTGTAGGCTTTCTCAATACAGTGATCTTTTCCCTTACAGAAATGAGAAAAGATACTAAAACAACATTTCTAAACTAGAAATGGAAAACGCAAAGCTGACATGCCAGAAATAATATGAAATTCTGTCAAACTGATTGGCATTCTTAAAAACACTCCTAATAATATGCACTAAAAGTACACAAACTGTTACAGTGCCATTCAAACACTACTACTAAAAATCTGTTTTCTAACAATGATAGAATAAAACCAAGGAAATCTGCTTTGAATTTTGAAAGGCTTTTTCTCCCTAAAGCAATGTTTTTTTTTTTTTAAACATACACCAGCAAAACATGCAGGCTTAGATGATTCACAAATAGTGAAAATAAAGCAATAGTCTTCTTTGGATTTCCAAAGTTTCCTAATAAGGGTAAATTCTCATCTAACACCCATCTTCATAAAGAACAACTTTTGGTTTCTTTGGTAATATGTACAAATTGCTGCATTCCAAATCTGTCATTTCTACTCCAATGGTTTTTCTAACAAAAACCAGTGATCTGAGTTTTTCTCTGGAAGAGGTCATAACTAAGTCTCTTCAATCCTTGTAAGGTTTTCCTGCTTTGTATCTTTTAATGTTTTCTTGTTTTTAAATAACTGAGTCGTTGGGGCTGGAGAGATGGCCTAGTGGTTAAGAGCACTGACTGCTCTTGCAGAGGACCCTGGTTTGATTACCAGTGCCCACATGGTGGCTGAGAACCATCTTTGACTCCNGAAAACATTGCTTTAGGGAGAAAAAGCCTTTCAAAATTCAAAGCAGATTTCCTTGGTTTTATTCTATCATTGTTAGAAAACAGATTTTTAGTAGTAGTGTTTGAATGGCACTGTAACAGTTTGTGTACTTTTAGTGCATATTATTAGGAGTGTTTTTAAGAATGCCAATCAGTTTGACAGAATTTCATATTTCTGGCATGTCAGCTTTGCGTTTTCCATTTCTAGTTTAGAAATGTTGTTTTAGTATCTTTTCTCATTTCTGTAAGGGAAAAGATCACTGTATTGAGAAAGCCTACAAGCATGGGCACACTGCTTCACATTTTCAGAGGCATTTCATGTTTAACATTTTCCTTTTTAAGCCCATGTTCGATTTGCAGTTATAAGATAAGTCTTTTCAAATTGTTCATCCTATAGCTGCAGACATTTTATACCACCAATATTTAATATCAGAAAGTCTAGAGCTTAGAAGAAATGTTGTACATATTAGTTATTGTAGTATCTGATCATTTGAGTTAACAGTACTTTCCTAAGTGATAGAAAAAGTTAAAAATAATTTGCCTTTGGATATATACTGACCTTAAAATATTTTATCATGTATATTTTGAACATGTTACTATACATTTAATGGGCAATGCTGACTACACAATCTCCTTAATATTCATTTAAAATGGAGAAAAAGAAAAATAGAAAAAAAAAAAAAATGTAGGGCTTGAGAGTTGAACAGGGGTTAATAGCACAGAGCTCTGTTCAGAGACCCAGGTTCTGTTTGCAACACCTACAGTCAGCGAACTCCAGGAAATCTGACTCTCCCTCTTTCAGCCTCCACAGCATTGGGTGACTGGGTACACTTACATACACGAAGGCAAAAATACTCATAAACATAAAGGAGTAATAAAATCAAAGCAAAAACAAAGAAAAGTGGTATTTTATTTGGTTAAAGTAATACAGTGAAATCAGAAAAATATTAAGAGAAATATATTTCTAGGAAATCCCGAGCCAGGCTGAAGTAAAACAAACAACCAAAAATAGGAAAAGAAAAATAAAATTGTCAAATGAGAAATTTTCCTTGAATGTAAAATGTGAACAACCAACCCTAATATAAAATCTATCACATTTTCAGAAGAAATATTACACATGTCAGAATATGCATCAAAGCATGTTGAAGACTTTCCTTTAACTTTTGTTCTTCTGAAGGGGCAGGCGTTCTGAGTTTCTCTATCATCTTTTATACTATGTAGGCTTTTTTTCAAAAGGATTTCAGGGGGTTGGAGAGATAGGCTCAGGTGGTAAAATATGGACTGTCTGTTACTACAGTGAGGACCTGAGTGTGGATCCCCAACAAGCATGACCTTATGGGTAACCTTGCACTGAGAGGGCTCCAGAGGTGGCAGGGCAGAGCGCAGAGTCCTGGTGCTCGTGCAGGTCAGCAAGTCTAACACACAGATGACCACCAATCCAATGAGATTCTGTCTCAAAAGATAAGGTGGAGAGCCATCAGAGCAGGTGGTCGATGACACACAGGACAAGGGAGGGAGAGAGAGAGAGAGAGTAGAGAGGAGAGAAGAGAGAGAGATGAGAGAGAGAGAGAGAGAGAACCCACTATTGAAAAAAACATAGTTCATTTTCCAAAAAAAAAAAAAAAATCATTCCTTCAGCCATTGAGATTTTCATTTTTTGCAAACATCACTGCCAGCAAACTGCAGTGGGCATGGCATGGATGAGCAGTTCGTGGCAGGTTATACAGTCATTGCACAGAAAGAAATAAAAAATAATAAATAAAATAATTTTTAAAATTGAAAAGTCCCCTCATTCATTTGGGAGCTTTTGGTTGTAAAATAGTTCACTTCTTGTACAATTCCGTGACAGATGATTTGATGTTTCTGAAAATGGAACATTTCCAATCTGTGAAAAGTTTCGTTACTCACATGTTTTCAGATGATATGAAATATACTATAAGACTCTTCCTGACATTTAGTTGTTCCTCCTCTATCTGGGGCAACACCCTATTTCAGTCACCCGTACGACAACAGGGACGACTGTGTCTCCAGGCTCATTATATGACTAAGAAGGCTTTGTGTTGTACATTGGAAAACAAAAAGCACATGAATTGGCCCAATCCCCTGTCTCCAGCCCACAGAGCCTATTCTAGGAGTAAGATTTCCTTGCTGGATTCATGGCTGCAGATCTCCCTGACCTGTTACCTTACTCTAGCAGGTTAAGTAACGGTAGCATCTTTGCACTGCAGAAAAGTGCCCCAAGTGTGGAACCAATCAATCCCACTTGGTTATCCTGGACAATTCTCATGACATTCTTTCAAATGGTATTGTTTAAAGTGTTTAAAATATTTGTGCCCGTATGTACAAATAGGAACACATTTAATTTTATTGACTTCTTCTAAAACTTTGAGTATTTTTCTGATTGTGAGATTTTGGCATTAGTTAGGGTTTTTCACATAAACCATTTAAAGTAAAATCTTGAGTTAAAAATAGTTTGAGATTGGTTGTCTGATGTGCGTTTTATATCTTATTTGTATTTATTTATGTTATACCTACACTGTCTAAGAGTTCCAAGTTCTAAAATGAATATTTAATTGTAAGAGTGAGGCATCAGTGTGTTATTTTACACCTTATGAAAATAGTTCAATATGTCATTAATAATTAGAGTGTGGTCCATAGATACCCTTTGTTGGTTTGTTTTCATCTCCTCTCTTCCCACATGGCTAAGACTTTTCTTTTTTAACAAGAATGGATGTTACATTTTGTAAAATGTGTTTTCTATTTACTGGCACCCTTAAAATAATTGTGTCATTTCTATTTTATAATGCGTTAAACGTATGAATAAGGGAGAACTGGTTTTATAAAAAGACGTATCATTTGTATAAAAGATAAGGAGCAGGGCTGGAGAGTAGACCTACGGTTAAAGAGCGCCCGAGCTGCTCTCGCTGGCAGAGGACCCGGGTTCGATTCCCAGCATCCAGAGGCGGCAAGAGAACTGTGTGAAACTCCAATTCCAGGAGAACTCCAGGCTCCAGGGAATCCGAACACCCTCTTCTCACCTCCCGCTGCGCATTACCGACACGGGTACACAAACCTACATTACAGACAGTAGATTCATACACATAAAAATAAAAATAAATAAAATTAAAAAAAACGAAATAAGCGAACCCCAAAGCACAAGTAGAACTGATGTTTGTTAGGTGACTAAACGGATAATTTTGGTGACATTTATTTACTCTGAAGTCGGAAGCTTCTGATCTTGTTCACAATGCGTCGTCTAGGTCCACATACACCTTAGTATGTGTACAGGTTTTTGGGGCCCCCCCTCAGCAGATGAATAGTCACTGGGATACATACAGTCCATCCTTGGGATACACAAGGTCCCCAGGGAACAGAAAAGTTACTTTGGGAAAGAAATATGCTTGGCATGGCATGTCATCCTAAGATGACAGGGTGTGTCTGAGCATCTGCCCCTGTCCAGTGGATGTGTCCTTGGTGGAAGAAGAAATCCTCTGACCATTTCTGTGTAGTCATTTGGAATTCAGCTTCTGCAATATAAATCTGAAAGAGATAAGATGGGTGGGTGGCCTGTCCTTTTGGGGAATATACAAAATTCCTAAACTGAAACTTGAAGGACACAAGCCATCCTCTGTTTCTAACCTCTGGATTCTCTTCGGATGTAGGAGTGGGAGAGAAATTGTAAGTAGTGGTTCCAATGCCATACAGGCTTGCTGGTCTAGGGTGTTTCAATAAACTTTTCTGAAATGGTTTTTTATTTGCTGCCTGCCCTTGGGACAATTTCTCAAGATATCGATGGTTAAGTTTTTGTAATAATTTCTAGCTCTCTGTTTGAGAGGTGGATCTACAGAACTCCTCCTGCTGAAACTCTGCAATCCATTCTTAATCCCATCCAGTACATTTGTAAATGTTCGATATGTTTTCACTCTTTTCTGGAGTGTCCACTGTGTTTTTAGTTACAAATCGCAGTATCTCTCGATTTTTATGTTATATTCACATTTCTGTAAGTCTTCAAACATTATTAGGAGTTTTAGCCTCTCATCCGCTAATTTCAACATTACCGTCACTGCAGGGTCTGTTGCTCATTTTTTGTCCCTTCCCCACCTTGTCACATTTTTATAGATTTCATTTACACATTTTGTTCTTTAAAATCACTTTTAGATTCTAAGAATGTTTTGTTGTACATGTCCGTTGCAGGTTCTCTTCTTTTAATAGGTATTAAATGTGCAGCAAATACATTACTGAACATCCTGTTATTGGATCCAACTGTGTTTGGTCTTTTTAAAAATCAGATCCACATAATTGATTGTCCTTTTTCCTCCCAAATTTATTTCTTTCTTTGGTCTATGCTCCTGGTTTCCCAGAGTATTATCTCTCTTGGGTCAATAGTGAGTGTCTGAGTTGCTCGGTAAGGTCTCTGAGTCCAGCTCTGACTGGATTGGATTCCCACGCCTTTGGGCAGCATGTGGTCTATGTGTCCCTCGGTAGGTTACGCCTTGGCCCGTACAGCCAAGTGCTTCTCTCAATTAGGGCATCACATGTCTTGCCAAACGGAGGCTGCAGCGACCCTTCAGGTTCTCTAGGATACTGGGGCTGCGCAGGAGAAAGCAGCTCCATATACAATGGCTTTTGTGTCTCTCTGTCCACTTCTTGTTCCAGACATGTTCAAGCACACCAAGAGCTTTCATCTGGAGTTGAGCAACAAGCGAGATTGCATGCCTCCTTGCTCCTGAGCTTGTGGACGGCTTTATCCTTTCTTTCTGTGGAATGAGTGGACTCACTTTTTCCACAATGGAGCATGAGGGAGGGGTGTTAGAGTGGGCAGAGGGACAGCTGGCTGTAAGCACTTGAAACCAAACAATGGTGGTTAGGACTTCCTGTTTCTCTGGGTCTATTAGCACCCAAATGCCATCATATTTTAATAATAAAAAAGGGAAAAAAAAGAAAGGAGCGAGGAAATGATATAGTGTAAACGGGCTAAAAAATAGTAGTCTATAAATATGGCGTGTTCGCTCAAACAGTAATCGATGATTGTTCAGAAGCATTAAAGCAGTTAACAACGATGTTTTTGGTATTCTCTTCTGAAGGAATAGGGATTACATATATAATGAATCAACCCTCTTTGTGGTACAACTTCATCACGATCTTGTAGCAGGAAAATCCTTGTGAATTCAGTGCGCCATCTATTGTTTGTTACTCTGCTTTAATGTTTCTATTTAACATTTTTTTCATTAGTACAATCACTTTTGTGGGACATTTCAAGACGGGAAACATCACATTTTCCAGGTGCAGCAGTGTTCAGGCAGGTTCCAAAAGATCATCCCGGACTCTGTATAGCTGCCATAATTCTGTCCCCACCCAGCCACACCAAACACCAGTCCACCACCCACCGAGCCCAAACCGAAAAAAGACTTCTATATTTGCATCTAGACCAAGAGACCTTTCGAGAGCGTGCAAAGTATTCATCATACCGTATCTGCAAGGCTTTTATTTGTTTTACCATGCATGGAGATCTTTGTTAGCGGTGCGTATAAAGTGGATAAAGTCATGGAGAGATACAAGAGAGCCATCTTCATAGTTAACATTCCAAATATTGCAGGCTGTCTTGGACCCAAAACACCCCAACTGCCTCGCGACTATGAGTCCAGCAGGACAACATGAAGGAGAGTCTCTAAAGCAATGTTTTTTTTTTTTTAAACATACACCAGCAAAACATGCAGGCTTAGATGATTCACAAATAGTGAAAATAAAGCAATAGTCTTCTTTGGATTTCCAAAGTTTCCTAATAAGGGTAAATTCTCATCTAACACCCATCTTCATAAAGAACAACTTTTGGTTTCTTTGGTAATATGTACAAATTGCTGCATTCCAAATCTGTCATTTCTACTCCAATGGTTTTTCTAACAAAAACCAGTGATCTGAGTTTTTCTCTGGAAGAGGTCATAACTAAGTCTCTTCAATCCTTGTAAGGTTTTCCTGCTTTGTATCTTTTAATGTTTTCTTGTTTTTAAATAACCGAGTCGTTGGGGCTGGAGAGATGGCCTAGTGGTTAAGAGCACTGACTGCTCTTGCAGAGGACCCTGGTTTGATTACCAGTGCCCACATGGTGGCTGAGAACCATCTTTGACTCCAGTTCCAGGGAAATCTGACGCCCTCTTCTGACCTCCACGGCATTGCACGACACGGGTGCACAGACCTGCATGCAGGCAGTAATTCATACACATAAAAGAAAGAATTAAACAACCGAGTCACTGTTTTCAAACTGATTTTCTCAGTACACGAAGTGTCCATCCACTTTTGAATCCATTTACATAACAGGCACGTTAGAAGTAGTTTTCGTAAGCAAAATTCCTACCGTAATGGGAAACAAATGCCCAGGTAGTTTGCAGGTAGCTTTTTTAAACATTGGAAATGTATTTCAACTCAACTGCACTCCATGGGTTTCAATTCTTTTTCTCTGGTCAAGGAAGAAGTCAACAAGCCTGCCCGAACATGAAATGTCATTGTTCTTAAATGTGAGCTTACTTTTGAAATACATATACCCAAATGACAATCTTCAGAATGCAGTGGAAAGCAATTATCTAACACATCTAGAAAGGTGAGCTGACTCCCCAAAAGGAGTGCCAGGAGGACCAATCAAAACGCTCCCTCAAAACACACCTCTAGTTGAAGTGGGCCTGCCCAAAACAGCCCGTTATGAGCTAACCATCCCCTTGGTGATGACTCTTGGAAAAGAGGCAGGAAGGTACAACCGCAGCGCAGCTGTGGCGAGGAGAGCATGGGACACACACTCATGGATGAGAGTTTAGAACAGATGTGTTTTTGTGTTTGAGAAAGTAAGGGAAGCAATAGTGATTTTTAGCTTGCCCGCCTTGATGAAATGCAAGCTTGAAGCCCAACTCCCAGTGTGGGAGTTCCTGCCGCTTCTTTCTCCTGTGCATATCCCGTTTCCTTTACAGGTCTCACAGTCATGCAGCTTTAAAACCAGGTTTAAGTTCCAAAATGCAGACTCTGTTGTCATCACCAGTACGGCTTGATATTTATAAATCATATGTTTGCTACAGAGAGACCTTCTCATAATGTCATAAAAGGATTAGTAACTGTGATTCTATAATAATTATTTCAGTGTGGAATTATACCCCAAGATCTAAACACTGTCCTACTAATAAACTTTATCTACAGTTTGTTGAAATACAACTAAGACTTGGCAATCTTGAAATAAAATAATAAGATTTTATCTTTTGAACTAAAAATGTGACATCAAAAATATAATAGGAATAGGTATAATAAGATGCCTAACATGTCTAATGAAAGCAACAAAACACTGCTGAGAGAAAAAAAAATTAAGTGAATGATGAGGAAAATCTGTGCTTATAGAATAGAAAATAATTTTGCTTAGATGCTTATAGCCCTGAAACTGAGCTACAGACTCAGTGAATTGCATAGTGTAATTTTGTGTGCCAGTTCTACACTTTATAAGGAAATGAAAAGATACCTTGAAAGAGAAGAATGTAGTGCAGGACTTGAGTCCTCTGACTTAAACTTTTTTTGGTCTTTTTGAGACAGGGTCTCCCTGCAGCCCCATCTGTCTTGGAACTCACTCTGTATACCAGGCTGGCCTTGAACTCACCGAAATCTGCCCCCTCCCCATGCTAGGATTAAAGGCGTGCACCAAAGCACCTGATTTAAACATTTTTAAGAGGCTGAAACAATACAGAATTTATGAAAATGCTGAACAGTGAATAGATCAGAGCAGATAATCTAGAAGTCAATCCATTTCTCCAGCCCCAGAAGACATTCTCTATTATTTCCAATTTGAACTTTCACAGTATTCTGCCTATACTATTTGGGTCATGATCCATGCTGCATTGGATTTCTGAATGGTGCCTGTCAGGACCCGATCTTCACTGTTTATACATATGTTACTTTTCCTGCACAAGGATTATTTGTTCAAAGGATTGTCTTTCTCTGTTGATTAGCTCTGGCATCTTTCTTGCAACAGAGCAGCTGAGAACCATCTATAACTCCAATTCCAGGAGAACTCCAGTTCCAGGGGAATCCAAGACCCTCTTCTGACCTTCGCGGCATTCCATGACACGGGTGCACAAACCTACATGCAGGCAGTACATTCATACACATAAATAAGTAAATAAAAATTTAAAAAAGAGAATGTCTTCTTGGTTATTAGGTAGGCAATGATTCTTTAGGAACACAGAAAATATGAAACAAATAAGAAAAACATGGTACACAGGACTTCATCCAAATTTAACACTTCTCACCCAAAATATTAGGAAAGGTAATAAAAAAGATAAGCCCTATTTTAGGTGAAAATTACCTATATTTTCATCATCAGTATCCTTCTATCAACCATCTTTCTAACAATCTATCCATCTTTCATCTATCATCCATTCCTATAACGAAGGACCTATATCCGGAATTTTTAAACAAAGTCCTACAGTTTAATATAAAAAGCCATATATGGAACATAAAGCTTATACCCAATATGGAAGCTATTTGTTAGTAATTGCTACAGTGGTGCTGCTGGCAGTTGAAGAGAGGGGTACAAGGCAGAGAAACTGCAAGGTGCCATAGCTATCTGACATCTGAAGTAATAGGTACCTTTCTTCAATCATTCTAAAAGCTTGAAAGTTATCCCCAAGGAGGGTAGAAGTGCTACAGAGAAAATATTGAGAAAATAAACCACCATCCTTCCAAAATGATTTCCAAACCATCCAAGAGCAAACAGAAGAAATGCTCCTAAATGGAAAGTTGAGATTCCTGTGTTCTTCAGCCTGCAGCACTACTTCTGCAAATAAGAATGAAGCATGACTGTACTGAGGCCTCAAGATTCTTTAATAAAATGTAGACACTAGAAAACAGAAACTCTAACATTCAGTCCAGAAGTAGACTGATTTACTTCATCATACACATCCATGTATTTTATTTATCAAGTTTGTATTGGTAACTTTCATCATTTCTTATTCATTTGTCTTTTATTTTTTTTTTAAGATTTCGAATTTTTTTATTTTTAAAAATTGTTTTTGCCTTTGAAGAACATAATAATTTTACTCATTATTTTTAAAATTTAAATTTAATTACTAGTATAAAATTATAGGTAATACCATGTTCTTTAAAACATAAATTTCAATATATATATTTGAATGCATGTATTAACCCATATATGATATTTATGAAAGCTATACACATTTGTGTACAAATGATAGTTTAACAATAATTATTGACATTTTATTATCTACCATGCTATAAATTATGTCATTTACATTTTTTTCTTGAAGTTTTGCAAGCCTGAACTGAATTGAAAAATGTTGTATGAAATACACAAAGCATCAATAAAAAAAAATAAAGAAAAAAGAAAAAAGAAAGATAGATGTATAGAGATAGAGATAGATGATATAGATATAGATATGGATATGGATATAGATATAGATATAGATGATATAGATATTGTCTTTTATTTTTTATGTGAGTGTTTCATCTGCATGTACACATGTGCACCTGTAAGTGCAATGCCCATGGAGGACAGAAGAAAGTATCAGACTCCCTAGGACTGGAGTTAGGACTGGTGGTTGTTAGCTGCCATGTGGGTGCTGGGAACTGAAACTTGGTCTTCTGCTCTTAACCACTGAACCTACTTTCCAGTCTTGGTAACTATCATCTTACAATTGTCAAATACAGCTGATACACAGATAAATTAAAAATCTTTGCAATTATAAAATCAATCCAGTTGAAGGGGCACACCAATGAGATAACAATATTTATAAACTGAAAAATAATTGAGATGCAAGCACTGCCCAGTCAGGAGCCTAGAGGGCTTGGTTGCCTTATATGTTCCAGATCAGCAAATATTCTCATATGGAGGAAGCATGAAGTTACGCCATTTCAGGCGTACACAGGGGACGGAGGATCACTCCAGACTTGCCTATTATGCCAAGGAATTCAACTCCATTCTTTATAATCCTTTCAGAATTAGCAATATTTCTTTGTCTCTTTTCAAAAACATCCCTTTTAGGAAAACTTGTCTGGGAATAGATAGCATTAATTACATATTTTGAGCAATATGTTCCATTTTCTGGAATGAATCTATCTCATTCTGAGGTGAAGTTGGTCCTCCATGGATGTTGGCTTGGCAACTATGGTTTCAGCTAACTGAAGATTAAATATTAATGCATCTCTCAACTTCCTTTATGCAACAGAAAGTGATTAATACAGAAAGCCACAGCTGCCCAAAATGTACAGAATAAGAGACTGTAGAATGCGTATCATTGGATAGGACTTCTATTTTAAACCTCTGCCACCCAGGGCTTAGGAACCATTGTGGGAAAGGAGGTGGAAAGACTAAGAACCAGGGGTGGAGAATGACTACCAGGAAACAGTTTTCCAGGTGCCTGGGAACTTGCCCATATGAACTGACAGCAATGGTGACAGCATGCACAAACCGATGCAAATGCAAACCAGACGAAAATCCAGAACAGAGCTAGAGAAATGGGTAAGAAGCCCCAACCTTATCTGGGCAATGACTGGCAGCTGATCACTGCTGGGTGAGGGAGAGTTGGTCTTCTTTAAGGAGTGATGCTAAATAGATAGGCTAACCAGACTCCAGTGGATGCATTCACACTGAGGGACATCTACATAAACTTGACTCAATAAGATTTAATATACATAACAGAAAGCATGAAATACAGTGGGTGGGATGTAAGGGTGTGCAGATAGGGAAGGGGTCTAAATGCCATTAACATATATTGTATGGGGTTGGCCAGATGGCTCAGTGGTTAAGAACACTGGCTGCTCCTGCAGAGGACTGGGTTCAATTCCCAGCACCCACGTGTTGGCTAACAATAGTCTGTAACTCTAGATCTAGGGAATCTGACACCGTCTTCTAACCATTGTGGTTCACTTACACACATGCCGTGAATGCACTTGTACATGTAAAATAAAAATAAAAGTAAACTATTTTTAAATGAAAAAGATCTATGAAATGCATAAAAATTCAGTAATATGTGTAAATGTAAAAAAAATATTTGGCAAAAACTGTTGTGCATGAATATGCAGACTTTTCTTGTCATTATTTCCTAACCAATACACTATAAGAATTTTTTGGTGGTTGATGGCAGAAGCGGTGCCACCGATAGTCATGACTACACAGAGATGTGACTACACAGAGAGCTTTGCTCACAGCCACAGGGTAACTAAGGGCTAGCAGATAGCCAGGTAGGGATCAAACATTACCAGGCATAGGAGCACATCATTCCTGCCAATCAAGAGAAAGAGCTATCTGCACAGTACAAACCCAGAAAGATGCTTACCCTAGTCAGAAAGCTGTCCTGGACCAGGAAGACTTGAGGAGGTCAAGTAGCAAATGTTTGGGAAGGAGAGGCTCCATGAAGGATTACATGGGCATGTTTAGGCGGGTATCAAGGCTGGTCACCAGGACAAGGTCCCTGTCACCCAGACCACCAGGCTCATCAGCAGCATGAGCACACACAAAGAATGCTTGCTCCAGTTTTGAGTGGTCAGAGAGTCTCAGGTAACCGAAACCATCACAGAGCAATTTTTTCCATGTGACACCATTTTTATCATCAACAAAGTACCAAGTGTATATTGGACTTACTTGGACAAGGTCCCAGGTAGCCCGTGTGTAGTCAAGTCCCCGATATGTACAGGCACACATGTGTGAAAGAGTAATGACTAAAAGAGACGAGTGCGATATCCTTAGCTAAAGAAAAGGGGCCAACCATGACAGTATATGCTAATAAGGTGAATTGCTGAAAAAAATTGTTTATCTAATCTTTATATCGTATTAGGAATTCCAAGCAATGTCAGAGTATAAAGGGATAGATTATATGGAAGAGAAGTGAGAACCTTCAAATTTTGTGTCTACAAGGATTCTGGCCCCAATCCCCTGAGTTCACCAAAGAATGGCTGCATTTGGTTTCTATCTGCAAAACAATGTCTTTTTATTCTTTTGAATCTGCATAATGTCGCTCAAACCTTTCTAATCCACTGTTAGGAATGTAACATTTCTCCAGGCATCTTGATGAAAAGACATTAAGGAAAGTTGGTTTATCTAACCAGAAAAAATAAATAAATAAATATAGTCTCACTGTTGAAAATAGCTGCCATTTTCATTTCTCTTCTCTTTTAAACAGAAATATTGAGTTCAGGTGTGATAGAAATAAACTTCTAATAATAACATTTTTCAAAGGTATATACATATGGTTGGATCTGTGACAATTTTAAAACAACAAAACCAGTTCTTTTCTTCCCATTTATGTTGGCAACATCACAGGAAGTTAAACTGGCAGAAAATTCAGCAGCATGACATTTTGGAGAACCGGTATAATAAATATGAGTTGGCTGAATATTTGAGCATTCCAATTAAATTCCCTTTATTTTTATTATAGATGAACAAGTTGAGCTATGTTTCACAACATATGGTGGGTGTTTTTACATATGCACAATTATTTGTTACTATATTTCAATACGATGATACAAATAAATCTTATTTAGGTATCTATTTTGATTTATTATATGGGAATATATTATAATGCCCACATCATAACTTAAAAATATTTCTTATAGCCCAATAGAGGCATCTAAATCCAATAAACATACCAGAATGTCATCAGAAAACCAGATATCATGCTAGGTATTTTAAGCTGGAAAGGCACAAATAAGGAAAAAATAATCTTACCTAATTATTTCAGGAAAAATTGGAGTAACATTTTCTTTAATTTTTTTAATTTTATTTATTTATGTATGTGTATGAATGTACTGTCTGCATGCAAGTCTGTGCACCCATGTCGTGCAATGCCGCAGAGGTCAAAAGAGGGCGTCGGATTCCCCTGGAACTGGAGTTCTCCTGGAATTGGAGTTTCAGACAGTTCTCGGCCGCCATGTGGGTGCTGGGGATCGAACCCGGGTCCTCTGTAAGAGCGGTCGGCGCTCTTAACTGCTAGGCCATCTCTCCAGCCCTGGAGTAACTTTTTAATAAAGAAAAAAGAAACAGAAAGCAATCCTTTCAGTGAGACTCGATAGGTCAAGGGAGAGGGGTGTGGGTGTGTGTGGGTGTGTGTGTGTGTGTGAGAGAGAGAGAGAGAGAGAGAGAGAGGGGGAGAGAGGGAGGGAAGGAGAGAGACTAATAAAGAAGAGGTCATAAAATTGAGAGGGAGTAGAGGAGCATGGAAAGAGTGGGCAGGAGGAGAGGAAGGGGTGGGAATGATGTAAGTATAGAACTTATATGAAATTCTAAAAAAAATTAGAGCTGCAAAAACAACAAAACAGAAAACACAAGAGTCCAGTGAAGTTCTACTAATGATTTATGCTGCATTCATTGCAAGAAGACGCCCAAAAGGCTCTGGGAAAACCTGCCATCTGCCAACTGCAGCTGTCCAGCTGCTCCTGAAGGATGCTGGCTTCTCTGCACATCCCACCTCCAAACCTCACACAGGTGCCTTTCATCAGTAACATTTAAAGCCACTGACAAGTAAATCTGGTCATTGTAGCTTTTAAATTGCCAAGCCCCATGTTACAGAGTAGTTAAAACCAATATAGATCACACTATATAATGAAAGGAACATCTAGTTTGGTAATTCAGACACATCTATTCAAAATTCCAAGCTATCAGAACTGTCCCTCCACCTAATGAAGATGTGTCCAGTCCCCCAAAACAAAGACCCCCAAATCCCTAATCCCTCAATATTCATTGTCTCCGCAACAGTTGTCAAACTGAGCTAGAAGCTTAATGACTAATACTATTTATCCAAGTCAATAAAAGAGATAAAAGAGGGAGCGGAAAATAATTCAACTGATGCACACATGTCCTGGTTTAAAACAATATACTTTTTTTTTCTCTGAAACTAAGATCTCAGGATCTTCAGAGCCCACGTGTATGAGAAGTAGGCCATGCTCCTGGTTTCTGAGATCTGTGAGTTCTTGCTGTACAAGAAAGTGTCATACATATCATGTTCACAGCCATGAGCATTTGGTTCAGATGGTGAAAATTATTGTCTCCAAGCTGGCATAAAGCTGTTTATCCTTTAGGTTTTTCCATTTTCCTGTCACGATAGCTTTTATGGTTTAAAATGAATTCCCTCGAGCCACATTGTGGCATACACCTCTAATTGCATAGTCGGGAATAAGAGGCAAAAAGGTCAAGCGTTCAAAGTCATACCGAAATACCTAGAAATACCCTGTGTGAGAAAGATAAAACAAATAAAGAAAAAAATCCCACAAGTTGATTCGTTTGTTATGAGTGGTGAAGTCCTCATTACTTTGATAGTGAATGCAGTACCATCAATCTGTAAATGAGGGTTCTGAAGCTCTGGGAGCATAGAAGGCTAATCCTAACAAGAGAAAAATGTCTGTTTCAGAGAGAACGACAACTAATTCCTCCATCATAAGAGTCCAGACAATCGGTCTGACATCAGATGATGGACTAGCTGATCTGGAAAGTGGTGCCATCCGAGGTGCTTAGTGTTTGGACTTTACATTGCCAGGCTGGCCACGCTGGCTGCACAGCAGTGTTCACAGCCAGATCATCCTTCCTTATGAGAAGCCTGTGTTCTTGATCTCATTAATATAACCACAGGCCTATTACTAAGACAAGGCTAATTAGTTCATGGGACCATATAACAAGCGTCTAGGTGATCGGGGAAAAATTGCTGGTTGATATTCACAAAAAGTGAATTATGATAGCAGCCTCATGGAGAGAAAGTAAGTACTTCATACCCATGTGCATTGTGATGGGTCTAGGCTTACAGCTTTGCTGTACTTACCCTCTAGGATAATTCCTTAGCATGTGGCCCAAGTACTACGTACTGTCCATGAATTAGCACTTAACTTTCTCTCTCCTTTCATGCATAGTAGTTGGAGTTCCTTCTAGTGAAAGGTTTTCTCTTACCCCAAGAGAGCTGGGAAGCCACAGCAGTCCAAATGGATGCCAGCATGTCTTGAGGTGCCAACTTAAACCAAGAGCAGTTGTCTTCCTCACTCGACTGGTGAGAAGAAACTCTCCATGAAAATGTAGCATAAACTGAGGAAGCAGCAGCACATTAGGACTAGATTCCATGGTGATGCAGGCCATCTGGACACTGAACGTGAAGTGTGTATGTCTGCAGAACTCACTAAAAACAGCCATATACATCTGCATACATACAAGAAGAAAAGAGATTCCGGATTAGCCCACTGATCTGACTTGCTATAATGAAAGTTATTTATAGTCATATGATCATGGAGTGTCCCTTGATCAGGCGCTGAATCCCCACCAGAACTCAGCAGAAAACCAGGAGTTATTTCTGAAAAAGAGACAGGGAGAGCCATAAAAGGGTCTGGTTCATTGCTAAAATCCCAGTCTTCACAGTGAATTTCTGATGGGAGCTTGCCAGTTCCTCGATAGAAAGTTCCTGTCTATACCATATACAGTGGAGGCTTGAAAAGGCTTGGAGCCATAAGGAACACTTAGGAGATGGTAGAGTAGCACATTGAAATACAGGAAAAGTTACCTCCACAGTTCACGGCATGTCATGTCTTCCTAGAAAATTCAATGAAATGGCAAGCCAGTGCCTTTTCCATCTATCCTGCACGTAGGTACCTCAGCAAACCTCTAGCAGTGTTTTCTACACCTTGCTCATCCAATTTTCCAGGCATGAGCCCATCGATATAAGAGACAACATAAATGCTTTGTGAGTCTGGGCTACAGTTAGGATATGTGGATCAGATTCTTCTGACAGTTGCTAGAAAAATGACACAGTTCTGAAATAGGCCAGTTAAGTTGTACTATTGTTTTATAAGGTAAAAATTGTTTCCAGTTGTCTTTATTAATTAGTATAGAAAAAAGGCATTATTTATACAAGTGGTTGAAACCTGAGTCTGTAACTTACTTTAATTCCATCTCTGAGGCAATGATACTTACTGACTAATAAGGAGGTGTCCACGTTTTCTTTACATCAGACTCCAAACCTGGTGTGATGATTTGGGTATGAAGTGTCCTTCCACCAGCTTTGTCTATAGCTGGTGGATATAATCATTAAGGTGTGATTAAGTCATAAGGATTCTCATATAATCAGTGGATTCATTATTCATTGATGGACTCATAATTGGATGGCATTATCGAGAGGGAATGGGAAGTGGGGCCTGGTTACTTTGGATAGATTACTGACACAAGCCTTTCATGAGGCTTGAATGAGAAATGTCTCCCATAAGCTCAAATATTGGGACAATCGGTCCCCAGTTGGAGGCATGGTTTGGGAAGGTCATGAAATTTTTAGGAGGTGTGGCCTTGCTGGAGGAAGTGTGTCACTGGGGGCAGCTTTGGGGGGTTCATGGCCTTGCCCCACTTCTAGTTTACACTCTCTGCTTCATGATTACAGTTGATGTGAGCTCTCAGCTTTCTGCTCCTGGGCTGTGCCTGCTGCTTGCTGCCATGCCTGCCCAACGTGATGACTCTTAATATTCAGGAACCATGATCCCAAATAACCTCTTTCTTCTGTAAACTGCCTTTGGTCATGGTGTTTTATCACAGCAACAGAAAAATAACTGATATACTTTTGAGGACTATCTTTTCTTCTCTCTCCTCTCCTCCCCATCCCTCCACTGCTCCCCTCCCCTCCCCTCTCTTCTCATCCCCTCCCCTTCCTTCCTCTCTTCTCCTCCCCTCTCCTCTCTTCTCTTGTCTCCTCTCTTTCTTGGTCCTTTCCTTCTTGGCCTTCATGATGTGAGCAGCCTCCTATGTCACATACTCTTATACCACAATATCCTGACTTATGAAGATCTTGAACAATTAAGACAGTTGACAATAGCATGAAATCTCTGAAACTCTGAACCAAAATAGATCTTTCTTCACTTCAGGGATTTTTTTTTCAAGTATTCTTCATAACAGACACAGGTATTAGTCTAGAATAATCCCAGCCCTCTTTCTCCCTCTCTCCCTCCCCCTAAATATCATGACCCCTTCCCAGGCTTATAAGCCAGTTCAGCTGCTCTCAAGATCTGTCTTTCTCATGTTCACTTACTAAAACACTTGAATATTTTTATAGCAAATTTATGTCACGTTTTGTTGATTTCTCAGAGGTAATTTGCTACAATGCCCATGAAAACTAAGTACTTAGTAACTTCGTAACTTCCTACCGAATCCTAGGAACTTTTCACATTTGCTTGAAAGCACTATGTTCCCTCACATTAAGACAGTTTCCCATAAAAGAGACTCTTAGTGATACTTAAAACCTTTTCCACTTTCTCTCTTTTAGCATCTGTTAGCTCTATGCATCCAATTCTACAGGCAAGAGGACACTCAGAGGACACAATTTAGGAACATGGTAGGACAATTTAGAATGAAAATATGAATATTTCTATTATCCATACTACTGGACTTGTATATGAGATGCTCTCAATAGCTGAATAAGTAAAATTGAAGAGCTTGTTATGAATACAGTTATGAACTAAGACCATGTTATTTTGTTTCAAGATGTATTAATATCACATATCATTATTTGCATTTATTTGAAGCAGACCTTACATAATATTTTGATCTATATTTATTTAAATTATAAAATGTGTATGTTTATATAGTTATTCATGAATTTGGATACAACTTACAATTACTGATATATAGTCTTTTTGGTTCTCTTTGGTTCATATTTAATAAGCAAGCACTTCAGAATATTTATCTGTTTATTTTGTACCCAAGGACATCAGGGTATGAGGGAAAGGTATTGAACCCAGTCACTCATTCACAAAAGTGAGAAATAAAGCATCTCCCATCGAACATCTGTATTTATACACAGACAAACATTACTCTCAGCTTTAATCAGAGAAGCCTCTATTCACAAAAAATAGAAGTGAATACATAGACAGAGGGCTCTATAAGATGTTAAGAACAAGTGAAAGTTTTTGATCAGCCTTGAACAAGACATTTACGACACCCCGTTGAAGTTTAGGGGTCATTGTAGAATAGGAGGAAGAACGAATGTAATGGATAGAATGCAATAGGTGGAAAATACAGAGAATGACTGCAAAATGCCATCTTCTTTGTAATTGAATTTTTTTATATGTCATACAAAACATCTCACTCCATCTTAATCACTTTTATGCCCTTTTTCCATTAGCACCACCCTGGAATTCACACACTCTGTCATTTGTGCCCAGGCCTGTTGTGTCAAGTTGGTGTCCCCAGATGTTCCACAGTGCAAGTTCATCTGCCGAGGTCTAGTCAGCCCATCCAGAGTCCCCATCTTTAAGAAGATCATCTCTTCCTCACCCAGCAGTAATCATCTGCCAAGAGATCTTCTGCTAAGATTGGGACCTGATGCCCATGTTCACAGTTCTATGCTGGGTTTTCTCTGCTTCAGTTTGCGTGGGTCTCATGCCTGCTGACACCATTGCTATAGGTTCATATGAACTGGGTTCCTGGAGCTTGTAAGATTCTATTTCCATAGAGAAATAGAATGCACCTATTCCCTGGCTCTTAGAATCTTCCCACCTCTGTTCCTTTCCACCTCAGTGGTCCCTGAGCCCTAGAAGAGTGAAGCTTAATGTAGGAGTCCTGTCTGAGGACCACACTCTACAGACTCCTTCTAATCTCCATGCTTTGACCATTTGTGCCCTTTTGTGTTCCTGGCCCTCCATTGCATGTGGGAGCTTCATTAATGAATGCTCAACTCGCAAAATACTGTCTATAGCCATAGCAATCATGAACTCACAGCAGGTGCATTTAAATTTCATGGGACCTACACAAGACTAGCCCAGGCAATTGTCAGCTATGAATGAGGGAAGAGCTTATGGGACCATACCATTTACTGCTTAATTATTGGCAACTAATATATTCTAGGAGAGGATGAAACTTATTATACAATTGTGGACACACTTGTGAGCCCACTATCGTCACAAAGATGACCCTAGTTAAATTCATCAGGACACGAAACAAAACAAGAAGTCATGGATATGTGATTTAGTTTTATATTATTGTGATAAAAACACTCTGACCAAAAACATCTTGAGGAGGACAGCGTTTCTTGCATCTGGCAAGATGTGACAGTCCATCAATGAGGGAAATCAGGGCAGAAATTCAAGCCAAGAACACAAGGCAGGAAGTTGGAACAGGAACTGCAGCAGAGTTCATGGAGGCAGGCTGCCTACTGGCTTGCTTTCCCCTAGCCATCGCAGCTCCCTTTCTTATACAGCCCAGGTCCTGCCCACGGATGGCACTACCAACAGTGCACTGGACCCTCCCATGTCAAGTAGCAATCAACAAATGCCCCACAGATGTGAACACAGGCCAATCTGATAGAGGAAATTCATCAGTTAAGGTTTCCTCCTCCCAGAAGCCTCTGGGTTGTATCAAGTTGACAAAAACCAACCAATACAATATGAGAAAGATATTTGTAGGAAGAAGGGAGACTGATGTGGAGGACCCATCAAAACAGAATGCATAAGACCATACATATATTTTTAAACTAAAATGGACAAGGGAAAACCAATTAATTCTACATCACTCATAGTTTTTTTTTTAAGTATAATGTTCATATTATAATGAACACAGAATTTCTCTCAAGTAGAATTAAAATGGTTTGTATTTTAAGGGGACAAAATAGTTCTCAAATCCCTACCTCCAGCAAAATCATCCTTAAATTCATATGGAAAAGCAAAGGACCCCGGATAGCCAAAGCAACCCTGAGTAAAAAGAGCAACATGGGGGAAGGGGGTGGCTGGCGGGGGGGATAACCATACCTGACTTCAAACTATATTACAGGGCTTTTGTAATAAAAACAGCCTGGTACTTGCACAAAAACAGACAATTAGATCAATGGAAAAAATTGAAGATCCAAATGTGAGCACATGCAATTTCAGCCACCTCATATTTGATAAGGGACCAAGAAGACCCAATGGAGGAAAGAGCATCTTCTGCAAATGGTGCTGGCAAAACTGGATTGCCACTTGTAGAAAGATGAAGCTGAACCCCTACCTCTCACCATGTACAAAAATCAACTCCAACTGGATCAAAGACCTCAATGTGAAACCAGAAACTCTGAAAATGATAGAAGAAAATGTTGGCAGTAAACAACAAGACATAGGCACAGGAAAAGAATTTCTAAATCAGACAGCTGCCTCATTGGAAACAATGTCAACAATAGACAAATGGGACCTCATTAAACTAAAAAAAAACTTCTGCACAGCAAAAGAAACAATCAACAAAGTGAAGAGAAAACCCACAGAGTAGGAGGAAATCTTCACCAGTGATACATCACATAGAGCATTAACATCCAGAATATGCAAATTACTCAAAAACCAAAGGACCAAGAAGAAAAAGACACTACCAAAAGATGGAGTAAAGAGCTGAATAGAGAATTAACAAATGAAGAAGTGAAGATAGCTGGGAAACATCTCAGAAGGTGTTCAACGTTGCTAATAATTAAGGAGAAGCAAATTAAAACCAGCTTAAGATTTCACCTTACCCTGGTAAGAATGGCCAAAATTAAGAAAACAAATGAGACCAAATGCTGGAGAGGTTGTGGGGAAAGGGAAACACTCATCCACTGCTGGTGGGAATGCAAACTTGTGCAACCCCTATGGAAAGCAGTGTGGAGAACTCTTAAAAGACTGAAAATGAGCCTACCACCTGACCCAGTCATACCACTCCTGGGTATATACTCACAAGACTCATCCTATCTCAAAGACACATGCACATGTATGTTTATTGCAGCTCTCTTCACAATAGCAAAAAGCTGGAAGCAACCCAAATGTCCCTCAACCAACGAGTGGATACAGAAAGGGTGGTACATCTACACAATGGAGTTCTATGCAGCGGTAAAGAAAGATGATATCGTGAACTTTGCAGGTAAATTGATGGAACTAGAAGATATTATGCTAAGTGAAGTAACACAGTCCCAGAAAAACAAACGATGTATGGTGTCCCTCATTTGTGGATGCTAGCATAAAATCCCTAGTTGCAAAGCAAACTGAGCATCATCTGTATTATATTTCTTTTTTATATGAAAGGCAGCAGTATGGTTAAAAGTCAAATCTTTTAATGGGCTTGAGAATTAACCTACCAGTTATGTTCAGATTTTGTAATATTGGTATATGGGTGGAGGATATGTATGCATATTTTGAAGTAATGTAAAATTAAAGGGAAAAATGTGAAAAAAAGACTGAGAGAAAGATGCAAGACATATATGGCAGAATGCAGGAACAGGTGTAGGGTGGGGGTATGGAAAGGGGAATGTGTCTAAATTGAACTGAGAAATGATATATAAAATATGAAATACATCAATTAAAAAGTAAACAGTGGGGGCTGGAAAAAATAAAACAATAGCATATAAAAATTAAAAAAAGAAAAAATAGTTCTCAAATCATTTTTCTTCTGATCCTGTCAATCAGCTGATAACCAACTTGCTCTCAATTAATTTTTACAGGCTGGTCTTCTAGGAGTTTCAGGTTTTATGTTGAAGTCTTTGATCCATTTGGAGTTGACTTTGTGCAAGGTGAAAGATAAGGGTTCAATTTCATTCTTTTACAGGTGAAGATCCAGTTTTTTCAGTACCATTTGTTAAAGGTGTTGTCTTTCCTCCATTGTGTGTTCTTGGCATCTTTAAAATATCAAGTGGCTGAAACTGCATGTACTCATGTTTGAGTCTTCTGTTGTGTTCCATTGAGCTACATGTCTATTTTTGCTCCAGTACCATGTTGTTTTTATGACTGTAGCTCTGTAATATAAACTGAAGTCTGGTATGATGATCCACCCAATGTTGTTCTTTTTGCCCAAATTGCTATCTCTATGCAGGGTCTTTTGTGATTCCATATGAATTTTAGGATGATTTTTCCCTAGCTCTGTAAAGGATGTTGTGAGTATTTTGATTGGGATTGTATTGAATCTATAGATTGCTTTTGGTAAGATGCTCATTTCCACATTATTGCTTCTGCCAATCCATGAGCATAGTAGGTCTTTACATCTCCTAGTGTCTTCCCTATCTCTTTCTTTAAAGACTTGAAATTTTCATTGTAGAAATCTTTAAAATATTTGGTCAGGTTTATTCCTAAGGATTTTATTTTGGACCTAAGTGATTGTGAATGGGAGGGTTTACTTGAATGGTGTTTCTGATTGTTTGTTATTGGTATATAGACAGGCAACTGATTTTTGTAAGTTTATTTTGTAACTGTCACTTTACTGAAAGTTTTAATCATTTCTAACAGGTTTATAGTAGAATCTTTTGGGTCTCTTATGTATAATGTTATATCATCTGCAAATAGATAATTTGACCTCTTCTTCTCCCATTAGTCCTCCTTTAATTTCTTTCTCTTGTCTTATTGCTCTTGCAAGAGTTTCAAGCACTATACCGAAAAGGGGTAGAGATAATAGACACCCCCATCTGGTTCCTAATTGTAGTGGGAATGGTTCCAGTTTTTCTCCATTTAGAATGATGTTGGCTATGAGTTCATTTCATTTAGCTTTAATTATGTTTAAGTATGTTCTCTCCAGGCTAATTCCTTCTAGAACTTTTAAATCATTTTTTTTTAATTTTATTTATTTCTGTATGTGTAGGAATGTACTGTCTGCATGCAGGTTTGTGCATCCGTGTTGTGCAATGCCGCAGAGTCAGAAGAGGGCGTCAGATTCCCCTGGAACTGGAGTTCTCCTGGAATTGGAGTTTCAGACGGTTTTCATCCACCATGTGGGTGCTGGGGATCGAACCTGGGTCCTCTGTAAGAGCGGTGGGCAATCTTAACCACTAGGCCATCTCTCCAGCCCCCTTCTAGAACTTTTAACCATCTAGAACATTTTGCCATCTTGGGCAGAGTCACCAAGTCCGTGTTGGGACTCTCTATGGACATGGGGGGAAGGGAAATTCTGCTCAGCCTGTAAATGGTATCTTGTCCACATTCAGTTTATAGGCAAGCCTGAGTAAACTTGTTAGACTTCCCTAGACTGTGGTTCAGAGAGCCTTACTTTGCTGGCCATGGATACACAGGGGTGGGGGAGCCAAGACAGATGTGTGTAGGCATCTTCCAGGTGGAATATCATTTATGAGGAATACTGTTTGCCGATCACTTTATGTTTCCCACAAGAATTAAATGAAGCAACTGTACGAAAGAAAATGTATACTTTGCTTAAAAATAGTGCTGCTGGCAAATATTTTGGTAGCTCAACCAAAAACATATGGAGAAATCTCTTTAACAATCACAATTTTAATAAAAATGTTATTGACTCTGAGTATTTTCATAGAATGTATTCTGATCATATTCAGGCTCCCTTGTCCAATTTCCTCTCAGATTCACCCCCATCTCCCTACCCCATTCGCTTCATGGTCTCTATTAATTTTAAGGCCCATAGGGTGCAATTTGTACTCTCCAAAAGCTCTTGGGTGTGGGTTCCTCTCATGGAGTCTGGTTAATCTACCAAGCATGATGTGCTTAAAGAAAACTGGGTCTTCCTCTCCCAGCGACTATCAATTACCCCAGATGGGGCTAAGGCTCCTTGTCCTGTGCTTCCCTCCATGCTGGGTTTTTGTCTAGCTTTGTCCTGTGCATGCTGTCATAACCGCTGAAGGGTCACCTGTGTAACTGCCAGAAAATTGTGTCCAGAATATAGAGCTTCCTTGCATTCACGTGCTACCTCTGGCTCTTGCAATCCTTCTGCCCTCTCTTCTACAATGATCCCAAGCCTTGAGAGAATAGGGGATGAAATGGTTGTTTTGTCTCCACAGTCCATATAATTTTCCACACATTGACCAGTTGTGAGTCTCTGTGCTAATTGCCATCTGCTGTAAGAAGAAGCTTTTCTGTTGAGAGTAGAGAGATGTACTAATCTATTTATAATTATACTAGTTATAATTATAAATCGCTATGAACCAATTTAAAACTACGTTCATTTAGCAAGATGATAATCATAGATTCTCCCCTAGGGGTTGTGGCCCATCTCACCACAGGTTCTCGGGTCTGATAACAGTGCCAAGTGTGGGTTACATCTCATGAAATGAGCCTTGAATCTAATTAGGAAGTGTTGGTTATTCACATACCATTCATGTTGCTATGCACCAGTGGGCCTTATCTTGCCAAGCTAGTCATAATGTTGTTTGGGTAAAGTTGGTGATGACTTTTTGCTTTCATTAGCATGTATAGCCTTTTCTAGGACTGTAAAAGCTAAGCAGTAGAGACAGAGCTTTGAGGTCAGGACTAGCTTGGTTTCTACATGTTGTTGTACAAGTCACATACATAGTGTCTTCAGTGATAGGGTCTTAGTTCATGTTCTGGAGAACAACCACGAGCAATGGCAATAGCCAGTGTTGTCTGAGGGTCTATGGGATCTCTCTGGTCAACAAACTTAAAAGCAGAAGCTCATTCCTAGCATTCGGATTTTTATTTGCTAAGGTATGGTTTCTGGAAGGGTCACTGTCCTCTGCTACAGGGTAACTCCATTTTATTTTTCTATTATGGTAGTAGGTTTCCCTACAGTTTTTCCAAAAGGCCCTCAGCATTAGTTACCTTTCCCCGAACTCCTTCCCCTGCTCTGCCCTCCTGTTCCCCACTCCATTACCCCTTCTTAGTGCATCATTCCTGTCTCATTTTGTATCACTGTATTTATATCACCGCATTCTATCTATCCTCCCAAGAAGACCCCTGGCTCATGGCCCCTAACTAATTCCCTGCCTTCTATGTATTTTCCCCAATTGAAACACACATATATAAAGTTTCAAAGATAGCATCTATGTATGAGAGAGAAAATGAAGCATTTGTCTTTCTGGGTCTGCATTACCTCACTCAAGATGATGATTTACAGTTCCATCCACTGACCTGCAAATTTCGTAACTTCATTTTTCTTCACAGCTGAATGCTATTCTATTTTGTAAATGCACCATATTTTCATTATCTATTCACCAGTCAATGGACA
The DNA here is from genome assembly GCA_009823505.1 of Rhizomys pruinosus. Lineage (NCBI taxonomy): Eukaryota > Metazoa > Chordata > Mammalia > Rodentia > Spalacidae > Rhizomys > Rhizomys pruinosus. The sequence goes on along the minus strand of VZQC01001960.1, from coordinate 394,189 downwards.
TCTAGATGATTTCTGTTTTCTGGCTATTGTAAATAGAGTAGGCAGGAACGTGGATGAGCAGGTGTCACTGTAGGATATGGAGCTCAAGAGTGGCATGTCTGGATCATGTGGTAAATCTATTTCTAGATTTTTGAGGGATCTCCATGCTGATTTCCATAACAGCTGCACCAGTTTTTACTCCCTTCAGCAGTGAAGACATGTTTCCCCCTTTCCCTGCATCCTTGCCAACATCTTTATTTGGAATCTTAGCCATTCTGATTAGGGTAAGGAGACGTATCAAAGCAGTTTTACTTTGCGTTTCCCTGATAGCTAAAGATGTTGAACATAATAAAACCTATTTTTAGCCACTTGTAGTTCATTTTGAGAAGTCTGTTTAGTTTCTTACACCATTATTTTGATGTTAATTTTTCTAAGTTCTTTATATAATCTAGATTCTAACTCTCTTTGACATGCACAGCTAATAAAGCTTTTTTTCCCCATTCTGTGGGCTGCCTCTTCAACCAATTATTGATGTTTTTTAATCCATATAAAGCAAGAAATCAATAAATACCTGTCCATTCGTATATTCATTTCTATTTCTATGTCATCTTAATTTTGTTACTAATATATCACCAAATAATAATGCATTAATAATTGCTAATGTATCATTTTTATTAGTCATAGATAATAATTCTTAAAATTTTAAGAATTGGATATTAAAAGTCAAATTTCTCTGGTGGCCTGAGTTCAAACTGTATCATGATACTTTTGCATTCTTTTTAATGAACACATTATGCTTTCAAGAGGGGTCAATAGACAACTGTCTTAGCTTTGTTTGTCATGACAGAACAGCATATGGTATATAACAAGCAGCAAGCACTTCCTTCTTGTACTTGCAAAGACTAGAAATGCAGGGCAAGGTCTTGGAAGACTGTGTCTCTTGATGGCCTCATTCCTGGCTCCTAGACATAGTCTTCTCACAATGTCCTCATATGGAGGAAAGAGGGATAGAAGTTCTGTAGAATCCTTTTCATAAGGGCATAATCCCATTCATGAAGACTCCATTGTTAAAAATACAAATCCATTCCTATAAGAACACCCCCCCTGCTGGATGGTGGGGCTGTGGGGGTTTGGGCACAACAGCCTGCAAATTGGTTTTACATGAGGGATGCTTGTACTCATAAATTATCACTTACTGCTAAAAAATGAAAAAAAAAACTGAGAGAAAGATGCAGGACAGTTATGGCAGAATGCATGATCTGGGATGGGGTGGGGTGGGATGGGGGGAAGGGAAAGGGAAATATGCCTGAAATGAATTGGAAAATGATGTATGAAACACACAAAGCAGCAATAAAAATAAGAAAAAATAAAAAAATAAAAAAAATAATAAAATAAAATAAAATACAAATCCATCCAGGTGTGGCATCCTGTGCCTTTAATTCCAGCACAGGGGAGGCAGGTGCTCATTCTCTGTGAGATTACCTTCAGTCAGCAGAGCTAGGGCTACCGGAAGACCCTGTCTCAAAACTAGTACCACACCCTGAATACAAATCTATTTGGAAAGCTTTCCTTTGCAGAAAAAAATATGTGCTGTTGCAGAGGTTTCTCTTCAAGAAATGTTTTTCCTAGTTCAGCCATGCAGACACTTGGAGGTTGCTATAGTGGCAATTCAAAGTGACCCAATTACATCTCAGCCTGGCAGCAGGAGTTGGCAGCATCATGTAGTGGTGTAGTTTTATATGCATACAGAATGCAAGTGTTATAGAGTCATTGAGGCTTGCACTAAGAGAAAAGTCTTTGGGGTCAGTCAGTACAGGACAAGGTTGAATTGCCTGCAAGGTGTCCCTTGAGAAGGTGAAGCCATAAAGGTGAGGGCTAAATTACCATGGAAATCCTAAGATGTTGGCACTGTGAGGAGCCTGAGCAGTCTGCCTAGGAAAGATCAAACCACTGTGTGAAGTCAGCCCCAAAGAAAAGCCATGTGTGCTGTGGTTAGTAGGGCCATATGGACAGGGCTACCAAGCCCATGAGAGATACGATGCCACCATGAGCCCCAGAGGCCAGACATAGAGATGTGGAGTCTAAATGTTCTCTTCCTGGGTTTTAGGCTCTCATTTGTCGAGTTTTTCTTTGCTATACTGTGATTCCCTTTTTGAATTGGGAGTGGCGACGGGTGTCATTGGATATTGGAAGTATGTAACTTGGTGTTTGTATGAGTGCTGAACTCTGAGAGAGTGCTTTGAGTCTTGGAATTCACTTTCAACTGCTGACTTTTAGATAATATTGGGACTCTTAAGACTGTGGGGTCTTTTGAAGTTAGACTGCATATTGCATTATGAAATGGCTATGAGTCTATGAAGCCAGGGGCAGAATGGTATAGTTTGATATGACATGCTCACCACAGCTTGGTTCACTAGGTTCACAGCTGGTGGCACTGCTTAGGAGGTTATGGAATCTCTGAGGCAAAAAGCAAGGTTAGTTGAGGTGTTCGGCAGAGCCGTGACCCTGAAGGTTCCAGGCTGGCCCTGCCCAGACTAAATTCTTTCTGCTTCCTGATCCAACAAGATGTGAAAATCCTGGAACACACGTCCTATCCACAATGAACTTCACACGGCTTTCCCTGTCACAGGAGCTACAATAAATTCTTCCTCCCTTAAGCACTTTTATGAGCATTTTGTCACAGTGTTGAGTAAAGCAAATAGATCAGTGGATTTGTAGCCTACATCTGCTCAAAGTAAAGTTTTTGTAAAATATTTTGAAAATCAGGTAAAGAGAAGATGTTTGTCAGGTTTCTATCACTGGGTCAAAAAAACCTAAGAAAAACACTTTAAATGAACAAAGGTTTAATATGGCTAAAAATTTCAGATGTTTTAGTTCACAGTTGGCTGGCTCTGTTGTTCTTACATGTTTGGCAAGGCAGATACATGAGAGAAGATCATGTGGGCAAAAGCTGCTCACCACAGCATCCAGTAAGCATGGAAAAAAGCAAGGGACTAAGATAAAGATAAACCTTTCAAAGCCATGCTCCCAGCCACCTCCAAGGTTTTCGCTTCATCCCAGGAATTCATTCAATCATAGATCTTTTTTCTCCCCACTCCAGCTTATTCTCTTTCTTTCTTCAAATAGTTCCCCTTCTGTATCCTCCTTTTCTCTTTATTTTTACTCTTCTTCTTTGACAATCTCCTGCTTATAGACTGAATTACTGGTCATAACCACCTTCCATTCCTCTCTCTTATTTTTCCATCTCTCACATGGAAAATTTTCTTCTCAATAAACCTCTCTTTAATAATGACTCACTATTTTAATTAGGGTTATTTACATGTATATGAATGGAAGTGTTCTTACTGGAACACAGAGAACTAATCTATGGCTGTACCACTGATGAAAATAACTCCTCTCCCCAGCAACCATTAACTGTCCATAGACCCCAGTGAGGGGTAGGGCCTCAGGAGCCGCTACCCTACAAGCACTGAAATGGGGATGGGCCCAGTTGTATGCAAGTCTGGCACAGGGGCAGTGAGTTCATGCATGCAATGGCCATGCCATGTCATGTCCAGAAGACACTGTTTTGTAGCACTATCTTCTGGATCTTCCCCAAGCCTTAGAGGGGGTAATATATTCAGACTTTGACCAGTTATAAATTTCTCATTAACTAACACGACCTACACAAAGAAGATTTGAAGTCTGAGAGCAGCACTAACCTCTCGATATAAATGGAGGTATTTAGAAGGCAGTCTGACCCCATGACCATTTAGCAAACAGCAGTCATAGATCATTCTTCTATTATGTCCAGGGCCTCCCTAGCAATGGGTACTTAACCAGGTTTACAGTACCAGGTATGAGTTCCCTCCTGTGAATTGGACCTCAAATCTAATCATCCATTACTGGCATGTCACTATTGTACCAGTATAACTTGCAAGGCATATCATTATTATATCTCATACAGCTAGGTAGAACCATTGATGACTTACTCTTCCAGAAACTTGCATAGCATCTTCCAGCACTATGAAACCTAGCCAGTGGGGATGAAGCTTCAAGCTCTGATCCAGTTTGATTCTTCAGTGCCCTACAATTGAAATTCTGGTGTCTTAAGTAAAAGGCTCTTATCATCTAGTTCTGGTAGGCAACCAAGGGATTATAACAAACTGCAATGCTTTGGAGGCTCTGTGGTCTCCCTGAATAATAGCTCATAGAAAGGCATCCTGGTTACACATGCACACAGCACAACACCAGTGTATGCCCAGCACATGGCATGAGTGGAATTCACCTGTGTCCTCCACAACAACAGCCTGCAAAAAAACAGGTGAGCTCTGCCTGCCTGGGTGCTTTGGGCAGCCCTGTGCCCCGTGGAGGCTTGGTATCTCCCGAGACCTTCCAACCTTCAGGTCCCAGCATACGATGTGGGTGGAGTTAGATGCACACACAGCACAACACTTGTGTGCACTGAGCAAATGGCGTGAGTTGTAAGTTGGCCAACAGGGTACCCATGCACTCCTGAGGATCTAGCAGGTGCAGTATTAGTGATTGTAATCTGAACAGCCAAAATTAAGGCACCAGAACTGAAAGAAACAAATAAACAGGGCTGGAGAGATAACCTAGTGGTTAAGAGACCGATTGCTCTTGCAGAGGACTCGGGTTCTATCCCCAGCACCCACATGAAGGCTAAGAACCGTCCATAACTCCAATTCCAGGAGAACTCCAGTTCCAGCGGAATCCAAGACCCTCTTCTGACCTCCACGGCATTGCATGACACGGGTGCACAGACCTACATGCAGACAGTACACTCATACACATACAAAAAAATTAATAAAATAAAAAAAGAAACAAATAAACAAGCAAACATATCCACATGCCAAAGACACAAAAAGAAAACCAACATGGGAAAAGCTCATAATAAATCCACACCAGACTCTACCAACCCTACAGAAGATTCTTACAATAAGATCTTCCTGGAAGGAAACCAAGACATGAACTTTAGAAGAACAATTGTGGACATATTCAAAGAAATTAGAGGACTAGGGGAAGAGAATGAAAAACTCAAGAAGTACCAAGAGGGTGATAATGACAAACATTGGAAAGAACTAAGGGAGAGATTAAAAAACTCAAGAAGGACGCAGAGGGAGATAATGACAAACGCTGGAAAGAACTAAAAGGAGAAAATGACAAACTCCAGAAGGAATTGGAAATGCTGAAAAGATCCCAGGCTGAAATGAAAAAAAGAAAATGACCAACAAACCAAGGAGCTACAAAATGAGAATGGCAGGCTCCAGAAGGAAGTGGAAATACTAAAGAAAACATAGGATTAAATGAAAAAGGAAATTGAACATTCATCCAATCACCAGGAGGATGGGAAAAAGCCTCAGAACTGAAGAAGCAGAAAAAAGAATGTCAGACCTGCATGATAACATGGAGCAGCTAGTATGCTCAAGTAAAGATTATGAAAAAAAATTTTAAAAAACCATAAGAGTGGAACAACCAGGAAATGTTGGACACAATGAAAAGTTCCAGACAATCATATGGTAATACTTCAAAAACCTATACTCCACTATATTTGAAAACATAAGAGAAATGGATGAATATTTGAAATCCTGGGAACCAATAAAGCTTAACCAAGAGAGACTGACAATTTAAACAGACCCATAATATTTAAGGATATTGAAGATGTGATTAAAAACCTCCCAACTAAAAAAAGCCCCGGTCCAGATGGTTTCACAGCAGAATTCTATAAAACATTTAAAGAGGTCTTACAACCATTGCTACTCAAACTGTTCAGAAGGATACAAACAGAGGGAATTCTCCCAAACTCCTTCTATGAAGCCAGCATCACTCTAATACCAAAACCAGGCAAAATTACAAGCAATAAAGAAAGCTATAGACCCATCTCACTGATGAACATAGATGCAAAAATTCTCAACAAAATACTTACAAATCACATACAGACCCACATCAAAAAGATCATCCATCTTGATCAAGTTGGATTCATACCAGAGATGCAGGGATGATACAAAATATATAAATCAATAAATTATCATAAAACACATAAATGGACTTAAAGACAAAAACCACATAATCATGTCAATTGATGCAGAAAAAGCTTTTGAGAAGACCCAGCATCCCTTTGTGCTTAAAGTACTATAGGGAATCACACTGAAAGGAACATTCCTCAACATGATCAAAGTCATATATAGCAAACCCACTGCCAACATCATCCTAAATGGAGAAAAATTGAAATCATTTCCCTTAAAGGTGGGAACCCAGCCAGGCTGCCCGTTACCACCACTCCTCTTCAACACAGTGCTGGAAACACTTGCTAGAGAAATATGATAAGAGAAGGAAATTAAAGGAGTATTAATCAGGAAAGAAGAAGTTGAATTATCCCTTTTTGCAGATGATATGATAGTTTACCTAAGGGATGCTAAAAACTCCACCAGAAAACTTCTAGAAATGATTAAGAGTTTAAGTAAAGTGGTGGGCTACAAAACTAACCTGGAAAAATCAGTAACCTTTCTTTACACCAACAATAAACAAGTGGATAAGGAATATAAGAAGACCTTCCCACTCACAATAGCCTCAAAAATAATAAGATACCTGGGAAAAAACTAACCAAAGATACCAAAGACCTCTACAACAAAAATTTTAAACCCCTGAAGAAGGAGATTGAAAATGACATCAAAAGATGGAAAGATCTCCCATACTCGTGGATTGGGAAAATTAATATAGTAAAAATGTCCATTTTACCGAAGTTAATATACAGATTCTGTGCAATCCCAATCAAAATCCCTATGATCTTCACAGACTTGGGGAAAAAAGTCCTTAAATTCATATGGAAAAACAAAAGACCCTGATTAGCTAAAGGAACCCTGAGTGAAAAATGTAATACAGGGGGGATTGCCCTAGCAGACTTCAAACTATATTACAGGGCTATAGTTACAAAGACAGCCTGGTACTGGCGCAAAAACAGACCCATTGACCAATGGAACAAAATTGAAGATCCAAACTTGAGCTCATACAATTTCAGCAATCTCATACTTGACAAAGGGGCAAAAAACCCTCAATGGAGGAAGGATAGCATCTTCAGCAAATGGTGTGGCAAAATTGGATCATCATTTGTAGAAGAACAAAATTAACCCCCTACCTCTCACCCTGTACAAAAATAAACTCCAAATGGATCAAAGATCTCAACATGAAGCCTGAAACCCTGAAGGCGATAGAAGAAAAGTTGGCAACAACCTACAAGACATAAGCATAGGAAAAGACTTTCTAAATCAGACAGCAGATGCACAGGAAATAAGGTCAACAGTCAACAAATGGGACCTCATCAAACTCAAAAGCATCTGTACAGTGAAAGAAACAATCAAGGAAGTGAAGAGAAAACCCACAGAATGGGAGGAAATCTTTACAAGTGGTACATCTGACAGAGCATTAATGTCAAGAATATATAAACTCAAAAAACAAAGAAAAAAAAATGACCTACTCAAAAGGTGGAGTAAAGAGCTGAACAGAGACTTCACCAGTGAGGAAGTAAAGATGGCTGAGAAATGCCTTAAAAAGTGATCAGCATCATTAACAATTAAGGAAATGCAAATCAAAACCACTCTGGGGCTGGAGAGATGGCCTAGCAGTTAAGCGCACTGACTGCTCTTGCAGAGGACCCGGGTTTGATCCCCAGCACCCACATGGCAGCTGAAAACTGTCTTTAACTTCAGTTCCAGGGGAATTCTACACCCTTATCTGACCTCCATGGCATTGCACAACACGGGTGCACAAACCTGCATGCAGACAGTACATTCATACACATACGAAAATAAATAAAAATAAAAAAAAAACCACTCTCAGATATCATCTCATTCCAAGAGGACTAGCTAAGTTCAAGAAAACAAAAGATGACAGATGCTGGGGAGGTTGTAGGGAAAGGGAAGCACTCATCCACTGCTGGTGAGAATGAAAACTTGTACAACCACTATGGCAAGTAGTGTGGAAAATCCTTAAAACACTGAAAATGAGTTTACCACCTGACCAGTCATACTCATTCTACTGCAAAGATACATGCACATCCATGTTTATTGTAGCTCTCTTCACAATAGCAAAGAGCTGGAATCAACCCAAATGCCCCTCAACAGACAAGTGGATGACAAAAATGTGGTACATCTACACAATGGAGTACTATTCAGTGGTAAAGAAAGATGACATCATGAACTTTGCAGGTAAATGGATGGAACTCAAAGCCGTTATGCTAAGTGAAGTAACAGAGTCCCAATAAAACAGAGTGAATGGTTTCCCTCATTTGTGGATGCTAACACCAAATCCCCAAATGAAAGGCAAGCTGAATAACATTATTGTTGTATTTATGTTTATCTGAAAGCAACTATGTTGTTATAATGTAAATCTCTCAAACGGCTCTAGACTCCACCCACCACTTATTTTCAGACTCTGTAATTACTGTATATGGGTGGAGAGGATGTATCCATATTTTAGAGTAATATAAAATTAATGGAGGAAAATGTGAATTCCTAAAGCATAAAAAAAAGACTGAAAGATCCAGGACAGTTATGGCAGAATGCATGGTTTGGTGTGGGGTGGGGGGAAGGGAAAAGGGAATATGCCTAAACTGAATTGAAAAATGATGTCTGAAATACATAAAACATCAATAAAACCACTAAAAAAGAATGAGTTTGTGGACAAGCCTTCATTAAGCTGTTGAAAAACATTTCTGAGCAAAAAAAGATTAATTGCTGAGATTTAGCTCAGTTGATAAAGTGCTGGCCTATCATGAACAAAGGCTTGAGCTTGATCCCCAAAACTGCATAAAACCAGGCATGATGGCACACACCAGGAGTCCTAGCACTTGGGAGGTGGAGGGAGTGAAGTAACATAGACTCAGAAAAACAAGTGGAAAAACAAACAAACATGATTCCTTAATTTTGGTTAGATCTTCTTCCCATCTCTCCTGTACTTTATACATTTTCTTTCCCAGTATTCTACCATTCCACTTTCATAGCACAAGTGCTCTGCTCTCATGCCTCCCTTAAAACCTCTTTTGTCTCCTCTCTCTCTAACAGCCCCCTCTGTCTTCATGGACTTTGCAGGCAGTAGTCTAGGAATTCCAAACTAAGATCCACCTATGGGAGAGAAAATGTGCCATTGGTATCTGGGCCTGGGCCAGCTCCATTTTGTTATCCATTCATCTGCTGATGGACATCTAGGCTAGTTCTGTTTCCTGACTATTGTGACTAGAGCACCAATGAACTAAATGTTCATGTCTCCATGGAAATCAAGTATTGAAGTACAACCTAAAATGGGATTGTTGTTTGTAGATGGGTCCTTTGAGAGGTAATTGAGGTCAGGTAAAATCAAAAGGTAAAGCCTCATGATAGGGTTAAAGTCTAGAAGAAGAGAATAAAAAGCTGGCATGCTCAACCATTCCTGTAATTCCAGGACTTGGCAAAAATCACCACAAGTTTACAGTGCACCAGAACACCTATCTCCATATACCAGCTGGAGACATAACTATAAGATGGGATTCCTCAAGCCAGGACTAGAGACTTCACCATGAACTCAATCTGTCAGCACCTTGATCTTGGACTTCCAGACTCCATGAGAAATAAATGCCTATTGTGTAAGCCATCTGGCCTGTGTATCTGTTTTAGCAGGGTGAGCTAATAATGATCAAATAAAGGAAAAGAATAGGGAATGTAGGGTGTGGTGTGAAGGTTAATTATCCCCTCTGACCCTGAGCAAGAGATTCAGACTCTCAGATTCCATTCCCACAGTGACAAGGGTCCTCTGAGAACCAGTTAATAAAATGGATTTAAACATTCATGGGAAGGAGACAGCATAAAATTAAATACTCTTATTTTACAAAGTGTATTTCTTCTTTGTGCAGCAAAACAGAGCAACGAACTGCTTTATTCTAAAGTTTAATATGTTCCTTTTGCAAATTATTCACACATTCAGGTTAAATGTCACTAAACAGAGACCTTATTGGAGGATCCAGAACTGCATAAAAGATTAAAACATTTGTCTTGTATCTGAGATGATGGATAATTTTACAGGTGCAGATATTTAAGATGCCTCTGGTAAACAGCCCAATCCTTATATTATTTGGAAGTTTTCCTCAATGAAGTTAAGAGATGAACTGTGAAGTTATCGGCCCTTTTGATACTTAGGGAAGAGATGGAATAAGTACAAACATTATTTAACACATGCTGCTTTTTCACTTCAGTGGAGTCTTTATTGCCTTTTAACTTTTATTTGAGAATTTCATACAATGCATTTTATCACATTCAGAACCTCTGCCCCTCTCTGCACTCACCTTACACTCCTCGATTTAATGTCCTCTATAATTATTTGTCTTTTTTTAAAGGTCTATTAATCCTAATCTGTGTCTCCTGTATGTATTATTGCCTTTCATTTTAATGATATTTTCAACTCTAGAAAGCATTTTATGTGAACTACGCTTTCAATCATGAAAAAATACTGCAGAAGGGTGATTTGAAATACATGGTGCACAGAGCCTCCTAATTTTTTTTTTCTATTTGGAATACAAGGTTTACTCAAAATGTAGCTTTCTAAACATGATGAAATTTTGGTCCCTGGTTTAAAATTATGCTTATCAAGAAGTGAAAAAATGAATTGCAAATGTGTTGAATGACTAGCTTCTGAGTAATATTCAGTTTATTATTAAATTTTTAAATAAAATATCAGGATGTATTTCAACACATAAAAATATTTAAGTTACAGCACATGACAATTAACATGGAGACTCACAACTGATCAGTATTTAGAAAACAAGAGACTGCACAGTGTCTAGCCTTAAACAGGACATCTATATAGCAGCTTCTCCTCTCAAGGTTCAGGGACCATTGTGAATGAGGGAGCAGAAATATTCTAAGAGCCAGAGGTGATAAACAATGACAGGAAACCTGTTGTCTAGATACCCCAAGGTACGTTCTTCTTTTTATTTTTTATTTTTTTTTTATGTTTTATGTGTATGAATGTACTGTCTGCATGCAGGTTTGTGCACCCGTGTCGTGCAGTGCGCAGAGGTCAGAAGAGGGTCTCAGATTCCTCTAGAACTGGAGTTCTCCTGGAATTGGAGTTACAGACGGTTCTCAACCGCCATGTGGGTGCTGGGGATCAAACCCGGGTCCTCTGCAAGAGCAGTCGGTCCTCTCAACCGCTAGGCCATCTCTCCAGCCCCCCAAGGTACTTTCACATAATGAACCCACAGCACTGATGACAGCGTGCACAAGATATATGCCATTCCAAGCCAGACAAACTCCCAGCATGGATGGGCAAGTAGGAAGGAAGCCCAACCCTACCTGAAGTTCTGTTCAAGTTTTATTGGCAATTGATGGGTGCTGGGAGAGGGGACAGCCAGTTTTCCTTGATGATGTGATGACTGGTCAAGAGATAGACCCACACACTAGAGCACTTGGAAAGAACTAATTGAGGGCATGAAATCGGAGAGGGAGTGGTAGGGAAAGGATGGAGGAGGATGAGGGGGTCTGAATGTGATCGAAATATATTTATGAAATTATCAAATCGATGAAAATATTTTAAAATTTTCATGGTTTAAGATTTGAGCTTGGGGGCTGGAGAGATGGCTCAGCGGTTAAGAGTACCAACTGTTCTTGCAGAGGACCCAGGTTCGATTCCCATCACCCACATGGCAGTTAAGAACCGTCTTTAACTCCAGTTCCAGGGGAATCCGATGCCCTCCTCTTACCTCCGTGGCATTGCGTAACACCCGTGCACCTACCTACATGCAGACAGTACACTCATACACATTAAAAAAAAGAGAAGATTTGAGCTTGGGTGTTATTCTGGGTAACTCAGCTTATATCTGGCTTCTCAAAACCAGTGAGTGTTAAGGAATATGGACATAAAGAACTTGGAAAATTCTATTTATATTGCATGAACATTATAAAATACAGTCTCCCAAAGGAGAGCTCTGCCAAAAACATTGTTCATATTGTTCTATTCTTACTGTAAACACACACACATGTCTTAATTCTAACAAATATAGATAGGAATATTTATATAATTATACCAGACATGTTTTCTGAGCCTAGAGCTTCATAAAGTTAAATAAGCAGATTTATTGAAAGTAACAAACTTCATATTCTGTGGAGAATAAAATCGGTTGATTAAATACAGTTTCAAGGCATCCTGACTTTTGGAATATTAACAAATGCATTATTGATTGCTGGCTCCAGGTCCTCCTCCCTTCTTCCATTCTGTTCACACAGTGGGTACTATGCACCATCTCCTCACAGAGGGGGCAGCTGCAAATAGCAGGAAACACCAGAGGAACTGCTCCTGCTCCAGAGCCTCAGAGATCAGGGCCAAGGCACAAGTGGAAGGTCTGTTGATAAAACGCCTGTGTTCTCTCTCTGCCCCTCTTCCTCGCTTATTACTAAGGGGGGAAATTTTTATCATTCTAGACGGGGGAGGGGAATGAGTCCAAGGACACCATGAAATGTTTGTGGATCTCATGAATTTCTGCTCACCCTATGCATCAAAGAGATTTCCTGTGCCCATTCTCAGATCCAAAGAGACAAAAGGATCCTGCGATAATAGTGGCTGGAGGAGTATCTGAGCAGATGAGACAGACTCTGTTCTAGATAAACATGGGATAGCCTTGGCCTAGACCACAGCACAATTAGGTGAAGAAATCCCAAGGAAGGGTCTCCAGCTAGCTTCATAGAATGTTCCATGTTGGATGCCCAGCCTAGGAGAGGAGCTGGGGAAGAGGCTAAAGACTAAGTCAGAAGCAGCCTTGGATGGCTGTGTAAGATCTAGATAGGGCAGGAGAGCCAAGAACCAGGTATAACAGAAGAACAGGACAGACCAAAGGCAAAGACAAGGTAGTAAAACCACCTTCTTCTAAGCCTGGTGAAGAAACCATGATGGCAAGACCAGGAAAGCATGGGGTTGGGGAAAAAAGGGAGAGGTAGAATTGGAGATAAAAACTTGAATTTTCTGAGCTTAAATTCCCACTGTCTCATAGAATGGCATGGGGGTAGGATTGAATAGAGATTGAAAATCAGTTTTTAAATAATGGGAATTCTATTATAGAGCACTTGAGGCAGAACTGACATCTTTATCTGCCTGTGTTTTGGTCTTCTAAATCCAATCCATTGTGAAAGAGCACATCATAGCTTTCATTGGGGCTAAAGAAGTAGTATTGGATGAACCTGGACCCTGATCAGAGTAGTCCATGCTGTTCTCATATGACACAGGGTTACATGGAAGAGCCACCATTCTTTGGAGCCTATGTTCTGACATCTCAGTGAACATAACCCCCAAGTACATCACTTGAGGCCTGAAGCTTTGCCAGTTGATTTCAGTGGAGGCTTTGCTACCATCCCACACGACATGCGGAATCCAGAGCTGGCTGTGCTTCCCTTCTCTACTTCCCTCTGATCCCCGAATTCTGTATCTGCCAGCGGCTTCTTTAAGTCTCTTTGTGGGAACCTGTGCTTACTCTGTCAGCTGTGCTGCCTCTGTAGGATCATCAGTCTTCTGCAGGCTATGGTGATAGGGTGAATTTTTAAACTCTTTTGGCAGAAAGAGTCACTTCCTGCTCAAAAAGGAAGATGAAAGTGAACTTCACACTGCACAGAAATACAGATACCCTGATCCTTCCTGTACAGTCTGCCCCCACCTCAACAAAGCGGCTGAGAATATCAGGCCCTCAGGCTTTCTGAACCGGACCCCAGGAACTCCACCGACGGAGCTGATATTACATCCATGCCAGGAAAGGCTATTTCTAAGCACACAGATATTCAGCTTCATATTGTTCAATGTTCAGGAGAGCTGCTACATACAGACATAAAATGTCTGCATAAATTTTAACCTAAGGCACCCTCAGTAATTAAAATGTGCACATTATACATTACAAATTGAAGATTATTTTCATCAAAAATCATCCCTTGGAGCGATATTGTAGGAAACAGTGGTAGGCTATAAGCACTGATTATTAGCACACAAACACCAATACTCCTGATTATGTTCTGTGACTTAACCATAAGCCATGACAAGTTATAGATCAGAATTTGTTTAGTGCTGTCTTCACAAGTAAAAATGAGTCTACGGACAATCTGGCGCAGTTTGATTAATCAAGGAAAAGCGAGCTTGTAGCTATAGGAAGCACCCGGGAGAAAACTAAAGGCACATAAGCCTCATCCCACAGCCTCTCACGAAGATCTTTATCCTTTCTTTCTGGGCACAGGGATTTGTAGCTATCGTTAGTCATTTTCACTTTCTTGGAGACCTTACCCTTTCCTCTGCATTCTTGTTTTAAATTGCCATGGCTACATAGGCTAGTTCAAGAAGTGTTTGGAAACACAACTTAGGAAGGAGGTCATAGTGGCATCTGTGTCTCCGAGGAGGCCCTGGGGAACAGATGGGAGTTTTCATGGAGTATAAAGATGCTTCCCTCTGAGCACAAGCTCTCTTTATTCAGAAACGTGAAGTCTGGGGCCTGCGGATGTACCACCATCTGTGGAAAGCATGTTTAGCATACACAAAGTACTGGATTCAATGCTCAGCACCTCGTGAACCAGGCATGGTGGGACATACTTATAATCTCAGCTCTCAATAGGTAGAAAGAGGAGGATCAAAAGTTCAAGGACACTCTTGGATCCTTTATTAGTTTGAGGCCAAACTGGGCTACATGAGACTTGAATCAAAAAATAAAGAGCAGGGCTGGAGAGATGGCCTAGCGGTTAAGAGCGCCGACCGCTCTTACAGAGGACCCAGGTTCAATCCCCAGCACCCACATGGTGGCCGAGAACCATCTGAAACTCCAGTTCCAGGAGAACTCCAGTTCCAGGGGAATCCGAGACCCTCTTGTGACCTCTGCAGCATTGCACGACACGGGTGCACAGACCTGCATGCAGACAGTACATTCATACACATACAGAAATAAATAAAATTAAAAAAATAAAAAATAATAAAGAGTAGAGATATGATCTGTCAGGAAAAGGGTCCCTAGAGAGGAGTGATGCAGTACTTAACCAGGATGGCAGACTCCCCAGCCACCAGCGATCCAGTACCTTACCAGGTTCTAACCCTGCTATTCCTCCAGTTGGTTTTGGAACCTCACCCCCCCCACACACCAGATGACCCTAAGATGGGCTGAAGGACACATGTAAAACCAGATTCATGGGGAACCAAAAAGCTGTAAAAACTGCAAACAAGAGAAACGTAGCAAGGAGGAGAAAGTGACTCTGACAAAACTCACTCAGAATTTGGGACTCAAAGGGCACACAAGTAGCCCTTCTCTGTAGTTTCAGTCCATTTCAGAAATTGTGTCTTTGGTATGGATTGTGCAAAATGGGACCGTGGGTGGATAGCTTAGTCTGGATCCTGAAAAGGTTATATGATCCTACAATTCCCCTCCTTCTCCCCAAGAATGTTGGCTCACTGGTTGTCTGTCACATTATCCTCAACTTCTCTCTAAACAGGACATCTACTACCTAAATTCCATGAAGGTCTCATCTTGTGATTCTTAATTACATTGCAAATAATTTTTATCAAATAAGGTCACATACATGAATTCCAACGGTTAGATTTGGTGATATCTTCCCGAGGGCCACTACTGAACCATCAAGGTAAGTGTGTCACTTGCTTAATCTTAGCCTTGGCCTTGAAATAAGGTCCTGAGGTCCTGTGTCCCTCATGAGTTCTGTCTCATCGCTAGAATCACAGCTAGTTCTCAGAGGTACTGTTGAAGAAGAGTTGGGACAATAGAAAACAGTGAACAACACACAGAGAAGTGGAGCCTGATTCTACCCACAGACAGTGTCTGGCAAGGAAGAAAGTGTAACAATTTCCTCATTGAGGTCTTTCATAATGCCTTGAAATTTCACAGGAGTCACTGAACCTGTGTCACTACAACAATGTAACTTTTGGGTTTTGTTACACACAATTTTATTGTTCCTTCTACTTTCTTTCAATATTTGATTCACACACACACACACACACACGCACACACATACACACACACACACACCCCCCAAAAAAAAAAAAACTATTGATTTTTTTTTGTTAAAACCACAGCTGCAAGGCTGTCATGAACCAAAATTCTTCAAGCATGATCTTCTTCCTACAATCGTGGGAAAGAGCAAGCTACTTTAAAAACACACACATGTACACATTTCTTGAAGCCATATGGAGGTTTCATTCATGCAAATTGAGCTTCATTTTCTCCCAGTTTCCCACAAAATACTCATCAGCATAGGGGGAAAAAATCTTCATTCTTTAGTAGGACCTGTTAGGATGATCTGCCTAGGACTAAATATCCTCCCGCCTTCTTGACCACCACAGTGGAATCAAGACATTCACTCACTACAAAGTGAAAATAAGAACTACAGTCAGTTGTGTTGAGCAATGCACATTATTAACATGAAGTATAATTTCAAGCAAATCTATACATGAAGTTCTACTATGTTATTATACAAACTGTGAGTGTTATCTCAAAAAAGTGTATAAATTCATGTGTTTGAATAAATTTCTCATATTCAGTATGTTTAAAAATTGGGATAATGTGAGTAAATTATTTGCAGATTGCTAGACAGAGTGAATAATCTAACAGCATATGGAGACTATTTATGAACCACAATAATTTCCACACTGTTGATCATGTGTAAGATAAACAATGTAACTGAAGTGAATTATTGTTTTTCCATTATTTTCATGGTATATTACATTTAATGTTTAAATTGAGAGATTCTCTCCTATGTGTCTTGCTATTCATTGGCTGAGAAGTAATTGTGTTTGCTGTGTTTTGACTTTAACAGAAACCATACTCTCTTTTTCTTCAACACCAACTGATATTTCTTAGATAAAAAGATTAAATATCAAAGCATTAGGTCAACAGCAACTTTTACTTAATGTAATAAAAGTCTTAGCAAACACACTGTAAGGGAAGAGAATAACAGAGTGTGTCAGAATGGGTGTGTCAAAGATGCCAGTTACAGAAAATGTGAATTTGGTTTTAACATGCAGATGTTTCTCAAAAGCTAGACCATCTATCATGATTGAGTCCTGTAGATAAGAGCGGTATCAGGAAACACTGAAAGAACCTTTAGTGCATAAGAGAAGCACTAGCTACTAAGCCATCAAAACATCCTTAGAATCTGACCTCCTTTCTACAGCTCCAGTGCTCTGGTGTAGCTTGAACTTGGCTGATTTGATTGTATCCAACTACTCTCTGCTCTGTGAGACTGTTTCAAGCAGGTTGCATACACTGCCAAAATCATCTGACTAAAATGCACATCTGATCCTGTCATGATGCTGAGCAAACTTTCTGGTAACTCCCTGCAGAATGAAGATGTCTGCTATGCATGGTCAAACTTGACCCCTCGCCTACATCTTATTCCTAGGTTCCTAGCCTGTCTCCTCCTGAGGACAGGAGGTTGAATAGCCCACAGTTCAGCGGTATGATGATCAGAAGAGCTTGGAACTAAGGGAAAGAGATGTGAGGGAGAAGCCTTCCGGCCAACACTGGCGGCATACCTGGGGCAGGGAAGAAGCAGTGTGTGTATTTAGTGCTCTAGGCAGGGTGCAAATGTGCAGGACGGCTCAGCCCCAGGTCAACCCGGGGTGGGGGGGGGTGTCACACAATAACTCTTTTGAAAATCTACACGACTACCTTCTTTGCTTTTCCTAGATACACATTTGAAAAAAAAATACAGGTGTGCAATTACTCTCTACTTAGGAACAGAAATTCAATGTTGACTGATGGAGCTCCTCTAAGTTACAGCTACTAGCGTTAAGAAATGAGAATTCAGAAATGAATCACATCACAGTCCCTGCAATTAAGGTGTTTACACTTAATGACTTTCAGGAGCTTTAAGAAATTTACTGACTGCAGGAAATAGGAGCTCAATATCCTTTGCTAGTCTCATTTAATCAAAATCCTGGCTATGAAGAAAGAGAGATTGGATATTTTGAAAGAAACATGTCCTGAAGAAAATATAATGAATATGGTCTGGAAAGGTCTGGAAAGCTGGAGTAGGCAAGGAGGAGTGTTTCAGGGGCATGGGTGAGAGCTGTCAGTCATGAAGTTCTCAGTGTGAAGATGTGGGAAAGAAGCGTGCCTTGTTCTTCATGTGTGTGACTGAACCCTCTTCCATATGAGTTTCTATGTCACAGTGAGAGATGATGTGATAGGTAATATTATCATCCAGGTGAAGTCAAGAATCACCTAGGAGACAGGCTTCTGGGAACACCTGCGAGGGATTACCCAGATTATGTGAAGTTGGAAGATGTACCCTAAATGTGACTGATTGCTCCCTTCTTTCTGATCATAGATCAACGTGACCAACTGCTTCAGGATCCTGCAGTCTTGACTTCCCTACCATGCTGGACTGTATCTTCCAACCTTAAGACAAAACAAGACTCTCCTTCCTTAAATTGCTTTGTCAGAGTATTTTGTCATAGCTCTAAGAAAAGCAACATATACAAATACTTATAACCTTTTAATTAGCTCTATATCTCTGAGATTGTTACAAATAAGCCAGGTCCTAGTTCCTCTGGGATGACATAGCAAAATAGACTAAATGGTTTATAAATAGGAGAAATGTGGTTCTCACAGTTCTGGAGACAGGAGAAGATGAGGTACCCACATGGCCATGCTTGGGTAAAAGCCTCTTCCAGTTTGCAAGCAGCTGACAGCACCACGTCTCCATGGGACAGATGAGGCAAAAGAGCCCCCAGGACATCTGAGTTCATTCATTTTACAAGATAAGAGAAGTTTTATTGTCATATTTTCAAATATGTAATTTTGATCAAATGTTCCTGTCACAGCCTTCTCTTATACTTCTTTCCAAGGATCCTCCTCCTCCTTCTCTCCTCCTTCTCTTCTCCTCCTCCTCCTCCTCCTTCTCTCCTCCTCCTCCTCCTCCTCCTCCTTCTTCTTCTTCCCAAATAATTCTTCTTCTACATTGTCTTGTAAAAATTCTTGACTCAGGGCTGGAGAGATAGCCTAGCAGTAAGAGCACTGACTGTTCTTGCAGAGGACCCGTGTTCATTTCCCAGCACCCACATGGACTCTGAGAACCATCTTTAACTCCAGTTCCAAGGGAATCCGACACCCTCTTCTGACCTCCATGTCATTGCACGATACAGGTGCACAAACCTACATGCAGACAGTACATTCACACACATAAAAAATAAACAAAATTAAAAAATTCTAGACTCCACATCTAAAAGAAAACATATCTGTCTTTCTGAGTATGGCTTATTTTACTTAACATGATGATCTTCAGGTCCATCTATTTTCCATCAAATTATATAGTTTTGTTCCTACTTGTGGTTGAATAGCCCTATATTGTTTGTACAAGCCATGTTTTCTTTGTCCAATCATCTGTTAATAGGTACCTAGGCTTATTCCATTACTTGACTATTGTAAATAGTGGTGCAATTAACACGGGGACACAGATATAGCTCTGTTATATGCTGACGTGACTTCTTCAGGTATATATCCAGGTTTCATATAGCTGGATTATATGGTAGCTGTTTTTTAGTACTTTGAGCAATCTTCTTGTTGATTTTAATAGTATCTAGAATAATTTGCATTGTGCGTTCTCTCACACCTGTTTTCTATAACCACTATTGCTATTTATGAGAATTCCTACTTCATGATCTAATCACTACCTATTTCCCAACTCCACCATTTTCAACAGATGAATCTGAGAGGTACACAAATATTCCATTCCGTCCCCAGAAGACCTGTCCCTTGATTCTCTGTGCCTACCCCAAGTCTTAGGAAATGGAATTGGGTACTGATCAAAAGCTATCACAAAAGGGGGGTGTGGAGAGATGGCTTAGTGGTTAAGAGAACTGACTGTTTTTGCAGAGGATCTGGGTTCAACTTTCACCACCGACATTACAGTTAACAATCTGTAACTCCTGTTCCAAGGGATCTGACCCCTTCTCCTGGCCTCAATGGGCTTTGCACAATGTGAGTGCACTTATAAACATGCAGGTGATACACTCATACACATAAAATAAAATTAATGAAATATATTTTTTAAAAAACTATCACTAGGGACTTCCAGTTGTCTATCTCATATACATAGTATAGGGAGGAGAATATAGTTGTGGTAGTTACTTCTTCACTACTACCATGGAATAAACCATCCCAAAGTTGAATACTTTATTATATAACATTTACTTTTTTTTTAAGATTTTTTAAATTTAATTTTATTTATTTCTGTATGTGTATGAATGTACTGTCTGCATGCAGGTTTGTGTACCCGTGTCGTGCAACGCCACGGAAGTCAGAAGAGGGTCTCGGATTCCCCTGGAACTGGAGTTCTCCTGGAATTGGAGTTTCAGACGGTTCTCGGCCGCCATGTGGGTGCTGGGGATCGAACCCGGGTCCTCTGTAAGAGCGGTCGGCGCTCTTAACCGCTAGGCCATCTCTCCAGCCCCTTTTACAGTAACAGGGTTCATAGTTAGCCAAAGTGGCTTTACTTTGGGCTGAAGTTAAGAAGGGTTTGATCTTCTATAATAGCCATACTTACCCCATTGTGTCATTCTGAGGAGTATGTTGAAGAATCAGTAGCTAGCAGAAGCAAGCTCTTTCACGATTATCTTACAAGAGTGTTCCATTTGGCCAAGGCAAAACAGGAGGCCAAGTCCAAAGTCAGAAGAGATGAGAAATGTACTCACTATGTCCTTGGAATGAGAGTCATAGTGAAGAAATACAAAACAATATCCCATCACAAGAGATGAAGCTGTCGCTTTTGTAATTGTTGTGGTTGCCATAGTGACTCATTGCCATACCAGCAACTGGTCTCCCAATGTACTTCCAGACATATAAACTTCATGCTATGCCACTTGTGGTGACAATTTGAATGACCACCATTTGCCTTGAATAACTGGTGCCTTGTTTCCACCAGAAATAATGTTATTCAAGCCCTAGCTTAATATTATAAGCCACTTGAGGGCCTCTTTTCCGAAGCTGCTTCTGGTACCAATTACAATGTCAGACATGCTGACACACTCACAGGTGCACACACACACACACAGACGCATATACACACACAACGTTACACTTAGTATATATTCATAATACTTTATGAGAGCTCAAACTGAATATCTAGATTGTATGCATCTCGACCAAAGGAAAGGATTGATATTTTCTTTAATTCACTCAAGATTTCTATGAATCCAATAATAACAAAAGCATTAAAATAAAACCTAGGCAAACCCAAAGACAGGGGCCCAACAGGGATAGTGAAGATAGGCTGAAAGCCCCTGGAGTTGAGGATCTACTGGCAGTTGATAGATGCTGGGAGAGAGAGTCACTTTTCCTCACTGGTGTGACTCCTGGTAGATTGACCAGATGCCAAGGGATAGGCTCTCACTTAAGAGCATTTAGGAAACACAGGTTAGGTTTGAGAGGCCTTTAAGAAAAGGAAATCATAGATGACTTGAAGTTGCAGTGGATGCTTAAGTGGGTAGAGAGGGAGGAAGGGCTCTGAACATGATCAAAATGCTTGTATGAAATTCTCAAATCAATAGAAATATTTAAAATTTTTCTGATATGATTCCCTTCTCAGAGTCTTTTCTAAATGAGTATTTTAAAAAATCCCTAAAATTTTTAAGAGTTTAAAGACTCAAGGCTCATATTATACAAAACCTATGGATTTGGTAATATGTAAAATATATGTCCACAAAGAATACAAAAAGGAATACAATATTGAAACATGGTAATATGTGGGGAAAATGGGTATATTAATGTTAGTCATAGTGAAGAATCGTCTTCCTCCAATAAAGGTCATCAAGGTTATTGAAAAAACACACAAAAACCAGAAGACTTGAGCAACTTTGCAAGTGAAACTGGAGAACTAGAAAAAAGAGTTGGAAATGTGCTAACAGAGAATCTAATCATCCATGCCTCAGAGAAGAAAATGCAAGAATGCATTTAGGCTAAAGCCATGGCAGGTGCAGCAACAGGGACACCTTGTCTCAAAAACCCAAAACAAAAAGTCTTAGAAGTTTATTTTGTGTCACATCTAAGGCTTTAAAAAAGAAGAGTAAGTAGATGCAAAAATACGCCTTTCACATCAAACGAATGTTAAAGTTCTGCTTCTTACTCAGAGAGGTAAATTGGAAGTGACAACAGAGGTGATTTACTGATACAAATCTGATAGCCACATTTCAGTGATGAGGATAGACCTGTGTCTACCTCCAACCCACCATCTGCTCATTGTTGCAATCTGGATACCTTCAAAGCCTTAAAACCTAATACACATGCAAGAAAAGTCATAATGCTATTGTCTGCAAAGTGATAGACTCATTGTTCACACCTGGCACTGAAATCTCTGTTCTTGAGGAAGAGAATTCAAAGGGCCATGGACCATGACTTGGGAGCCAGTCAGCACTAATCGGCAAACAGAAAGTGTCCTGCCTCACATGCTGTCTATGAGGCTTTGGGGAGTCCTGAGTAGAATTCTTGTCCTGATTCTACTTTCAGGTAAAATTATAAGTACTTACATTCCCTAGGGGTCTCTGTAAGCAGGGCAAGATAGATGTGAAGGTACCGTGTGGCAAGAGAGTGAACTCACAGACCACGTTTGGGATGATCATGGAAGTACTGGCACATTTGCAATTTCTCTGGAAAGCTTCTCATAACAAATATTTCCCCAGAATAAGCTGCAAAACCTTTACAAGAAGAACAACTTACACAACAGATGTACTTGAACTTCACAAACTATTCTTCCATAGCCCCAAATCCCAAAAGTCTGAGTAGCTTTGGGCAGAAGAGTAGACAGATGTGTGACACTGAGTCACTCAGGTGGCCTCTGAAATGACATCATTTTGGCCTGTGTGGACAGCAGTCTGGTGGGTAGGCTTTGCTGTCTCTTCTGCCAGGCATGGAAGGGCCATCTTCCCAAGAGATGTTGACAGTCCCTCCAGGGTCCGCTCCATCTCTGACGTAAGGTCAGGAAACTGAGCTTTACCTGTGTGGTAGAGCCATCTGATGTTTGTTAGCAATCATCTTGAGTATGGGATGGGGTGGAATTGGTGATAAGAGGCAGGACCAAATGCAAATTCAGGAGCATGGGCTGTTTGTGTTTATCTGTATCTCTAGAACTTGGAGGAATAAAGTTCAGGAATGATGAGTTTAAGGAAAACCTATGTTATGTAGCAAGACCTCAAAAAGAACAAACAAAAATGACAAAAACAAAAACAAATTGCCACTAATGTTGGCTTCTAGACAGCAAAAAATCCTTCTTTTTGCATCCTTGAATATAAAATTAGAAGAAATAAGTACAAAGAGCTATTCTAATTTGTGTCCTTTTTCTATCTCTGCTCCTATGTACAGTGAACTTATCTGGAGTAATTCATTTCATAGTGGACTTTGTGAGAAACCACAGGCCATGTGGTAAAGTTTGTCCTACATGGTTGCTAATGTGGAAGGTTTTGATACCTTGTGTTGAAAGTAGTGCACTCAATTAATTCCATGAGTGTGAATTTGGCATGGTCTCCAATGTACCCTTAGGAAAAAGCTGCCAGGATCCAAATACTGGTTTTTAAATAAAATATTTACTTCTCTGACTTGAAGTACAAGCATGCTGCTTTAATTCATGAAGCATAAATGAAAAATTCTTTTCTCTTCTGTCCTCTGTTTCCCTTAAAGGAATCCTAAGTATTACTTGCTTCAGAAAATGAGTTCCCCTTACTCAGTCTCTACAGAGGAATGCGTGCTTATTTTTCCATGCTTTGTGTCAGTCAGTGTGAAATGAGTTATGATTTGGTAATAAGCAATTCCAAAATCTACTAGCCCAGTACAAAAACAGAACAAGAAATAATCCGAGGGAGGAAGGAAGGGAAGAAGGGAAGGAGGGAGGGAGGGAGGGAGGGAGAGAGAGAGAGGGAGAGAGAAGAGTATTCCCTCACACTATACAGAGCAGAGGTTGGCAATAGTCTCATGTTCTGCACAATGGCTCAGTGATTCAAGATGATGGCAAGGTATATTTCAAATGTTGCATATTTAGGAGAGGAGAGAAAAGGATTTCTAAAGGGGGTTGACCACAGCCTTCTATATACATTTCCATTTCCCCTAACATTTTCAAGTCATTATTCACACATGATAATTGCATGTATTCTTATTGATTGTTCAGTGTGACATTTCCATCTATTCACATCAAATTGAATAATTAGTATATCATCAATTCAAGCTTTCATCCTTCCTTTGTTAGGACTATTAAGATCCTTTCTTCTAGCTATATTGAAATAGAGTATATTATTCTTAACTAAACTATTATAAGATACAACATACTCTTCTATTTAAATGTAATTTTAGATCCCCTTAACCAACTTCTTCCTATCTTCACCGCCCAGTCACCCTTCTCATCCTATAATAAAAATGACCTTTCACTCCTGTGAGTAACTTTCATGTATGAATAAAGTCATGGGGTGCACCTCATTTATTTCACTTGACATAACAACAACTAGGTTCATCTGTGTTCCTGCAAATGACAGGATTTTATTTTTATGAATAATATTCCATTCTGAATGTATGCTTGTTGCAGAACAATTTCCTCTGAAAATAAAACTTCCACTTTGGAGGGAAGCTTGCTAGTCAACAAGATGTTATAAAAAGAAGTAAACAACTCAACAACTTCAGGAAGAACCTGAAACTCACCAGATTCACTAGCCCTTTCATTATCCAAGTCAGACCAGCTGAGCCACCTGGAAGAGGCTCGAATCAACCAAGCCAGCCAGAGGGGCCACTCCCCAACACATCAAACTGTTTACAAGTTGTGTAGTGTTCTCAATTTCCTGCTTCTTGAGCCAGCACTCATGCTGGGTTAGACTTTTGGTGATGCAGCTATTATTGAGTTCTACCTGTCCCTGTAAGTAACCCTTCATTCCTACTCTTGTAATTAACATCAATAAAACTCATTGGTTCTCCAAGTTGGACTTTGGTGATATCCTTCCTTTGGTCTGTAATTGGTTCCCTACCTGGGTGAATAGCCTTTTTTTCATGTCAAACAACAATGCTAATTTTGTTCTTTACTCATCCATCATGGACACTGAGGTTGAATTGATTCTATTTATTTGATTACAATGAATATGGCCGCTTGAGTTCTCATCCACATACTGATTGCCTTTCTGGGTAGGAATAAAATGGTGTTTTTAGTTCTTTGGAAAACTTCTGTACTGTTGATTATAGTATACTAACTATATAGTATTAGTTATAGCTGTACTAACTTTTTGTTTGTTTTTTTAGTTACTTTTATTTCATGTGTACAAGGGATATGTCTGCATGGGTTTAAGTGCACCTGTGTTGTGCAGTGCCTGCAGAGGACAGAAGAGGGAATCAGATGCCCTAGAACTGGAGTTATGGTTGCTGGTTAGCTGCCATGTGGGTGCTGGAAATTAAAACCACGTCCTCTGTAAATAGCCACTGTTCTTAACTGCTGACCCATCTCTCCAGCCCCAAGCTGTACTAATTTATATTCCTACACACAGTGTATAAATCAATTTCCCTCCCTATAGAGCCCAGTAGTGACGTTGTTGCTGTTAATTTATGTTAGTGCTCTATTTGTAAGAATTGGGGTTTAGATTTCAGTTTAGACTTATTGACATTTCTGCAGTAGTTTGCTTTTATATTCTATAGTTGAGCTATAGAATAACTCAGTGTTCTATTTTCCACACTTCAATGAAGTTTTCTTTTTTTTACTTATACATCTGTATATTATTTATTAAAGTGAAGAAAATCAAAAGGTTTATGACATTGAAACTTTAATAATGGTAAACCATTCATACATCAATATTCACAAAGAAAATTTATTTGACATGTTTTCTTTGACATGAAAAAATTGTGTCAAAAATATCTTAAATGGAGGTAAAGAAGCCAATATACACTGAAATATTAAGGCTGAAAAATCTCATATACTTCAGTATAGGGAAAGAGTGAAAGATTTTAAGGCCAATTTTTAACGATTTTTCCTGAATTACCAGATACCTTAATGCCTCAGAAAAATAATTTTCTAAATTAACATTGTAGTATACAGGGAAATGTCAGTTAAGTATGTCAACATTGATATGCTTGCTAGTGATATCGTATATCTTTATAGAACATGGTATATAATTTATAGAAAAAAATAAGGCTACAATGAAATAAAAATATGTTCAGAAACATTTCAGTGTCATGGGGTTACAAACACTGTTTAAAACATGATTAAGTTATTGGAACATGTTCCAGGAATAACTTTTCTATATGTGCTATTTTTAATATTCAGATGATTAATATAAAGTTTTCTCTTTAATATAATGCACATGGCTATACATTACTTTTTCCTTTGCATGTTTCTACTTTTTAAGAAATATTTTTGTGAACAAGACTGTATGTAGGCCATCAGTATAATAAAATCAGTATGCAGCTCAGGGAATGAGTACTTTAAAAAGTTATTCTAGTATTCCCTTTTAACTTTAGAAGTATTTCTGTATCATAAATCATACAGTCACATTGTTGATTAAAAATGGTGATTTCTCATTTTTGAAAGGTTGGTGACCATATCTGTCAATTGGAATTGATATGGTATGTGCGTAATTCAGACTTGCTTCCAAACACTTAATCATGCAATCTGGAGGCTCCTGCTGCTAAAATGTACAAACATTTTACATACTGTAGCTGAAGCAACTGAACTTTCAGGGAATTTCCTCTATTTTTTATAATTTCACTTCCTTTCTTCTTCCTAATTTTAAACTTTCTCACTTGAATGAGCACTCTGCCTCTCTGTTCTCTGGATCTTAATCTGTGACAGAATACATCTCAGTCTCCTGCAATATTTCTCAAAAATATCAATGCCTGAGCCCTAAACCTGATGCTTCTAATTGTGTAGGTCAAAAATTTGTAACTTGCATAGTCTCTTCCTCCTCTAAGATAATTTAGATGTTATATAATTAAAGAACAAGGGATTGCAATGTAAGAATTGTAACGTTACTTTCTCAGCAGTGTAAGTATATGCTTTTATGATCAGCATGAGAGTTTTGACCTGTTTCATTTTGGGTCCTGGCCAGCTCACTCTTCCTGAACCATCCTGGTGTCCCCTGATCCTAAGAGGCTGCCAAATTGATATCTGCTGTGGTGTAGACACAGCTAATGGGCATTACACCCCATAGGTCAGACTACCTGGACTCAGGCTGTCCTTCTGCCTCTGCCTTCCTAGTAGCTAAGACTCTTCTCAGGACATGCCTTTCTGTGTGTGAGTATCATACTCTCTTCTATAAACTTCTCTACATCCAGGTATGTGAGCTATTTCCTAACTAATGACTTTCCTAATTCTTTTTTTTTTTTGTAATTTTTGTTGAATTTTTGTGTATTTCATATAAAACATCTTTTTTTGTTGTTGTTGGTCTTTTCAAGACAGGGTCTCCCTATAGCCCCAGCTATCTTGGAACTCACTCTGTAGACCAGGCTGGCCTTGAACTCACAAAGATCTGCCTGCCTCTGCCTCCTGAGTGCTAGGATTAAAGGCTTGTGCCACCACGCCCAGCTTAGAACATCTTAATCATCTTTATGCCCCCTTCCCCGCTGGCGCCCCCATAGCCCCTCCACTGGATGGCATGCATTCTGTCCTTTATTTTAAGACCTACTGAATCAAGTTAGTGTCCCCAGACATCCCTCAGTGCAAGTTCATCCACTGAGGTCTAGTCAGCTTATTGAGAGTCCCTCCCTTTCAGAAGATCAGCACTTCCTTGCCCTGGATTAATCAGCTGCCAATAGTTCTTTGGATAAAATTGGGGCCTGCTATAAATTTCCACAGTTTTATGTTCAGTTTTCATCTGCTTGCGTTTGCATGGGTGTTGTACACACTGACACCATTGCTGTAGGTTCGTATGACCAAGGTCCCAGGAGCCTCTAAGACTCTATTTCCACATGGCCATGTACCTCTTTCCCTGACTTTTAAAATTTCTAATAACTTCCAAAGGGCTCCATTTCTAGATGCCACTTCACCATGTTAATACCATTAATGTTATGGAAGGTTAAACTCTTGCATGAGCACATTCAGCTATAGCAGTAGCAACTTGTCTGCTGGGTAAAATCCAAAGACCAGTTTATTAAAGAATTTAATGAGGTGGCCAATGGCTGGCTCCCTCCAATCTCCCATACTCCCATGTTCAAGGCCCATTTCCCAGGATGTTCAGATGCCTACTGAACTACCCTGAACTCCACTGTGTATACACACAACCTCCAGTCAACTCAGAATATGTAAAAATTTAACAAACCTTAACAGAAATCCCTATTGAATCTCTCCTTAGTCTCCATAAATGTCACTTGTCCCAAGTCAGCTCCCAGTCTCTGCAAGTGCAATTACTGGTCCTTTACTTGACACCAATTGTCCCTTATCTGACAATGCTGTCAAACAAATTAACTCTTTTTAGAATTTACTATTCTTTGGCAGTTTCATACATGCATTTAATCTTTTTTGGTCATTTTCCACCCGGTTACACTCTCATACCTCTCCTGTGGAACTTCATCTTCCTCCCCCAAAATCTCTCTTCTGTTTTCATGTATTTTTGTTGTCTGTTTTGTTGTGTTGTATGTGTGGCCCACTGAGTTAAGTTAGAGTTGCTTGCATGAGCATGGTTAAGGGATTATTTACCAGAGCATGGGCACCTTAACTGCTCTACCACCGAATAAAATGATATTCACAGATCAGCAGGCAACAGTGCTACCACTCCTTCCAACCCAGTTAGGGCCCATGACTTCCCAGCCACGGACTTTTGGCCAAGTTTGCACTGCCAGGGATTAATTCCCTCATGTGAAGAAGGCATCACATTCAATCAGAAAGTTGTTGGTATCTCCAAGGCTTGTAGCTGGCTAAGACTGTTGATTCCTGCCTAAGACCTTCCAGCACTATAAAATCTATCCAATAGAGAAGAAGTTTCTGGGTCAGGTCAAAATTTCTTCCCATATGTCCTGCAACCAACGTGTTCTGTGTCTTCAGCAGTAGAGCCTGATCATCAAGGTCTGATGAGCAATCATGAGCCCTGTCAATAACTTATATTGCTTGTAAAGTCTTAGGCTGCTGATCAACAGTTCACAGTGAGATATCATACACCTGGTATAGGTTTTTGTTTAATAACTTATGACTTGTGGGAGCAGCAGTTTCCACTCATGCAGAACATGGCCTTTCAAAGACCTTTTTAAAATATAGTTTTTAATTAGCTTCCAAACTAGATTTCTGTAGGAAGAAATTTTTCAACACAGACATAATCAGGACTAGACTTTTACCTAATCTGACAACCAAACAGTTATTGTTTATAATGTAAACTCACAGAGTCATGTGCCTTGTGACTTTAGCATAGGACCACAGTCCTTCAAGCTCCCTCCTTAACTGACAATGAATAAATGTGGGTATGCATGCTTCACATAGGAAGCCCTGAAGATGCATGCCTTTCTTATTGCAAAGAATGAGAGAACTTTAGTGTGTGTGTGTGTGTGTGTGTGTGTGTGTGTGTGTGTGTGTGATATTCTAGGGCTAAGGATGAAAGGCAAAGATTCTCTAATAAGATAAGGGTCAATTCTAACTTTTGATTTCTCCTTTCATGATGGAGATACTGTTTTAATGAGAATGAACTAAGGCCTGGCTCAGGAACACAATTCCAAAAAACATCTGAAGGAATGGGTGTTTGGCAATTCAGGTCTGCTCTTGCCCTTAAGAGTGCTGAGTCAGGTATCTCTTTATTAAGAATCGCCATAATGTGGCTTTAATATGCCACTTTGCCCTGGGTGAGGAAGAGACTCTCTACTTCAAATTCACAGCTCAGTAGGCAAAGGAGTCCTGAGGAGAAAGGGAAATGGAATGTTCCAGTCACACATTGTAAGTTGTATGACATCAAGCCCAAGGCTTTCCTTGATAGCTGGTGCTAGAGTGCTAACTCCAGGATAAGCATGTGGAGAAGTCCTGAGGGAAAAGGGAATCACTGGACATTCTCAACCACACACAAGGGTAAGTGATACTGCAGCAAGCAGAAGGCTTTCTAGATAATAGTTCACACCAGCATGCTGAGCTCATTCTGTACTCACTTTCTCTTTTTATCTCCTTCTTTACCTATAAGGAACTGTGCTCACTTTACTCATTCACTTTCATTTTCACCTTTCTACTTTAAGTATGGAGATCTCTTTATCTTCCAAATCTTTGTACACCTGCATGGCCATTAACCAAAACTAAATTGCCACCAAGCAAATTTGTGAACCTTTCAATGGTATTCAGAAATAGTTCCTTGATATTCCGCACATTGGACACTTAATTCAGAACTGGGGAAAAACAGGTGGGCAATTAAACATTTCAATTGAAGCGTTTAAGTCTTTGGAATCAAATTTATCCAGAGAAAAGGGGGGCGATTCCAAAGAAACAATGTCTTATAGAACCTCATTGAACTCCTCCACCTAATTCTCCTGCCTAACATGCAGTGTCCTTCCATGTGGCAAAAGGCAATGGAAGAGACTCACTTAAGTAAGCAACGTGGTGCCTAATTTTGGCAGCTTGCAGAAGCTGACGAGGCCACCTTCTGAGCAGCGTCTCCAAGCCTATCTTTGGAACATTAAAGAGACTGTCTCTGCCCTTCTTTGCAGCCATCTATTGCCACAATTTCCTTAGGCTAGGTGGGGGTTCATTACCTCTCTCTTCATGGCTATTTTATGATTTTGTCTGTTTTGAGCTTGCATGGGACTTGTGCATTTTTCTAACTTGCTTTCAAATGCTGTGACAAAACACTCCAACCAACATAAACTTGGGGAGGAAAGGGTTTATTTGGCTCACATATCCTGGGTCATAGTGAGGGAACCCCAGGTAGGAACTCCAGCCAGAAACTGGGGGCAAGAGCTGGAGCACAGGCCATGTTGGAACACTGATTACTGGCTTGCTTCCCTGGACCATGCTCAGCCTGCTTTCTTATACAATACACAACGACCTGCCCAGGGGTGGCACTGCCTACCATGGGCTGGACACTCCCAAGTCACTTAACAATAAAGAAAATATCCCATAGAGATGGACACAGGCCAGTCCAATGGAGGCAGTTCCCCAATTGAGGCTCCCTCAACCCATGTGTGTCAAGTTTACAACTAAAGCTATCCAGCACATGCATAGTGTAACTATTGCTGTGTGTTCATAGAAGTAACTAACCAGATGCCTGGTAAATTCCTTTTCCTTGTGATCATACGCCACTCTGCCTCTTACAGTGTTTTCATGCCGTCTTCTGCAGTGATTCCTTCAGAGGTAGAAGTTTTATATAGGTGTTCTACTCGGGAATAAGCAGTTTGTAGCCCCTTCTATGCTCACCGGCCAGTCATGAGTGTCTGTGTTAATCACCATCTGCTGCATAAGAAAACTTTACTAGTGAGAGTTGAAAGAAGCATTGATCTGTGGGCATACCAATAAGTCATTAGGAGTCAGCTTAGTATGATAACTATTAGAAGATTAGCGTTGAGCTGTCCTCTATGGTCCTGTGTTTAGTCTAGGCATATGTTCCTAAGCTTGATGCTAATGTCAGATATGAGCTCCATCCTATGAAGCATGGAGCTCATGTGATCAGTTACTCCCATAATATTCATACCATTATTGCACTAGTGTGCATATTTTGGTAGGCCAATAGTTATTGAAGTTTACAGGATTCACAGCTGGGGAACAATGGTGACTACTTTCTTCACTCTGGTAGCATAAATAGCAATTTACAACACCATGCAAACTAGCCAATAGAAATGACATTCTAAGGTCAGCACCAGTTTGATTTCTCCATGTTTGTGGCAAGTTCATGTATGTTCTGTCTTCAGCAATGGGGTCTTACCATCTTGTTATCCTGGGTCCAAGAGCAGAGGCAACTGCTATTATTCTTTGAGGGTCTAAGGAAACCATGGTCAATAGCTTGAAAAGAAGGAGGCCATTCCTTGCACTGAGATTTATTTTTCTGATGATGTATATAGAAGAGGAAATTCCTCCTGTTAAAGAGTAATTCCCCTTAATCTCATTTTATATCATACAGACTTTAAGAAGATTCTAGAGTGGTCAGTTTCCATATGGCCTTTAGTGTTAATTTCCCCCAATACTTCTTTCTCTATCCTGCTCTCCCACTCCCTACCACATTTAGCCATTTGTACTCGAATATCTAACCCTAAGCTTAACCATAAATATAACCCTAACCCTAAAACCCTAACCCTATAACACTAACCCTATAACCCTAACCTTAACCCTAACCCTATAACCCTAACCCTAACCCTATAAGCCTAACCCTAATCCTATAACCCAAACTCAAACCCTAACCCTAACCCTAACCTTAACTCTAACCCTATAACCCTAACCCTAACCCTATAACCCTAACCCTAACCCCTTTTCCTATTTGTATCATTGCATTTTACCACTCCTCACTAGAAGCCCTCTGTTCTAGTTTCTCTTCAATTTCTGTGACAAAACACTCCAACTGACGCCAACTTGGGGAGGAAAGGGTTCATTCAGCTCACACCTTCTGGGTCACAGTTCATCACTCAGGGAGCTCAAGGCAGGAACTCAGGGCAGGAACCTGGAGGCAGGAGCTGAAGCACAGGCCTTGGAGAAATGCTGCTTAGTAGCTTGCTCCCCTGGCCCATGCCTGGCCTGCCTTCTTATACTGTACATAACAACCTGCCCAGGGGGTACCACCCATAGTGGGCTGGGCCCTCCCACATTGCCCAACAATCAAGACAATACTCCACAGATGTGCCCACAGGCCAGCCCAATGGAGCCAATTCCCCAATTGAGGCTCCCTCAACCCAGGTGTGTCAAGTTGACACTAAAGCAATCCAGCACAATTGACCCCTTGTCAACTTGACACAAAACACATCACTATTAAACCACCACCTTTCCAGTTCTCATCCCCAAGGTATGATAACTTTAATCACAATCTAAGACAGTACAACCTTAAAAGCCACACAGTCCTTATACTGTCCAAATACTTAAAAGTTCACAGTCTGTTAAAAGTCTCTTAACTGTGGGCTACTGTAAAATCCAAAACAAGTACTCTTATTTCAAAGGGAAGAATCAGGCACTCTCAAACAGAACCTAAGTCCAGCAAAGGCTCAAGGCTGGACACCTGGGATTCACTCACAATTTCTGGGCTCCAAAGGGTTTCGGCAGCTCCCCTTCTCTGACTCCGCCGTCCGTGGCACACACAGCTCATCTAGCAGGCCCAGGCAGACTCCATTCTACACCTGCCGCTGCTCTTGGTGGTTGTCTCATGGTCCCAGCATCTCCAAAAAGCTGGGGTCGCCACTGATACTGAGGTTGCTTCTGACCTCTGCTGATGAAAAACCTCAGCTTCTCTTCCTGACCCCTGGAATCCTGGGGTCTTCACTGTAACCAAGGCCACAATTTGACCAGGGGCCTTTCCTGGCCTCTCATAGTGCCAGGCCTCAGCTGCTCTCTGTGACTCCTTCATGCTTTCAACACTGGAACCATATAGGAGACTCTTACATGTTACCAAGTCCTGCTTCTGGCTTGACATGGAGGCTCAGGCCCCTTCTGGATCACAGATTCTGTGTGCTGACCCTGAAGAAATTCTTCCCAGAAGATTTCACCACAGTGATGCTGGTCTCTTGTTACTTACAGCTGATTTTTCAGCCTCAGCTAATCAGCATCAATTGTCCCGGTAAAGCAAAGGGGTCAATTCAGGTTCTGGTCTCTTGTTACTTACAGCTGATTCTTCAGCCCCAGCTGATCAGAGCCCACAGATTAAACAGTCCTGATGATCTCTGCTTCCCTTTGAAACTAGAAACTTCACAGTCCAGGCCTTCATCCTCTACAACTCTTTCAGCAAAACTGCTCCAAGTTCCACAGCAATGATCTTTAGGCATTCAATGATCTTCCCAGCCCAAGGTTCCAAATGCCTCCACAATCCTTCCCCAAAACACCAAGGTCAGGTCTGTCACAGCAATACTCCACTCTTGGTACCAATTTCTGTTCTAGTTTCCCTTCCATTGCTGTGACAAAACACTCTGACTGACACCAACTTGGGGAGGAAAGGGTTTATTCAGCTCAAATCTCCTGAGTCACAGTTCATCACTCAGGGAGCCCAAGGAAGGAACTCAGGGCAGGAACCTGGAGGCAGGAGCTGAAGCACAGGCCATGGAGGAATGCTGTTTACTGGCTTGCTTCCCTGGCCCATGCCCAACCTGCCCTCTTATAAGGTACACAACAACCTGCCCAGGGTGGCACCACCCACAGTGGGCTGGGTGCACCCACATTGCTCCACAATCAAGACAATACCCCACAGATATGGACACAGGCTAGTCCAATGGAGCCGATTCCCCAACTGAGGCTCCCTCAACCCAGGTGTGTCAAGTTGACACTAAAGCTCTCCAGCACACCCCCCCTTTACCATTGTTGTTTATTATTTTCTTGACCTCTCTAAATTTTCAAATTGAAACATACATATCTAAGATTTCAAAGCTAGCATCCACTTACATAACAATCTTTTCATATCCTGAATCAGAAGTGGAAGTAGGAAATACACTTGAACTTATAGGTACAAGAAAGGAATTTCTGAACAGAACTCCTATAGCCCAGCAATTGACAGATGGACCACATGAAATTACAAACACTCTGTTCATGAAAGGACAACATTGTTCAAGTGAATATGCAATCTACAGAATGTAAAAAAATCTGTACCTGCTATACCTCTGACAGAAGGTTAATATCTAGAATATACAAAGAACTTAAGACAAGTAAACATCAAAAAAAAAAAAGACCCATAGACCAATGGAACAAAATGGAAGACCTAAACTTGAGCTAATACAATCTCAGCCACCTCATATTTGACAAAGGGGCAAAGAAGACTCAATGGAGGAAAGATAGCATCTTTAGCAAATTGTTTTGGCAAAAGTGAATCACCACTTGTCAAAGAATAAAACTAAACTCCTACCTCTCACCATGTACAAAAAGTAAAAAGCTGAACAGAGACTCCACAAGTGAAGAAGCAAAGATGGCTGAGAAAAATCTCAAAAATTCAAAAGCCGGGCGTGGTGCGCACGCCTTTAATCCTAGCACTGGGAGGCAGAAGCAGGCGGTCTTTGTGAGTTCAAGGCCAGCCCGGTCTACATGGTGAGTTCCAGGACAGCTGGGGCTACAGGGAACACTGCTGGAAAGAACAAAAAAAAAGAAAAAAAAAAAAAAAAAAAAAAAAAGGATTCAATGTCACTAATAATTAAGGAAATGCAAATTAAAACCACTTGAAGATTTCATCTTACTTCAGTAAGACTGACTGTGAACAAGAAAACAAAGATACCAAATGCTGGAGAAGTTCTGGGGAAAAGAAAACACTCATCCACTGTTGGTGGGAATGCAAACTCATACAACCCCTATGGAAAGCAGTGTAGAGAACTCTTAAAAGACTGCAAATGAGCCTACCACCTGACCCAGTCATACCACGTCTGGCTATATACCCACAAGACTCATCCTACTGCAGAGATACATGCACATCTATGTTTATTGCCACTCTCTTCACAATAGCAAAGAGCTGGAAGCAAACCAAGTGTCCCTCAACCTTCAAAAGCATAAAGAAAATGTGGTCCATCTACACAATGGAATCTTATGCAGTGGTAAAGAAAGACATATCATGAACTTTGCAGGAAAATGGATGGAACTAGAAGCCATTATGCTAAGTGAAGTAGCACAGTCCCAGAAAAACAAACGATCTATAGTGTCCCTCATTTGTGGATCCTAGCACCTAATATCTATTTGTAAGGCAAACTTTTTTTTAGTAAATATAATACCAGATGTTACTCATCAAGTTGCTATGTTATGTAGGAATGAAAAGTAATATTTTTATTTACCTGCATATAATCCTATTATAAAAATCTGAATCTCTATACATGTCTTGGAATTATCCTATAGTTTATTTTCAGACATCATAATTTTGGTATGTGTGTGATGTGCATATACACATGTTTTGAAGTGATACAAATTAGAAGGAACAGCAACAACAAAAAGACTGAGTCAAAGAACTGACTGAAACAGTAAACTTCTGCCCAAGACAGTAAACTTCCGTACTGAAAAATTTTTAAAAAAGAAACTGAGAAAAAGACAAAAGTCATGTATGGCAGAATGCATAAGCTCTGGTAGGATGGAGGGCAAAAAGGGGGAATGGGTCTAAATTTGACTGAAGATGAAACAAAAATGACTGAAAATACTTTAAAACATATTCAACATCTTTAGTTACCAGGGAAATGCAAATTAAAATCACTTTAAGATTTCAACTTACCCCAATTAGAATCATAAAAAAAATCCAAAATTAATGACTAATACTCTCAAGGATATGGGAAAAAGAGAACTCATCCACTGCTGGTGGGAGTACAAACTGGTGCAGCCAGCATGGAAATCAGTGTGGCAATTCCTTAAAAATCTCAAAATTGATCTGCCACATGACACAGCTGGCCTGTCTCTTATCATCTCAGGGTGAAAAAGTGTAAGATTGGCTCCAGTTGTTTTGTTGGATGAGGGACTGAATTCCCCTGTACATTGTTTGAAAGTAAAATAGAGCAGACCCTTGGTGGTGCATGCGTTTAATCCTAGCACTTGGGAGGCAGAGGCAGGTGGATCTTTGTGAGTTCAAGGCCAGCCTAGTCTACAGAGTGAGTTCCAGGACAGCTGGGGCTACAGGGAGACCCTGTCTCGAAATGACAAAAAAAAAAAAAAAAGATGCATTTAATACAGGCATCTTTATATAATAAAATAAGTAATAACTACTTCTGTTGGGAACATTTATGGCTTAGCTCTTCAAGGATATAATGCCTTTATCATTGAGCCGATTTATTGTCCTCAGTGATCACGGGGACAGAATGACTCAGGAGTTTTGGGAAACATTTCAGATGAACATGCTTTGGTCTAACATGGGAAGGCTGAATCCCGTTTCTAAGGGGCTTACCTGTGATTAGCTGAAACCTATGCAGATATAATAGGAAAAGTAATTTAAATCCCCACAAATTTGTGAGGAGTCCTAAAAATAATCTGGCTTAACCTAATGTAATTTATATTGAATTATAAAAAAGTTTTGCTTGCCCTGATGCTATTGTGTCAGGTTGTACTTGCCAAACACTTATTATAGTTTATTTTCAACTACTCCAAGAAATTCCAGCTTTAGCTTAATTGGCATAATTGATTTGTTGGAATCAAACATTGCTTTATCTCAGGATTCAAAGCTGCTATCCAATTATAAGAGAGAACATATGGTATTTCTCTTTCTGGGTCTTCACTTAGGATACTTCATTTTAGTTTCCTCTATTTATTTGAAAATTTCATAATTTTGTCTTTCATGACATCATAACAATATTCCACATTTCAATTAGAAAATCCATAGAGGTCAGGAAACTAACACATGACCATGATGGACGGAGACTTCAGTAGGTACAAGAGGGGTAAGGGGAGTAATGGAATAGGAAGGTCCAAAGGTGACGGGGAATGAAGAGTGGGGTAGAGGAGGGTGTATTGGAGAAGGATAAGGAACACCAAATGCCTTTAGAAAAAAACTGTATGGACATCTACCACTATAGGAACTTCTTAAAATATATATGTATACAATTTAAAACAAAATTAAAAAGAAGTTACCCTATAACAGAGTGACTTTTCCCTACTGGATACCATAGGCTAGCAAAAAAAGAAGCTTAATGCCAGGAATGGACCCCTTCTTTTGAAGTCATTGAGCAGGGGTCCCATAGACCCTCAACAAATACTGGTAATTTCTCTTAGTTACCCAGCAAAACTTGACTGTAAGACCTTAGTGCCAAAGACACTACACTCATGCATTGTAAAATAAATAAGGAGAAGCCATGCTGGTACTAACTTCAAAGTATCATCCCTACAGGCTAGCTTTCATAGCGATGGAAGGTGCTATGCAAGTGAAAAGCAATCATCAACTTGGCACAGAGGTGAATCCTGATATCTGCAACAACTGATCTGGTAAAGTTTGCCCACTGTGCATTAGTGGCACAAGTATTATGAGAGTAACCAACCACTCTATGATCAGAAGTAAACTCTACTTCACAAGATGGGTACATGTCTGACACTGATATCAGACCTAGGAACCTGTGGCTAGACAGGTCACAGGCCATAGGGGAGAGTATAAATTCTGCTGTATATATTTTGCTAAATAGATATAGTATTAAACTGACTCCTAATGATTTATTATTATACCCATAAATTAATGCTTCTCTCAATTCTCTCCAGAGAGGCTTCCTCCTGTAGCAGATGGTAATTAACACAGAGACACACAGCTGGCCAACATGTAAGGAATAAGAAACACAGAGTACTTATTCATGAATAGGATACCAATATCAACTGTCTGCTATCAAAAGCTTAGGGATCATCGCAGAAGAGGGCCAAAAAGACTCTAAGGCCAGAAATGGTGCATGAGCACAAGGAAAGTTTTCCAAACAGCTAGGCTATTATTCAAATGAACTCACAGTATGCAAAAGACCTATATAAGTATAAGCCAGAGAAAATCCATGCACAGAAGCAGGAAAGTGGGTAAAAAGCCCCTACCTTACCTTAGGAACTATTAGCAACTAATAGCTGCTGGGAGAAGGGGAGTCAGTTTTCCTTAAGGGTGGGATGCTAGATAGGTTAGTTGGACTCCAGTGGATAGTCCCACACTGAAAGGCATTTGGGTACAGAAATTTGACTTAATTAATATCTATCTATCTATCTTTCTATAGATATGTAGATATATAGATATATCTATAGAATATATAGATATATATAGATATATCTATAGATATATCTATATTTCTATAGATAGATAGATAGATAGATAGATAGATACATACATACATACATACATACATACACTACATGAAATTAGGCAGGGCATATTAAGGGGTAAGTATACATAGGGGAAGGTATTCAAATATTATCTAAACATATTGTATGAAATTCACAAATTTCAAAAAAAATTTTAAAGCATTGCTTTGTCACTAGAAATTTATGATATGTAGGTAAATAATGCATAGTAACACCATCAAAAAAGTTCTCACAACAGACAGTAACTCTCTTTGTTAATAAATATCTAATGATTTTAAGAAGTAAGAGAAAGTGTTAGAAGGATACAAGCATCGAAATAGTTTTAGTAAATAAGAATTTATATATGAAGAATTAAGGTGGCTGGATATTTCCGGAATGGAATGGAGAACCAAAAGAAGAAGAAGAAGAAGAAGAAGAAGAAGAAGAAGAAGAAGAAGAAGAAGAAGAAGGAGGAGGAGGAGGAGGAGGAGGAGGAGGAGAAGAAGATTTTTGTATATTATGAAGGTTTAAATAAGTTATTTTACATACCTAAAAGACAAAACTTAAAAATGTATAATATTGAAATTCCTATTCAAATATCTATGAATGTCTACTAAAATAATGGAGGTACTGAGCTAATTTGATATCTAGTACAAGGAATGGCTTAAAAAATAAAATTTATGGGTTTCCAGAGAGCACAGGTGGACTCAGTGCAGGACCAGAAAGGCAGAACTGCCTTGACGCTTGGGGGGCTTACTCCAGCACCCAGAACCTTCCAGCTGGGGTTCCAGAGAGTGCTGGCCTGGACTCAGAATGGTGCCTGTTAGGTGGAACTGCCTTGACCCTTGGGGAGCCTACACCCTCCCTCAGAACCTCCCAGCTCAGGTTCCAGAGAGCATTGGCCTGGACTCAGCATGACGCCAGAAAGGCAGAACCACTTTGACCCTTGGGGGGCTCACAACCCCCCAGAACCTCACAGCTCGGGTTCCAGAGAGCACTGAGTTGTGAATGCACTTAGAGAGGGTCACAGGGATGCAGCACGTCAACAGGGTACTGGCACGTGGGCCAATGGAGCACACCCCCCACCCCCCACCCCCACCCCCACTCAAACTGGTGATGCTGTGGTGTGGACTATCTAGCAGGTGTAGTTTTAGTTTTAGTGAATCTAGTCTGTGTAGCCAATGTTGAAGCACCAGAATCCAAAAACACAAACAAACAAACAAACAAACAAACAGAGCTAAATCCACACAATGAAAAAAACAACATGGAAAAAGCTCATAATAAATCCACACCGAACTCTACTAGTCCAACAGAAGATTCCTACACTGAGATAGATCTCTCTGGAAGGAAACCAAGACACAGACCTTAGAAGAACAATTATAGACATGTTCAAAGAAATCAAAGAATATAAAGAACAAATCAGAGAACTAAGAGGAGAAAATGAAAAACTCAGGAAGGACTTAAAAGGAAAGAATGATAAACACTGGAAAGAACTAGAGGGAGAGAATGACAAACTCAAAAGAAGTAGAGGAAGAGAAACACAAAATCCAAAAGGAACTAGAGAAAGAGAAACAGAATGTCCAAAAAGAACTAGAAGGAAAGAAAGACAAACTCTGGAAGGAAGTGGAAACACTGAAAAGATCCCAGGCTGAAATGAAAAAAGAAGGATACCAGCAAAGCAAGGAGCTACAAGTAGAGAATGACAAGCTCCAAAAGGAGATGGAAATACTAAAGAAATCACAGGAAGAAATGAAAAAGGAAATGGAACATTCATCCAATCAACAGGAATGGATGGGGGAAAGACTCAGAAGCAGAATGAATGAAACAGAAAATAGAATATCAGACCTGAAGGATAACATGGAACATCTAAAATGCTCAAGTGAAGACTATGAAAAATTAAAAAAAAGAAAAACAAGAATGGAATAACCAGGAAATGTGGGATACTATGAAAAGACCAAAGCTCCACATCATAGGGATAGAGGAAGGAGAAGAATCCCAAGACAACACTACTGACCAGATCTTCAACAAGATAACAGAAGAAAATTTTCCCAAACTGAAAAAAGATAAACCTATACGAATACAAAGACAAAAAAAAGAACATAGAACACCAAATAGACAAGACCAGAAAAGAAATTCCCCATGCCATATCATAGTTAAAATGCTAGATGCTCAAACAAAGACAAAATACTGAAAGTCACAAGAGAAAAACAATAAATTACATACAAGGGGAAACCCATCAGAATTACAGCTGACTTCTCAGTGCAAACTATTAAAGCCAGAAGAACGTGGACCAAAGTATTCCCAGTGTTAAACGACTTTAGATGCCAACCCAGAGGAAAACAGGAAATTGAACTATCCCTTTTGTGCAAATGATATGATAGATTACCTGAGTGATGCTAAAAACTCCACCAGAAAACTCCTAGAAACGATTATGAGTTTCAATAAAGTGACGGGATGCAAAATTAACCTAGAAAAATCATTAGCTTTTCTTTACATGAACAATAAACAAATGGAGAAGGAATATAAGAAGACCTTCCCACTCACAATAGCCTCAAAAAAATAAAATACCTGGGAACAAACCTAACAAAAGACACCAAAGATATCTAAAACAAAAAATTTAAACCCCTGAAGAAGGAGATTGAAAATGACAACAAAAATGGAAAGACCTCCCATGCTCATGGATTGGAAAAATTAATATAGTAAAAATGTCCACTTTACCCAAATTCATATACAGATTCAATGCAATCCCAATCAAAATCTCCATGAGTTTCTTCACAGACTTAGAAAAAAAATCCTTAAATTCATATGGAAAAACAAAAGACCCCAAATAGCTAAAGCAACCTCATAAATTACAGTTGTTTGTTCCAAAAAGGATGCCATTAAGCAGTGTCAATTGGCTTTAGATTCCCCTAGGAATTTTCAATCCAACTTGATCTCACATTTTTGCTTCTCTTAAAAAAGACAGTGATTGAAATCTGCCTTGCTGCACTATGGCACCCCTCTAAGTCCTCTTGAACTATAGCGATTACAGCTAGAAAGAAGCTGGATTTAGAACAAGGACAAATCAACATGAATACTATTAATTTGGAGTTAACTGAGCTAGAGGTCTGTCTATCTTGTTTATCGTTTTCAAAGAACCAGATTTTGGATTCACTGCATTGCTTTCTTTGTTTCTATTTCGTTGATTTCTGCTCTGATGTTTGTTATTTCTTCCTGTCGGGTTTAGGTTCCATTTGTTGTCTTCTTTCAAATGTTTTTAGCTGTAGTGTTAGGTCACTTATTTGTTATCTTTTTTTTTTAATGTAGGCACTTAGGACTATAAATTTCCCTCTTAGGACTGCTTTTAAAGTATCCCACAAGTTTTGTTGTGTTGTATTGTCTTTTTCATTTAGTTCCATGAATACTTTTATTTCATTTCTTTATTTCTTCCCTGACCCATTGATTATTCATGATTTTGTTGTTTAGTTTCCATGTGTTCTTGTATCTAGTCAGGGTTATTCTGGTGTTAATATTGAGCTTTTCATATTTTATTTTATTTTTTTGCAAGAAGCAGCACTTGAATTTCACGTCAGATCACAAACAAAAGGAATCAAATCCACATGCCAAAAGCACAAAGA
This sequence comes from Rhizomys pruinosus, assembly GCA_009823505.1. Taxonomy (NCBI): domain Eukaryota; kingdom Metazoa; phylum Chordata; class Mammalia; order Rodentia; family Spalacidae; genus Rhizomys; species Rhizomys pruinosus. The sequence goes on along the minus strand of VZQC01001960.1, from coordinate 351,807 downwards.
AAAATCAACAACACAGGAAAAGCAAATAAGAAATCCCCACCAAGCACTATCAGTCCCATAGAGGACTCCCACAATGAGACCTCTCTGGAGGTAACCCAGGACACAGATCAGATAGATAGATAAATAGATGTTAGATAGATTGATAGATAAATAGATAGATAGATAGATAATATTCATTCTATTGATTCTGGTATTTGTTTGTTTTTTTTTTCTCTCTCTCTCTCATCCATCCTGGAGATGGGTGCTTTGCTCTCTAATCCATCCTGAAGGTGGGTCATTTGCTCTCTGATCCATCCTGGAGTCCTGTCCTTTACTCTCTGATCCATCCTGGAGGCACGTCCTTTATTCTTTAATCCATCCTGGAGGCAGGTCCTTTGCTCTCTGATCCATCCTGGAGTGGGTCCTTTGCTCTCTAATCCATCCTGGAGGTGGGTCCTTTGCTCTCTGATCCATCCTGGAGGCAGGTCCTTTATTCTCTAATCCATCCTGGAGGCAGGTCCTTTGCTCTCTGATCCATCCTGGAGTGGGTCCTTTGCTCTCTGATCCATCCTGGAGGTGGGTCCTTTACTCTCTAATCCATCCTGGAGGTGGGTCTTCTGCTCTCTGATCCATCCTGGAGGCAGGTCGTTTACTCTCTAATCCATCCTGGAGGTGGGTCCTTTGCTCTCTGATCCATCCTGGAGGCATGTCCTTTACTCTCTGATCCATCCTGAAGGCGGGTCCTTTGTTCTCTGATCCATCCTGGAGCCCTGTCCTTTACTCTCTGATCCATCCTGGAGGCAGGTCTTTTGCTCTCTGATCCATCCTGGAACTGCATCCTTTACTCTATGATTCAAACTGGAGGTGGGTCCTTTGCTCTCTGATCCATCCTGGAACTGGGTCTTTTACTCTCTGATCTGTCCTGGAGGGAGCTACATTGCTCTCTAATCTGTCCTGGAGCCAAGTCCTTTACTCTCTGATCCATCCTGGAGGTGGGTCCTTTACTCTAAACTATGAATATATACTTTCCCATATACATTAATTACCATGTCTGAAAGTAAGTGGTAATTTAATTCTAGGGCTCATTAATATATTCACATTATAACATCATTATTAAACAGATAGAAAAAAATATAACAATAACATTGCTCAGCTTTTCTTTCAATTGGGGGATTTGGTACTAGCATCCACAAATGAGGGAAACCATTCAACGTTGTTTTTTGGGGGGACTGTCTTACTTCACTTAGCATAATGGCTTTGAGTTCCATCCATTTACCTGCAAATCTGATGATGTCATCTTTCTTTACCGGGGCATAGAACTCCATTGTGTAGATGTACATTTTTGTTATCCAGTCCTCAGTTGAGGGGCATTTGGGTTGGTTACAACTCTTTGCTCTTGCCTCTTACAGTAGCAGCTAGAATATTGATTGCCTCTTTAATAATTTTAGGATGGTTATTTTTATTCCAAATCAACAAATAATTAATTGCACTTATTTGACAATGAAGAACCAGAACTACCCAACTTGTTCACAAGATCTTGTTATTATTTATCCTTTCATATTGTAAGATAATTTCAACATCCTTTTCCAGACCTCAGCAGAATCTCAGATAACTTTTCCTGGTTTTCTGGAACAAGCTTCTTTTCACTGTATGTGGAATTCCATTAGTTCCTATACAAGTCCCTTCTCTCATAAGTACACTTCCATTCCTATTCCTAATGTGTTAATGTTTTTTGTTCAGATGGAGCTAAAAATTAGGCAAAGCTAAAAATCCTGACATGATGATGCTGGAATGCAGCACTCAGTAAAAATTCAGAGCACATGCCCCTAGGGTTAAGAACTTTTAGCTAGCCTTGTTCCAAACTAACCAACCTCACTACAAGGCTCAAACCATCCCAGTATTGTTTAAAGCCACCTTGGCTCATTCCTCAGACTCTTTATATTATCAGCATTAACCTCTATTTAAGCCTTCCTTCATAGATGAACTCATCATATTTTCATTTCAAAGTATTTGATCCTGTACAAAATGACCTAGCCTCCTCACAGAAGGAAATCCTCATGCTAAGTTCCTAGTTATATCATAGGAACAAACTCAACAGATTATCCAGTCCTATCATGATGGCCAATTGTTAAATCCGGTCATCTGAAGATAAATTAACCATCAAAGTGTACATCTTAATGAAATTTGCCATTTGGAAGTAATTCACATAACTTTCATTGGTCATTTTAATTTTGCTCATGTATGTGGTGATAGATTTGAGGCTTTATTTTTGCTATATTTTGTTTAAGCACATGAATCTGCTCAAGCTGTTTGAAGACACTTATTAACTCCTTTCTCCATGAAGAGGATCCCAAAACAAATCAAAACAAACAGTGGTCCGGCTTTTTATCTAAAATTTTTATCTCTTTTGGTTAACTGTGGCAAGTACAGGTCTCTCATGACATTCCTTATATTACCCCCAATACAAACATAATTAAATGCATTTATTGTTCAAAACTTAAATATGTAAAGTCCTATCACTTTTCTTTGTGTGCTCTACCTTCTGAGATGGTGTGAGAGTGCCTGTCTTGTCCTGCAAGGGTGAGCGTCCAAATTGCACTATGCCCCTCCCCTGCTTTGGGGCCATCTGCACTCCCTCCCACCACTCCATGCCCCATGCTTCCCGCTGGCTAAGAGTCTGCACCTCATTGTCCCATAAACTCTCTTTGCTGGTCTGGCATTTTGAAATTGTGTAAGAGGGCCTGACTTGGCTTCTGCTCTGAGTCACCCAAACCATGCCACAGACACCCCATTTCCCTGCTTTGGGATCATCTTCAGTGCCTCCCAGCACTCCAAGGCTTAGGTTCTCCTGCTGGCTGGTAGGCACATCCATTTCCCATCTCCTCTCCTTGGACCTTGAAACCATCCCTCCCAGGCTACTGAAGTCTGCCTAAAAACCAGGGAAAATTTGCCCTCCTAGAGAGCTCCTGAGTAGCCTGACAAGATCCATCTGGTCCCTCCCCTATAAAAATCAAGAGAAAGAATCTGAAGCCTAGACAAACTAACTTTTCATACCCAGTCAGAAAGCAACCAAACTAAAGCAATAATACAAAACAGAATCAAACTTCAACTCAAAAAAAGGCAGGCTTTAGTTTCATACGGAATCACAAGTAACAAAAGAAATCCGCATGCAAAAAATAATAATAATAATACAAAAAAGTAATAGGTCCTCATGAAACACCAATAGGCCCATAGAAGAGTTCTACAATGAGAACCCCTAGAAATAGCCCAGGACACAGAATTTAAAAGAACACTCATAAACATTATCGAAAAAAACACAAAAAAAAACTCAAAGAACTAAAACAGGATAAATTTGACTGAATTTACAAAAGAGATTAGAAATATGGAATAAAACGGGCTGAAATAAAGAAGTGAAAATCTCAATAAGCCAGTTTGAAATGACAGGAGGACGTCTCACCAACAGAATGAATGAAGTGGAAACAAAACGCCAAGACTGGATGAGAACGTCAAAGAACCGGACCGCCAAAGACAGGATTAGGATTTTTTTTTTTTAATGCAGGAATAGAGTATATGGGAAATGCGGGACCTCATGAAAATTTATGCATCATAGGCACAGAGGAAGGAGGAGGACCCCAGGTAAATGGCACTGAACAGATCTTCAATAGGATTATAGAAGAAAATTTCCCTAAATTAAAGAAAGACATACTCATACAGGTACAAGAACCATATAAAACACCAAATAGATAGGACCGGGAAATCAACTCCTCATGGCATAGCACAGCAAAAACAGTTAATGTACAGAACAAAGAGACAATACAGAAAGCTGCAAGAGAAAAAGAGTCACATATAAAGGAAAACCCTTCAGAATTACAGCTAACTTTTTCTTTTTTCAAAGCCAATTTTTATTGAAGCTTTATGCATTTCATACAACATTTCTAATCAAGTCTAGACCCATTTCCCCTTTCTTGCCCCTCCCACCCCACCAGAGCTCATGCATTCTGCCCAAACATGTTTTTCATCTTTTTCTCAGTCTCTTTTAAAATTTTCAATGCAGAAGTTTACTGTTTTGAGCAGAGGTTCATTGTTTCAGTCAGTTCTTTGACCCAGTCTTTTTGTTGTTGTTGTTGTTGTGTTGTTCCTTCCAATCTGCATCACTCCAAAATATGCATATGTGCATGCCACATATATATTTTAGCATCTTCAGCTTATAAGTTCTTCTTCTTTTTTTTAATTAGGCTGAAAGATGTTGTGTTTGAAGACTCTTCCTTGGCAAGCCCAAACAACCATAAGTCCTGCCCTTGTGCTCTACACTGGGGTTTTCCCTTTCCGTGGTTACCAAATGAGGTCCAGTAAGCACCACATCCAGTATGGGTGGATCAAGACAAGACGTAGTGCTTACTGGATCTCATTTGGTGACCATGGAAAGGGAAAACCCCAGTGTGGTCTTGATCTACCTATACTGGCCTCCATAATACAGCCTGGGTAGTCCAGCAATGGCAGTCTATACTCTGAAGAAGCAGAAAGTGCAGTAGAGTTCAGTCCACAAGTTGGATGTCTCAGCAGGCCCCATCTGGCACTGAAGGTTTGGTGGATTCTTGGAGAGACATGAGTGTTCAGTCCATATTGGAAGGTTGAAAAGCTGTGTCTCATGTCTTTGAAGGATGGCAAAAGCAGTGGCAACTTCTGGGTAGGTGCACTTGCCAGTAAGACAGTAAGACAGACAAAACAACTGTGCTTCTTTTTTTTTTTTTTTCTTTTTGTCTTTTTACTAAAATCTCAAGTTTTATACCTGAAGTACAATTTCTCAGGCCTTACTAATTATTTATTTCTGGTTATACTTTCCTTTTGGGTGCTTAAGTCCACACAGCCCAGATTAACCAAGACTTGTTTTCTCAAGCTGACTTTTCAATGCAAGCTATGAAGCCAGAAGAGCCAGGACCAAAGTGCATCAAATTATTCTTGATCATAGATGACAATCCAGAATACTTTACCCAGAAAAACTGTCTATTATAATTGAAGGGGGAAGAAAAATCTTCCATGACATGAATAGGCTAAAAGAATTAATGTCCACCAATCCAGTCCTATGGAGAAAACTCAAAGAAATACAAAGGACTGAAGATAGGAGCCCAGAGGCAAAAGAAAGAAAATAAATGAAGGTATAATTGTTTAATATAAAACTGGATCAAGAATACAAACAGAAATTAAGATCATGGTAACTAATACGCATCTTTCAGAAAGAACTTTAAATATCAATAGCTCAACTCCCCAGTCAAAAGACACAGGTTAGTTGAATGGATTAAGAAACAAAATACCAGATCTCAAACTATATTACAGAGCTAGAGTCCTAAAAAACAGCACAGTTCTGGCACAAAAACAGACACACAGATCAATGGAACATTATTGAAGACCCAAACATGAGTCCATGCAATTTCTACCACCTAATATTTGACAAAGGTGCCAAGAATACACAATGGAGGAAAGACAGCATCATCAACAAATGGTGCTGGGAGCACCACCAGAATGATGAAATTAGACCCTTCTTCACCCTCCACAAAAGTTAACTCCAAATGGATCAAAGATCCCAATGTGAAACCTGAAACTCTGAAATTGTTACACAAAACCATAGGCAGTATCCTACAATATATAGGTTTAGGAAACGACTTTCTAAACCAGAAATCAGTTCCTCAGGAACTAATCTCAATAATCAACAAATTTGTCTTAATTAAACTAAAAAGCTTCTGTATAATGAAAATATGGTACATTTACACAATGGAGTTCTACAGACAAAAATCAGGGTAGTACTGGGTAAGTGGGCAGGAAACCACAAATTTGGTGATGAACTATTGGCCGCTGATGTCTGCTGGGTGAGGGAGAGTGGATCTTCTTTAGGGGAGTGATACTGAACAGGCTGAATAGACTCCAGTGGATGAACTCACACTGAGGGGTATCTGGGTACACAAACTTGACTCCATAGGCCTTAATATATATGACATAATGCATGAAGATCTGTGGGCAGGATCTGGGGAGTGCAGACACTGGAGAGGGACTAAGTAGGATTAAAGTGTAGTGTATGAAATCCACAAAAATTCAGAAAAATTTCAAAAAGAAAATGATTGTTCAGGAACAAATTATACTCTGAATTCTTTATGTGTATTGCCTTCCATGCATGAATGGGCACCTATGTCCTATGTCGTGCAGGGCCCACAGAGGTCAGAAGAGGGTGTCTGACCGATGTAACTTGAGTTATGCACAGTAGTTAGCTACCATGTGCATTCTGGGAACTGAACCCATGTCCAATGCAAGAGCTAGTGCTCATAACTACTGAGCCATCTCTCCAGTCCACATACTTTGAAATCTTTAAAAACATACCTTAGTGTTTTTAATTGTCTCCATTTTTCTCTTTTGTGTCTGCTGAAAACACATCTTAAAAAGCCAAGAAGTTTTATCAAAGTCCATGGTTTTATATTAAATGCCTTACGGGCCAACTAATGGCTGTATTCATTCATTGGAACTGAGGCTCTGAATGTGCACTCTCTCCTGCAGGCCTCCCTAGATGAAGCATGACTGGAAAGCTGGAGCAGAAGACAGTATCCTGGCAATGGAAGAGACAGCCTCTCCTGAGTTTCAACTGCACTGTGTGCCTTCTTCTCAAAATGCCTTACCCTAGATGATGTTAAATGGCACCATAACCAGCCTACCCTTGGGAGCCACCCTGACAGACAAGCTCCTTTGATATAACAAATAAATACAACTGTGATAATGATGTTTTTAGGAATGCTTTTCATCACAATATGGACATGCTTCCTCTTCTATAAGAGAAGAATGGGGAACTATAGGAATGACTTTTACAACAGACATAATCTGGATTAAAGACTTTTCTCTAACCTTACAACCAGAAAGTTGCTGTTTATAATGTAAACAAGCTCACTGAGTCATGTGCCTTGTGACCTTGACATAGGACCCTTAATCCCTCAGGATGCTTTGTTACCTTCCACCTAAGATAGTAAATGACCGTGGGCATGGTCGTTTTACATATCACACACTGAAAACAGCATGTCTTTCTCATTTCAAACAATGAGCAAAATCTGGGGAGAGGGCTTGCATGGGATATTCTAGGGCTAGAGATCAAAGAGAGAGCTCCTCTGATAAGACAGGGGTGGTCTTGACTTCTACTTCCCCATTTCATGCTAGAGATACTGTTTCAATAAAACAATGAACTAAGTAAGGCCTGGCTCAGGAACACCATTCCAAGAGAAGTTGGAAGGAATGGGTACTTGACAATTCAGGTCTGCTCTTGGCTTTATGAGTTCTAAGTCTCAGGTGTCTCTTTGTTAAGTGTTGCCCTAATGTGGCTTAGAAATGCTGCAGCTTTCCCATATTTTTTTCATATATAATAAATTTTGGTGAGCCCTCCCAAATACCCATGATTCTTCCCATGATTCCTCTCCCAAGTGGACCCTCAGGAAACTGAGAAAGGAGGCAGTACTTCGCCAAACACTGAGCCTGCCTTGTCTAGACTGGCCAGCCTCGAGAATTATCAGAAATAAATTCCTGTTGTTTGTAAACCACATCATCTGTGACATTCTACCCCAGCAGTCATTGAATGAACTAACATGCTCTTTCCGCATTTTAAATCCCTGGCCTAAACAGTGTCACCTACTAGCTCACACATGAGTTTAAGGACACTCAAACTCTACTACAAAAAAAATAGCAAACTATTTGTAGCACTGATAGTATTTCTAGGTATACTGAGGTATTTTTTAAAGTGTGTGTGTGTGTGTGTGTGTGTGTTTACAGGATTATGTACACAGGTCTATGGACATGCATGTGGAGCCAGAGGTTTGTGACAGGCATTTTCTTCTGTAAGTGCCCACTTTATTTTATTTTATTTATTTATTTATTTTATTGGCAACAAGATCTTCCTATATAGCCCCAGATGTCCTGGAACTCACTCTATAGACCAGGCTGGCCTTGAACTCACAGAGATCTGACTGTTTCTGCCTCCTGAGTACTAGGATTAAAGGCATACACCACCACACCCAGCTTAAAACGTTCTTAGTTGCCATGTGGGTGCTGGGAATCGAACCCTCGTCCCTGCTAAGAGCGTCGGGTGCTCTTAACTGCTGAACCATCTCTCCAGCCCCTCCACTTTTATTTTTTAAGGCAGAGGGTCTCTCACTGAACCCATACCTCACCTACTGGGCAAGACTATCTGACCCCAGTGAACCTCCCCTCTACCTTCCCACCTGGCAGATTCTGTGGATCTTAATTCAGGTCCTCATTGCTTATGAAGCTAGTGCTTTATGGACTAAGAAAACTCCCCACCCTTGAAATATTTTTCCTACAAAAGTTTTTACAAGTTCACACTGAAAACACCCTGAGAAAGCTTCAAGAAAATAAGGGTAAAGGATTATTTAGATATAAAATACTCTATAATCTTTTTCATGTATTCTCTAAGCTGATCTGATTAGCTCATGAGAATAACTATGCCAGAACATAACAGGTTTCTACACAGGTCTAGTTGGAAAGAGAAAGAAAACTACATACAGCTGTTCCAAGGCTGGGAAACGCTGTGCAGATCTGACAGCAGCTGCTCATATGCCAAATTCCTCCAGCAATTCCTAATTAAATCCAGCTCAGGAGAAACTGTATGATGCATCACATGACTTCTGTCTGTATCTGTGATTTTTTTCCTACCCCTTTTGAAAGTTTCTCCAGAAAACTTTATCTATTTTTTAATCTTAAAAGGCTCATTAAACCAGAACCCAAATTAGTGCTTCAGACTTTGAAGTTAGAAATCCCCCATAGGAGTTGTATGTCAAAGTTCCAAGAATGGGGATCCCTAGGGAGGGGGCATGGAGTGAGGTGATCCCCAGGGAAGGGGCATGGAGTGAGGTGATCCCCAGTGTGCTGGATAGCTTTAGTGTCAACTGACACACCTGGGTTGAAGGAGCCTCAATTGGGGAATTGGCTCTATTGGACTATGGGCAACTCTATGGATTATGTCTTGATTGGTGAGGGCAATGTGGGGAGTGCTAGCCACACTATGAGTGGTGCCACCCTGGGCAGTTGTTGTGTAGACCGTATAAGAAGGCAGCCTAGGCATGGGCCAGGAGAGCAGAGCCAGTAAGCAGCATTCCTCCATGGCCTGTGCTTCAGCTCCTGCCTCCAGGTTCCTGCCCTGAGTTCCTGCCTTGGGCTCCCTGAGTGATGAACTGTGACCCAGGAGATGTGAGCTGAATAAACCCTTTCCTCCCCAAGTTGGTGTCATTCAGAGTGTTTTGTCACAGCAATGGAAGAGAAACTAGAACACCCAAGGAGGGGGCGTGGAGTGAGAACTAACCCATTCCCACAGCTTCTCCGCAGCATCTCCATTTCACTAAATGAAACACATGGGCATTTGTGCTTTCAAGTTTGGATCATGACTCCTCACTAATAATTATAAATTAAATATAATAACTCACTGGTATAACATGTCATCAGCATGCTCATGCATGTTATCTCTGAGTGACTTAACAACCATAAGAAGGAGGTAAATCACAGTGATTATCTGTGCTTTACATATCAGAACTCTCAAAGGGTGGTTCCTGAAAGATCACATAGCTATCAACTTTCAGGTAAGAACTTGGCATCAGACTTCCTAGACCAAGACACTGGTGCTAGTACTTGGCCCAGTCTCTCCCAAGGTGGTAGAGTCAGTCTCTTCTTTTGTTCAAATGGGCCATTTTGCCAAAGAGTGCACATTTACTCTGCAGGAAAGCCATCTGTATTTTCAAATGTTTCTCTGTGACTCAAATTTTTCACAGAAATCTTGGTTAGTAGACTAACTCCAGCTAAGGTTGTCTAAAAAGAAGCTTAAGACAGAGTTCAGTACACATCAGTAATGAGCACTGCACAACTGTAAAATTAACTGCTATTGCCTAAATTGTACAAGATTCTCATCTCTCTGGTACACAGATGCCAGGAATCAACCCGCAGTGTACATTTGCAAAGTCCCTCAGGCCAAAGTACAAAAATAGAAATAGAAATCTAGCTGTGAATAAGATTTTCATTAAGGTAACAAAATAACAACCCAGGGCCCATTGGCATGTTTATTCCACATAGCAATGCGTGTTTCCATACAATACCACATTCCTGCTTTATTGGTAAGTGTGTGAGTAGCCTGTGAACACTTATGTTTCATTATTAATGAAATCAACAAACATGAAAATAGTTAACAGGACAAACTTTGATGGGTGAAAATTGCTGCCAGTTTGTTTGACTGCTTTGTGGCATTTATTATTGCAGGTAATTAATGCTAGTTTTCCAACAGAGAAACACATGAATCAGTGACATAATACAAAGGTCTACATTTTTCTCACACAAAGTGTGAAGGGAAGGTGAGGATCTATGATTCATGTTTCAAGGATATGAACTACTCCCATGTGATGTCATTAAATGGTAAGACTTGAAGTAGTTTATATCACTCCCATGCATAGAACATTGGCCAATTTCAGAGCACAAACACACAGACAGATAATCAGAAAAGTAGAGACATTCTATATTTCCATGAAGGGATAAGGAAGGGTTTGGAAAACAGAGCTTTGACCTCCAGGTTTTTTCTCTGCAAACACACCAACCCAGAAACATCAAATGTTCTGCTCTGAAGAGATAGTAACATAAGGAGAGAAACTTTATAATCCATTAACAGGAAGGTTTACTAAACTTAAAACAGGCTTCTCTCTTGATGACTCACTTGAGAGTCTTAGAGGTCTTGGCTCATAAAGATTAGGAAAGGGAAAGAGACCATCAGGAAGAGGTTATTGGACTAAATGAATGGAGCCAGGGGAGGCTGCACTCTGTGGACCTATCATCTCAACTTCATAACCCAATAAATATTTTCCTTCCAAGACCTTTAAATATATATGCCTATAATATTCCTGTAGAGTCCGACACAGCCAAATTTTAAGAGTGGAGCAGCTAAAAGCTCAGCAATGTGCACATGCAAGCACTCCTGCTGGGCTGACCAGGAGAAGCCGCTGCTGTGTAATTGGTACAGAACCTTGGACTCATGAATATCTAGGGATCTCTGGATTTCCACAAGGACCTGGTGATGCTCAACAGCGTCAAAGACATTGATTGATCAAGAAACTCTGCCTTCCAATGTTATCCAGTCTTTTCTTTTTCTTGAGGCACAGGCACAGTAGTATGCCGCCTCTTGTATGTCATATGTAGATGTTTTTCTGTAGCAGCTCTTCTCAGAATTGGCCAAGAAAATATTGTCAATGTGACAGCCTGATTTTTCCATTCTCTGTGGTCCACTCGTTAAAGTTGTGTGTAAGCTCATGTGTGTGTGTGTGTGTGTGTGTGGGTGTGTGTGTGTGTGTGTGTGTGTGTAATGTGCAGGAATACATGTATATATGTGTATGTGGAGGCGTGACCTTATTGGGTGTCTTCCTCAGTCACTCTCCAGCCTAGTTTTTAAGTCAAGGTCTTTCTCTGAACTCACCAATCTGCCTAGACTGGATTGACCAGCTAGCCAGACAATCTGCCTGTCTCCACATGACTAGCACTGGGATTAAAGCCCTGTGCTGCTGTGCCTGGTTTTTTTATAAGGATGCTGAGGATCAAACTCAGGTCCTCATTTGTATAAGCAAGAGTCTCAGCTTTGCCAACCAAGCCATCTTGCAGCTCTACGTGGTCCATTTCAGATGCTTTCCTTTAGTGTTTATGTATCCACCACACCACAGACATTGGAATTCATGGCCTTCGTGAATTTCACTTTTTTTCAAAGCTTAAAAACCCAAGCTGCCCTCATGACTTCCAGCTCCTGGAAACAAAAAGTTTTGTTTTCTCTTTATTTTCATTTCTCCCTGCAAAAGATATAATTACCCTTAGACATCTATATTCAGCCCTTTGTTATTCCCATCCCTGGAATGAGAAACTGTGCCCTGAAGTAATCTGCCAAATTTGAGAGTAGCTTGCAGCTAAAATGCAAATATGATGCTGAATTCTCAGTCATGTGTATTCCTCTGTTTTGTAGTTCAGCTACTCATTTTTTTTTTACATTTTAGGAGAATCATGCTTTTAATGCATATAGTTTGCATCAAATTTAAGAATAAATGAATAAGACCTGTTAGTTCTCACTAGATCTGTTCATTTGTTTGCTATAAATATTTCTTCCCTAAGGTTGAACAATGTGTCTGAACCTAGGAGAGACAGGGCTGTAATGTAATTTCTTGTAGTTTCCTATTCTATGCCATACAAGCATGTTAAGAGATAATTTCCTGTCAATATTAATAGGATATACATTTTACATTCAAAGTGAAATTCATTCCCTATGAGACAATACAATGCAGCCATGGGAATTTTTCATTTGTCACAGGAACAATGGAAATAGGCAATAAAGGAATAGTTATATCTATTCCTTCATTTTCCAAAGTGCACAATAGTATCCCTTTGGTGAAAAATTAAATGTTCGGTCATTTAACCAACCCTAATATGCCTCCCATACTTTAAAAATGACTTACATTTTGGAGATATAGACTTAAGCCCTTTCATGCCAGAAAAGAAGTAACATTCAAATTTCTTCTTATTGCATTTCTTTTTCATAATCATTCAATTTGCTTTACAATGTATTAAGAATAAGCACCAAGATATGACTACAGGGCAGAGCATAGTTTCCTAAGGTGTTTGTATAGAATACTTAAAGAGACTCCCATGACCAAAAAATAGAGTGCTTGAAATAAATTAAATTGAACACATTTCTTTCATTGATAGATGTTTTAGCACCTTTCCTAAACTTATATGTGTTAAGACTCTCCCAGATATATGGCCTCCAAATGCTGTGTTTTTAAAGCTTCCTTGACCATTTAAAGTTTTGGGCAGGCCTCTTTAACATCTTCATTCATATTAGTGAGTTAGAGAGCAAGTCTCAGAACATTGCCAATGAGACTTAAGCCCTCACGTGTGTTTTCTGGAGAACACAAACTTTCGATATGTACACTGTTGAAAGAAATCATCCACCAAGTGGAAAACTGACAGAAATAGTGAGTTGGGGAAGGAAGATTTGTATAGATGTAGGCAAAGCATATTGAGTTAATGCAACAGTGCATCAGTGCTGTCTACTTAAAGCTGCCTGATAACACACTGTAACTGAAGCATAATCCAAACTTAAAAACACTAAAGTAAGGTAGATCATGGTAGCACTCAGGAGGCAGAGGTAGGTGGATTGTTGTGAGATGGAAGCTAGCCTGGGATGGTCTGCATAGGGAATTCAAGGCCAGATGATACCCTGTCTAAACAAAATAATAACAACAACAACAATAATATTTCTATGAAAACATATGCTATTTATTACTCTAAAATCAATGAGACCTCTGCATAGACCAGAGCTTGAGCTTTTGGAAACCCCTGATAAGGCCATCCATATATTATTTATATCTTTGCTTTTGAAAGTAAATATCAGGTATTCTCCAAAAAACAGGCAACCATAGTTACTTACAATGACAGAAATCTGCTAAAACTGAATGTTTCCTACTAAAGATTTACATATGGATCTCAGTAGGTAAATGATTAAGTGTTTTCTTCAGAAATCTTTTTAAATACACACGTGATACTAAGTAATGGTTGCAGTTAAAGCCAAAAACGGCATTCTTAGTCTCAAGTTTCTGTGAAGTTTACAAAACAACTTTTTTCAGGTTTCCTCCAGATCCTTTCTATCCAAGAAGCCATGAGGCCATTATGTTTAGGAACTGTCACACTATTCCTGCCACACCATAAAGGAACTGCTTTACTGTACTGTCTCCACCAGTTTTCAAACAAAACATGAGCCAATCTAAAAGACCTTTTTTCAATATGTAAACTTTCCATTATTTCCATGCTTTCCAGATCAGAGATTGGGCCAAAGAGATTACAACATGCATGAACTAAAACTTAGTTTAATAATACAGGCACCACCATCTTTTTCATAATACAGGCACCACCAACTTTTTCATCAGGAAAGGACACGGTGAAACTAGAAAATGAAGTTGGATTAAAATTTTTCCCATTAGAATTCAAACCACTTCCACTTGTTCATACTCCCTTTGAGGCTTCAGAGCAAGGGAACATTGGAGAATCAAAGAGAACCAGTAGTGACAGAGGAAGGCTCCGTGTAGGTTTGGCACATCAGTGTGTGCAAGTGACCCGGGTACAGAAGTGTCAAGGAAAGGTGGAAAATGGAAAATTAAGCATCTCTATAGTATGAAGAGTGCATTTGCCTTACTGTTTCTGTTGTTGTCTTTACGTAGAGCAATGATCAAATTCACCTTTAGAGCAATAATTAAGACAGGTAGTTCATTAGTTGCCTAAATATCTTTCTAAAAACATCTTTATTTAGTATCATTGTATACGTGTATGTGTGTGCACATAGGAGTGCTAAGACATGCATGTGGAGATTAGAGGACAATTCCCAGAACTTGCTTCTCTCCTTTTACCATGTGGATCGGAGATCAAACTCAGGTCATCTGGCTTTGGCAACAGGTGCCTTTGCCAGCCAGTCCATCTCACTGCCCATCTTCACTGATCGTGACTGCAAGTCTCTGTGGATTTACCTTGTGGTTCGGTGGGTGATGCTTTCTTGACCAAAGCTGATGCAGTACCTGTTGGCTGCTCCACGGTGTCTACCATCTCACAGCGACTGCCTCTTCCCTCATAGCAGTGATTGCAATCCAGAAGTGCCTAGACCAAGTCTGGCAAGCAGATGAGTTTTTGTTGGGCTTGGGTTATCCCCTCCCCATATGAGCTAAAATAAAATTCAGAATACTTCACACAAAATCTAAGCTTCTGCTTCTTTTGAAGAACTGAAATATCTCACCAACCTGTCCTCAAGAGCCTGCATGGTACAACCAGCTGGACCTGAGGAGTCTGAGAATTTCAATTCCTTCTAAGTTCCATTAGTTATATAACAACCCCAGATGTGCTAAATGGAGATTAACCTTGTACAGAGAAGCCACCTGCTTGATGCCAAGTAGGCGGAAACCACCAACGTGAGTGGAAACAGGGAGTGTATGTGGAGCTGACCTGGGGTCCAGTGCCTGTCCCTGCTGACTTGGGTCCTCTTCTTGACTCATCCAGCCATGGAGACTCTGGTCTTTGTACTCACAATAATCTCCTCGACCTCAGTCCAGCAAGCCTTTCTTCTTTCCCATTTCTCCGCCATTTGCTTCTCACTTGATTCTCTCCCTGACATGTCATTATCTTTCTCTTCACAGCACAAAGCATCCCTGAATAAATAATTACATATTGCACCCTCCAATTCACCCATCAGCCACTCTTGAAGCTACTGTAATCTGGTCCCAGAGACCTTGGAAAATACCTTCACCCAAGTGACCAACGGCCTCCTATTTCCCAGCTCACAGGTTATTTTCATTCCATGCTGTATCAAAACAGCTGCATCATCTGCCATGGCAACTGCTGGCTTCTATTTGGAAATCATTTCCTAGCTTCCAAGGAAGGACTGTTTTTATTCATGTCTTTAAACCCCATTTACTAATGTCATTGAAATATAAGACATTTTCTAAATGTAACATTATTTCTCTGATTCCTCCAGTACTCTTTTGGGTAAAATCTAAAAAAAATCATTCCATTTCAAAATAATAAAATATCTGGATTGGTCCATTTGTCACTGCTATATCAAGATATCTGAGGCTGGGTACTTACAAAGAAAAGAGATTTACTTGGCTTATGATTTTATTGGCAGGAGGGTGAACAACATGACACCAGCAACTTGGCCAGGATGCACTTTGTTGGAGAAACAGAAAAAAGGATTGTCTGCATAGAAAAGGCACAGGATGTTGGGTCTCCTCAGTCTATGACAAGCTGATTTTATGAGAACTAACTTGCTGCATGATGCCGTCATTCACCTCCTGCAAGGGAGGTGTTCCTGATACCCTGATTATTGCACACCCCACATTGGGCCCCAACTTTTAAAAGCACCATCACTCAACATCAGTACACCGAGGAACATGCCTCCTCCACATGAGTCTTATTAGAGAACAAAGTCCATCTAAACCACAGCAATGTCCTTCAAGAAGTTGGATTCATTGCAGCAGGCCATTCCTTCAGCAGAGGACCAGGTAAGCCTCAGACCCTGGCCATCTGTAAAACCCCCCTGGCATTGATAGGTGTGGCCCTGTCCCACCTTCTTCTCCTCATGCTTTTCAGTGACTCACGGTTAGAACTTGGTTCTTTTCTCATGAGATGAGAACATATCTCAAAGAGCAATTAAACCAAGTTAGTAGAGAATTCATGTATAGCCACTAGCCTGGGGAAAAAGAAATCCAAACAATACACTCAGTTGATTATGTCAAAGGCCCCTGAGTGCATTCTTTGGATCATTCCACTGCATATAAAAAATCTATTTCTAGGGCTGGAGAGATAGCCTAGCGGTTAAGAGCGCCAACCGCTCTTACAGAGGACCTGGGTTCGATCCCCAGCACCCACATGGCGGCTAAGAACCGTCTGAAACTCCAATTCCGGGAGAACTCCAGTTCCAGGGGAATCCGATACCCTCTTCTGACCTCCGCGGCGTTGCACGGCACGGGTGCACAAACTTGCATGCAGACAGTACATTCATACACATACAGAAATAAATAAAATTAATTAAAAAAATTTTTTTAAATCCATTTCTGGGGCTGGAGAGATGAGCTAGCAGTTAAGAGCACCGACTACTCTTGCAGAGGACCGGGGCTCGATCCCCAGCACCTACATGGCAGCTGAGAACCATCTTTAACTCCAGTTCCAGGGGAATCGGACACCCTCTTCTGACCTCCACGGCATTGCACAACACGGGTGCACAAACCTACATGCAGACAATACATTCATACACATAAAAAAATTAAAAATCTATTTCATCATCATTAAGTCAATAGGATTGTTGCTTGAAAACATAGAACATTTACTCTACAAATCTCTCTATCTCTCTCTTTCCTTTCTTAAATACATGTAGACAGGAAAAAAGGATGATGGAAGTAACCTTACTTTGTCTCAGAACATCAAACTTGATTACAATTCAGGACAAGAGAAACAGAGATTACAATCAAAAGCACGATTCTCAGTGACTCCTGACATTCTCTTGCTGAATTTGACATTTATTTTTATGGCTAGATATTTTGTTGTCACATATAGTTCCTTCTGTTTGCCTATTTTTTTCTTTTGTAAAAGTTAATTTATTTTTTGCATGTATATTAATTTTTCATTGAATTTCTCTGGCTGCAAGACCCACACCTAATCTGCCTAGTTAGTTAAACCTTCCCAAGGTTGTCCGCACCCCTCCCTTACCTGCTTCTGATCTTCCTGCTCAAGCCCTGCACACTATCGCTGTGAGTTTCCTCCCTCCCCGAACCCTGACCAGCTCCATTCTCTCTCTTCACGCTGTCCCCTTAATGTCTATTTTTCTTAAAAGGGCCGCATGCATAACATTTACCTCAATTTAAGCATATGTTAGCTTACTCTGATACAAAAAAAGATAAAGCCAATATGTTGATTCCTGTGAGCAGTTCATAGACAGAAATAGCCATGTGACACAATTCTAGACAACTGTGTATTCATGGAAATCAACTGGGATCATTTCTAACAACATTTTTGTAAAACTTACAGACAGATGCTGTGCCAATTTCACATCTTCAGAGTTCCTTTCTCTCTACAATGGAGAGACATGTTCACAAATATGGCCATGGTCTTTCCACAAAGAGAACCACAACTTCTTGCTAAAGAAGAAAGGTAGAAGGCCCTGGGTAGGTGGCATGGGTGAGCAATTTATATGAATCCTGCACTTGCCTATAAAGGACTTCTTATTCTGAGACAACAAAATGTCATATGTAAAAACCGCAATACTGAGTTTTCTGTATTTACGAATGAAGTCATTCCTGATGAAAATAATTATTTGCAAAGAGCATCCTTCTCTGTCTTCTTTATAACTGAATATGAGAAGATACCTTTCAGAATTTACCATGGAGCTTGCCCTTTTCTAGTACTTTGGAAAACAATGTAAAAGAGCTACAAAAATTTTAAGTACACTTAAGACTACATCTTCATTTCAGAACTTGAGAAATTAAGACCCCAATGTATAGATTTATTCAAGTCTACCAGCAACTGAAGTTTGAACAAGGCCCTATATTCTAAATTCTACTCTGTTGTGCTTTCTTGGTTTTCTAAAAATAAGAGTTATTTTTTTTAATTGAGACTTCTGAAATTCTCTTTAGAGCCTTACAATGGGTCATCATTAATCTAATTTGTTAGACTCAAGATAGCACAGTCAGGATGGTGGAGCCTTGGAAGGAAGATAAGTAGTGTTAAGAGGTAGAAAAATAAGCAAATAAGGAAAAATGCAAACAACTTCAAAACTTTAAAGTCTATGGAAGAATAAGGCAGACTTACAGACCTAAAGCATACGTTGAACTCTACTGGAACACATTGCTTGCTGCTTTGTTTTATGTGGTCCCTGGAAAAATGATAGGCATGTACAAGATGTTACATAAGTACATTAACTAACAATAGTGAAAAGTCATTAAGGCCAGTGTACATTAATATTTTCTGTTTTGTATTTGAACTGTTTGTAAATTCTTTCTGGGTGAGTGTGAGTGTGTGTGTGTGTGTGTGTGTGTGTGTGGTGTTCTGTGTGTATAAACTCTACCAGAGAATCACTATTGCATTAGTCTTTAAAGAGAACTCCAGATGGCTTTATTGATTTTGCCTATAAAATTTATATTTACTATTACAAATATTTTTCATTGTTAGTGGGTTTTTCCCACAGTCACTGAATTCACCCATCTTCTCTAAAATTTGAATGTTTAGAGTTTTTGTTGTTTGTTTGAGACAGAGTCTCACTATATATCTTGGTTGGCTTAGAACTTGATAGGTAGAACCAGATGTCTTGAATTCACAGAGATCTTCCTCCTTCTACCTCCAAAGTGCTGAGATTACAGATGTGGGCCACCAGAATCAGCCTCGAGATTTTGAATTTATATCAAATAAAAATATGAAGAAGTCTACTCTATAGACAAAACTATTTGAAATAAATATCTTCTATATGAAATTATTAATAAAGGAATGGTGAAGAACTATACATTATATAATTTTCATAAAACTAATAATCCTTCTGGCAAAATATTTAAGCTAGTTATATGGGAAAATACTTATGACAGTGAGTAATTACATATATTTACCATAGAAGAGCACAAAAAGGATGAAAAGGCATATTAATCACAAAAGGACAATAATTACATGGGGAAAAGATTGCTCAGCAATAATGAAAGATAGGACATGATAGAATAATATCTTCCAAATATTATGGGATTAGCCATTAACTAAAAACTCCATGCCTGGCTAGAGTATTGTGTTAGTTACTCTATCTGTTGCTGCGATAAACACCATTACCAAGGCANTTATTTATTTCTGTATGTGTTTGAATGTACTGTCTGCATGCAAGTTTGTGCACCCGTGTCGTGCAACGCCGCGGAGGTCAGAAGAGGGTATCGGATTCCCCTGGAACTGGGGTTCTCCTGGAATTGGAGTTTCAGACGGTTCTTAGCCGCCATGTGGGTGCTGGGGATCGAACCGGCGTCCTCTGTAAGAGCGGTCGGCGCTCTTAACCGCTAGGCTATCTCTCCAGCCCCAAATATCTTCCAAATATTATGGGATTATCCATTAGCTAAAAACTCCATGCCTGGCTAGAGTATTGTGTTAGTTACTCTATCTGTTGCTGTGATAAACACCATTATCAAGGCAACTTATAGAAGGAAGAGTTTTTTCTGCTTATGGTTCTGGATGGACAAGAGTAGACTGTGGAGGAGCGGCACAGTAGCAGAGGTGGTAGAGAAGAAAGTAAACACTCAGGTCTTCAAGCCAGCACAGGAAGCAGGGAAAGAAGCTGGAAGGAAGGCACAGCTTTGAATTCTCAAACAAACCTCTTAAAGGTTCCATTATCCTCCCCAAACAGCTCCAAGAACTGGGGACCAAATGTTCAAATACATGAAGCCTGTGGGGGACACTTCCATTGAAACCACCACAAGTATCATTTGTTATTTTAATATTTTTATTATTTGTTATTTTTCTGTTGCTATAGTAAAACACCCGACCAAAAGCAACTTAGAAGAAAAAAAGGTTTAGGTCATTTACAATTCCAGGTCATAGTCCACTACTGAGGGAGGAATTAAAAGCAGAACTCCAAAGGTAGGATGCTTATCATACCACACAGTGTTACCTCAGACTGGGGAACTCTCGTGCAACCAAAACAGTACAGTAGAAACCACTGAGTGTACTGCTTGCTAATAGGCTCAGTCACAGAAGATTGGGACCTCCTACATCAGTTGATAATCAAGACAATCCCTCACAGACATGCCCATAGTCCAATATGATACAGGAAGTTCCTTAAGGATTCCTCTAGGATCACTCTAGGCTGTGCCAAGTTAGCAATTAAACGTAAGTAGAAGAGTAAGCAATTAAAGCTACGTAGAAGAGTAAGCAAAGAAAAATGATAAACCCTGATGAGATCCAACAGTAATAATATTTGGTTTCGAACTTTCAAATAAAGCACTGTATAGAAATGACAATTAAAATGGAATTGGCTTGTTTCCAACTATTTTAAGGCTCCTGTGTTTTGATGGAAGAGAAGAAAGAAATTGTCCAACATCGTTAAGTATTTATGTGAACATTTTAAGGAAATGCACTAAAATAATAGAAATGTAATATATGACATTGGGGAAAACAAGAAGAAAATATACAATTATATATTTACAGGAATTTCATGACCCATTCCTCTGTTGAGGGACTACTAGGTTTGTTCTATTTTCTTCCTATAGTGAATGTAGCAGCAGTAATGCAAGAGTACAAATACCTTTATGGTGAGGTCTGTAATTTTCTGAGTGTATTGTCAGGAGCGAGAGAGTTGGGTCTTATGGTAGTTCTATTTTTATTCTTTCAAGGAACCTCCTGATTGATTTCCATAACGGCTCCTCCTGATTGATTTTTATAACGGCTGTACTAATTTTCACTCTCACAACTGGTGGAATCCAGTTCCGCTCTTTCCACATCCTCTCTAACATCTGATCTTTGATTTCTTGCTGATAGCTATTCAGATTGGGGCATCGTGGAATCTCAAGATAGTTTTAATTTTAATATTCTTGATGACTACGAATGGTGAACACTTTTTATTATTCAGCTCTAAAGAAAAATAAAATAACAAAATTCACAAGAAAATGGATGGACATAGAATATATAACATTAAGAAAGATGGCCCAGTCTCAGAAAGTAAAATACTGAATGTCCCCCCTCATATGTAGATCTTAGCTTATTTAAACCAATGCATACATGAATATGCTATAATACTTTATTTTTTTTTTATTGAACACCTATTTATTCCGTGCCAGGCAGTTTATATGGTGAATTCCCATGATATTACTTTAATTCTCTCAACTCCTAGTAAGACATCCTTAGTCCTATCTTACAGCTGAGGACTTGGAGGCTCAGACAGGATGCCTGTTCTCTAAGGTCACAGCAGCACCGAACTAACAGAAACAAAACTGGAAAGTCTGTCTGTCATTCTTTAAGCATCAGTTTTCAAACTCCAAGTTAGGTTCAATTAATGACACATGACCAACATTTTAAATCATGAAAAAAAAAACTGCAATAAAATAAAATCGGAAAACAATTGAGTAGGAGAGAATAAAATTATTATAGTATATTACATTAGTATTGTTTCATGGAGCTTTGGTTCAGCTGGGTAGTATTATAAATGGATATTTTAATATAGGTTACACTCTCAGGAGTTAGTGAGGTACTTCTATTATGACTGAAGGTATTGTACTCCGTTTTGGAGTTCTCGGTATGTGGTCCATGGATGAAAACCCAATATAGATATAAATCTATCTTGGGAAACCAGTAAGAATTTTGCACAATTGATCTGCTCTAAATGTTTTCATTTAAAAAAAAAGAAACTCAAGGGGCTTGAGAGATGGCTCAGTAGTCAAAAGAACTGAGTGCTCTTGCAGAGGACCCAGGTTTGATTCCCAGGACCCACATGGCAGCTAACAACCATCCCTAACTCCAGTTCCAGGGGATCAAATTCCTTCTTCTGACCTCATCCATGACACTGGAGTAGATATGATCAAAATGCATTGTATGCATGTTTGACGACTAGGGGTACTGTAACCTTGGTATAAGGTTCCTCCATTTAATCTCTGTTTATAATGCATGAGTATATGCTATAAGAAGATCCCATAGTGGTAGGTTCCCACATGGCTTTTTCTAAAGGCCTTTAGTGTTGGCTGTCCCTCCCCAAACTCCCTCTTCTACTCCGCTCTCCCACTCAACACCCCTTTTAACCCTTCCGAATCCATTAGTCTCCTTTCCCCCCTTCTATCACTGATTTCTACCACTCCTCCCAAAAACCTCCCCAACCTCTTCAGGGTCATTTATTACTTTCTTGACCTCTTTAGATTTTCAATCTGAAACATTCATATATTGGACTTCAAAGCTAGCAACCAGCATCAAGTTCTGAGAAAGAACATGTGACATTTTCTTTCTGAGTTTGGGTTACCACATTTAGGATGATTGTTTTCAGGTCTATCCAGTTACCTGCAAATGTCATGGTTCCACTTTTTAAAAGAGCTAATAAAATAATATTCCATTGTGCATATGCACCACACATTTGTTATCTACTCCCTGGTTGCTGTACATCTATTGGTTGTTTCCAGTGTCTGGCTATTAATAAAAGAGCAGCAATGAACCTGGATGAACTGGTATTTATGTGGTAGGACACAGAGTGTTGTCAGTATATGCCCGAGAATGGTATGGCTGGATCATATGTAAATCAATTTTAAGCTTTTAATGGAATTTCCACTGCTTTAAATAGTGCCTGCATCTTCTTGTACTCCCACCAGCAGTAGGTAAGAATTCCCCTTTTTCCACCTCTTCTCCATTTGCCCTTTGTGTTTTGGATCTTTCCCATTATAAGTGATGTAAGATGAAATCTCAAAGGGGTTTTAAGTGTATTTACATCAAGATTAAAGTTGTTGAACCTTTTATTAACCTATTTGCTTTTTTAATTTTTATTTAATTTTTTATTATTTTTTTAATGTGTATGAGTGTACTGTTTGTTTGTAGGTTGGTGCACTCATGTCATGCAATGCCATGGAGGTCAGAAGAGGGTGTTGGATTCCCCTGGAACTGGACTTAAAGACAGTTCTTAGTCACCATGTGAGTGCTGGGAATCGAACCCGGGTCCTCTGCAAGAGCAGTCGGTGCTCTTAACTGTTGAGCCATCTCTCCAGCCTGTCAAATTCTTAACATCCTTTGTTAAACTTATTCCAAGTTATTTTGTGGGTTTTGAGGCAATCATACTGGGATCATTTATTTCCTTGATTTCTTGGTATGTTTGTTGTTAGTATATGAGAAGGTTTTAGGGTGTTTATTTTATATCCTGTCACTTTATTGAATGCATCTATCTGATCTAGAAGTTTTCTCGTGGAGTTTTTAGGCTCCCATTTCTCTCCTTCATTTTTCTTAATACTATAACTTTTAGCTATAAGTTACATATTGCCAGAGAGGTCAATAGACTTAAAGAAACCAAGGCTGTCATTTAGCTATAAGTTACATATTGCCAGAGAGGTCAATAGACTTAAAGAAACCAAGGCTGTCANGCTTACAGTACCACGCATGAACTTCCTCCCATTGAATGGGCTTTAAGTCCAACTAACTAGCTATCAATTACCCCCAAGATTAAAGTGCCATTACTGTATCAATGCCATTTGCTGTGTGGGTGCATTAACTAGCAGCAGGCATCTTGCTCTTCTGACTCTTCCATGATGTTTCCTTAAGTGTAAGGGTCACACTAGATGTACCACTTAAGGTCTGGCACCTCACACTCACTTATCTATGTATTTTAACCAGTTTTGGAACTCTGTTTGCCTAAGAAAGTGTCAGAAGTAGATTCTTCTCTAGAGTCTATGATCTTTCCAGCCATGTGTACTTGGCTATGGTTATATCACTACAGGAGTTCCTTTCTACTGTTTGGGCCTTGAGTTCAATTAGACAGCTGTTGATGTTGATTACCCCCAACATAAAGTGCCACAATTGCCACAATAGAGATGATTTCCTGTGCCTATCATTGTTGTGTTTCATAAGCTTTGTAGCTGGTTGGGATCAATGATTTGTTTTCTCTCTTGGTAGGCTGCATAGTGTCTGCTGATACTGTGAGGATGAGTCTTCAGCTGGAGTAATAACTTAGTCATTGAAGGCTCAGGCTCACAACCTAACACACTTTTTTTGAAACAGGGTCTCCCTTTAGTCCCAGCTGGCCTGGGGTTCATTCTGTAGACCAGGCTGGCCTTGAACTCACAGAGATCTGCCTGTCTCTGCCTCCCAAGTTCTGGGATTAAAGTCATGCAGAAAATATGTCCTTATACCATGAGGTCAGCATGCGATTCCACAATGGATTCTTACCTTACAGTGAAATCTGAACTTTAAATTGTTTTCTTCAGTTCCTCAACCCCAGCATTCCTTTTCTCTTATCCCAGGCTCACAATCCTAACTGTGGTTTGCACTCCCCTGCACCTTCTGGAGATGTGAGTTTCCAAATCTCAGAATTCCCTTCCACCATCCCACTCTTCCAGGCCTAGCTTGGGACAAGTACAATGGCTACACTATTAACAAAGTAAACCTTGCATTGGAAAGCATTATTAGTGATAGAAATCTGTAACTGAGGATAAATCAATAGTAGAGATGTTGATTAAAGTTTGATTTGGAGCACAAATGTTATGATAAGGATATTATGTACATATGTATATGATGTCATGTGCATGTAAAGATACAAGATCAAAATGCATGAATCAAAGATTGAGACTTGGACTAGTGAGATGGCTTTTCAGGTGAAGGTGCCTGCTGCCAAACCTGATGATACAAGTTTGATCTCTGGAACCCACATGGTGCAAGGAGAGAACCAACACCCACAAGTTGTCCTCTGACCACCACATGCCCTCCGAGGCAAATGTGTGTGCATGTGCACATGCACACAAACACACACACACACACACACACACACACACCCCACAAAACACACTAAAATAAAATGAGTCTTGTAAAGAATGAAATAAGTATATCTTACTAGAAAAATTTAGCATAGTTCTCATTTAAAACACTACATATGGCTACAGAAGAAAGGAAAACTAATACGGGGGAAGACTGAACTGAGATATCCTATATTTGAGAATGCTTATTGGATGCACATTGATTTATAATAAACTTTAAATATATGCTCTTCCATAAATTATGTGCTACAGGTTCAAACTATGAAATTATCCATGGATACATTCTCAGACAATAATAAAATTATTTTTTAATTCACATTAAATAAAAGCTAATGTGGAAATAGAGATTGCTCAGCAGGTAAGAACACTGGCTGCACTTGGAAGGGACACAGGTTTGGTTACCAGCACCTACATGGTGGCTAACAACTGTACCTCCAGTTTCAGAGTATCTGATGTACTCTTCTCACCTCCATGAGCCTTGTATGACAAGGCTGTATATGTATATATATATATATATATATATATATATGTACATATATATGCATACATATATGTATATATATACATATATGTATGTATATATATGTACATATATATATATATATATGCAGGCTATATATATGCAGGTAAAACACTCATACACATAAGAATAAATCAACCAAAAAATTTAAAGCTAATGTAACCCTACCTCTAAATTTAAGAAATTTAACAGCACACTCTAAATAATGCATGCTTCAAAGAAAAAACTATAATAAGAATGTCAAAATATTTTAAACTCAAAATATTCAGGATCAGGACAAGCTGTTGAGTGAAATATATATTCTCAAATGGTAACATTATTATATAAGAAAAATAAAAGGTTAAATAAACATTTACTCACAATTTAGAAATATCATAGAAAAATATAATGAGATTAGTGACTCAGGAAGAATAAGTTCAAAAGGAATAAAAACCAAGATGAGAGATAATTGTGATAGTAAGCACAAATTTTACAGAGATAAAGACACAAAAAGAGGAAAATGAAGTCCAAATACATGTAATAGTAGAGAATACCTGGAGACACAAATGTTGGTGTCAAGGGGAAAGACAGGGCAGGGAAGGTCAGTTCCAGGATATCCACCATGACTATATTAGTAACAAAGAAGATCTTATGCTACAAAGCACCTGAAATAACTTACCCTGAAGGTACCCTGAGTGTGGAGTTATCCATTGTGCATGGTTGACCTAAAAGGGACCACATCAATAACTGTACTTAGATCCCCAGAGGTCAGGGCTTCTGAACCCTCTCTCTCCATGCTAGAATGTTGACTGGCTTGATCTTGAGCAGGTCTTGTGGAGGCAACCATAGCTACTGGAGCACATGAATGGAGCCGTCCTGTTCCATCCAGAGGACACCTAAATGGCTGATCCTCCGCATCCTTTGACACTGAACATTTTTCATCCCACCCTTCTACAATGGTCAATGAGCCTTCAGGGGATGGGAGGGATATAGAGTTCCATTTGTTGCTGAATATTCCACACATACTTTTTTCTGTACCTTGATCAGTTGTGAGGTTCTGCATTAACTACTTTCTGCTGAACTAAGAAATCTCTGATGAGGTGCAAAGGCAGCTGAGCTAATCTACTTGTAGAGAGATACAAATGTAGAGGATATTTTGATACTATGTCCATTCATTTTCACAGAATAATTGCAGTAGGTTCACCCCTGTGCCTGTGAGCTCTGCGATCATGGTTTTTAGCCATATTTATAGCACTAGGAATGTATTTCCTCCTGATGAGTGGGCTTTAAAGCTTATCAGAAAGGACTTATTTACCCTAAAATATTTGTGTCACTACTGTATCCATTAGCAAATCTCACCTCACTGGTCGTTATTGTTCACAATGTTCATAGCTGGATGAGACTGTTGATGGCTTATGGCCCCAGCTGCCTACATAGCACCTTCTTGTACCATGAAAGCTAGCAGGGGAGAAGCTTCTGCTCAGTACCAACTTGATTTACCCAAGCCTTGTGCCCCACTGTCCTGGATAGCTTTAGTGTCAACTTGACACACCTGGGTTGAGGGAGCTTCAATTGGGGAATTGGCTCCATTGGACTGGCCTGTGGCCACATCTGTGGAGTATTGTCTTGATGGTCGAGCAGTGTGGAAGGGCCCAGCCCACAATGAGTGGTGCCACCCTGGGCAGGTGGTTGTGTATGGTATAAGAAGGCAGGCTGGGCATGATCCAGGGAAGCAAGCCAGTGAACAGCATTCCTCCATGGCCTGTGCTTTAGCTCCTGCCTCCAGGTTCCTGCCCTGAGTTCCTGCCTTGGGCCTCCTAAGTGATGAACTGTGACCCAGGAGATGTAAGCTGAATAAACCTTTTACTCCCCAAGTTGGTATTGGTCAGAGCATTTTGTCACAGCAATGGAAGACAAACTAGAACAGAAATTTTTACCAGAAGTGGGGTATTGCTGTGACAGACCTGACCTTGGTGTTTTGGGGAAGGATTGTGGAGGCCTTTGGAACTTTGGGCTGGGAAGATCATTGAATGCCCAAAGATCATTGCTGTGGAGCTTGGAGCAGTTTTGCTGAAGGAGTTGTAGAAGATGGAGGCCTGGCTTGTGAAGTTTCTAGTTTCGAAGGGGAGCAGAGATCATCAGGACTGTTTAATCTGTGGGTTCTGGTCAGCTGGGGCTGAAGAATCAGCTGTAAGTAACAAGAGACCAGAACCTGAAATGAAATCGTTTTCTTGTACTGGAAAATTGATGCTGCTGGTTAGCTGGGGCTAAAAAATCAGCTGTAAGTAACAAGAGACCAGCATCACCTGTGGTGAAATCTCTGGGAAGAAATTCTCTCAGGGTCAGCACAGCAGGAAGCTGTGTTTCCAGAAGCGTGCCTAGGTCCTCCATCTCAAGCCAGAAGCAGGACTTGGTAGTGTGTAAGAGTCTCCTATATGGTTCTGGTGTTGAAATTTTAGGGGGTCACAGAGAGCAGCGAACTTGGCACTGTGAAAGGTCAAGGAAAGACCATGTTGAAGGGCACCTCGGTTGCAGTGGAGACCCAGGATTGCAGGGGTCATGGGAGAAGCTGAGGCTTTCCCCAGGAGAGGTCAGAAGAGACCATTGGGTGAAGGTGCTGCCCTCATTTCAGTGGCTGACCCCCAGCTTTTTGGAGATGCCAGGACCATGGGATGACCATGCAAGAGCAGCGCAGTGTGTGGAATGGAGTTGGCCTGGGCATGCGAGATGAGCTGGTGTGCCACAGACGGCAGAGTCGGAGAGGGGGTGCTCTGAAACCGTTGGAGCCCAGAAGATCGTGAGTCCAGGTGTCCAGCCTTGAGCTACTTGCTGGGCTTTAGTTTTTGTTTGAGAGTGCCTGATTCTTCCCTTTGAAATAAGACAGTACTTGTTTTGGATTTTGCAGCAACCCACAGTTAAGAGACTTTTAATAGACTGTGAACTTTTAAGTGTTTGGACATTTTAAGGACCATGGGGCTTTTAAGGTTGTACTGTCTTAGGTTGTGATTAATGTTAACTTCATACTTTGGGGATAAGAACTGGAAAGGTGGTGGTTTAATAGTGATGTGTTTTGTGTGTCAAGTTGACAGGGGTCAATTGTCCTGGATATCTTTAGTGTCAACTTGACACACCTGGGTTGAGGGAGCCTCAATTGGGGAATTGGTTCCATTGGATTGGCCTGTGGCCACATCTGTGGAGTATTGTCTTGATGGTCGAGCAGTGTGGAAGGGCCCAGCCCACAATGAGTGGTGCCAACCTGGGCAGGTGGTTGTGTATGGTATAAGAAGGCAGGCTGGGGGCTGGAGAGATGGCCTAGCAGTTAAGAGCATCAACCTCTCTTACAGAGGACCTGGGTTCAATCCCCAGCACCCACATGGCAGCTGAGAACCATCTGAAACTCCAATTCCAGGAGAACTCCAGTTCCAGGGGAATCCGACACCCTCTTCTGACCTCCGAGGCATTACACAACACGGGCACACAAACTTGCATGCAGACAGTACATTGATACACATACAGAAATAAATAAATTCCAGGTGTGGTGGCACACGCCTTTAATCTTAGCACTTGAGAGGCAGAGGCACGCGGATCTCTGTGAGTTCGAGGCCAGCCTGGTCTACAGAGTGAGTTCCAGGACAGCCAGAGCTACAGGGAGACCCTGTCTTAAAAAGACCAAAAAAAAAAAAGAAGAAGGCAGGCTGGGCATGAGCCAGGGAAGCAAGCCAGTGAACAGCATTCCTCCATAGCCTGTGCTTCAGCTCCTGCCTCCAGGTTCCTGCCCTGAGTTCCTGTCTTGGGCTCCCTAAGTAATGAACTGTGTGACCCAGGAGATGTAAGCTGAATAAACCCTTTCCTCCCCAAGTTGGTGTTGGCCAGAGTGTTTTGTCACAGCAATGGAAGACAAACTAGAACACCCACATATGTGTTTTTCTTCACTGATAGGTCTTACCATCAATTTCTGGTTGGCATCCAAGAGCAATAACAATAGCCTGTATTGATTTGGAGGTTCCAGGACACACCTACCAACAACTTTGGAGGAAGTGTCTCACACATGGAATTGGGCTTCTTCTCTGGTACCCTTAGTCTTCTGAGAGGAGTTAGACCTCTGTAGGGTAACTCCAATTAAACTCATTTTTTAAGATTTTTATGTGTATGACTATTTGCCAGAATGTATGAATATGTACCATACATATTCCTGGTGCCTGTGGCAGCCAGAGCACCACTTGGAGTCCAAAAGAGGGCACTGATACCATGGAAGCCTGTGAACCAGCATGCGGGTGCTGAGAACTGAACTCAGGTCCTCTGAAAAAAATCAAGTGCTCTCAACTTCTGAACTATCCCTCCAGGTCCCAGTTAGACTCTTATATGACTAGCAGACTTCCATATGAATTCTTCAGACATCTTTAGTGTTAATACATGCTGGCAGAATATACTCAAGAGCCCAAGGCAGGAAGACCTTGGGTTCCTGGCCAGCCTAGGCTATTTGCAATCTTTGCAGTATGCCCATTCTTTCATTGGCTTGGACCTTGGGCTGTTAGTCAAAGAATCATTTTGAAATTTTCCCCAGATGCCATTTTTAAAAGTCTTCACAAAAAATTAGATATTCTTCCTAGTTTAGTTGTTAATAGAAAATTTCTGACTGCTTTTCGATTAATACTGAAGTTTTTGTTTAAGAATTTAGAAAATGTTTGTGGCCTTGACTTATTCTGTCACTTTTAATTCAGCTATTCCTTATTGATTTATTAATAAAATATTTATCATAAAATGATATGGTCAGGCATAGTAACTAGTGTGAATGGATGATAATATTATTAACAATGGTATTTTCTTTTTTTCCCTTTGGAACCTACCAGGTGAAGTCCATTTTTAAAATTTTTATTTATGTGAGTGTTTTGTCTGAATGCATGTAAGTGCACCTGTGTCATGCAGTAGGCCAGAAGAGGATGTCAGTTCCCCTGGAACTGGAGTCACAGACAGCCGTCAGCTGCCATGTGGGTGCTGGGAATTGAACCCGAGTCCTTTGCAAGAGCAGCCCATGCTTTTAACTGCTGAGCCAGCTCTCTAGCTCCTGGAATTCTATTCTTGAGACCCTCCAGTGGAGAAGTAGCTCATTTTCCTTACTCCAGTTAAAGGTTCCTTCTTTCCTTCTATTTATTTATTTATTTATTTATTTATTTATTTATTTATTTATTTGTCTTTTTGAGACAGGGTTTCCCCCCAGTTCCAGGCTTTCCTAGAACTCACTTTGCAGACCAGGCTGGCCTTGAACTCACAGAGATCCCCCTGCCTCTGCTTCTGCCTACCGAGTGCTGGGATCAACGGCATGCGCCACCATGCTCAGCCTTGTTCTTTAATTTTTTTCTGCTTTAAATATTTTATTGGGATATTCCTTAAATCAGGTACAAGACAAAGTCTACAGTACAGGTATCTAGCAGCAGCCAGGTAATGCCATCCTCGTGGCACATCGATGTGCTGGTTTCAGGCACATTTCTTTTGGCCTAAAGTTGACAACTGCTGACATAATCCATGATCTCAGGGTCTGCCCAACTTCAGATAGAGGTCATCCTTTGTTGTAACAGCAAAATCCACAGAAGGAGAAACGCCTGCCCTCTCTCCCTCCGCTTGACAGTGCAGGTGGATGGGCAGAACAGTCACCTCTGTGTTCTTGCCAGTCACTTCTCAGGTGAAAATCTTCTCCTTTAGCTTTCAGTGCTCAAGTCAGTGCAGGGTCTAAGTGAAGAACACTGCCCCTATGCAGTCTTCAGAGGTCATTCTGTCTTCAAGGGTGCCCGGCCAGTGGGCGTCTTTGAACCCTATCATGGCGCCTGGACGTGAGAACAGCGGGTGAGGGCAGGCAGGCGGGAGGGGCTTTGCCTGCTGTGCTGGTGCTTTGTCCTCCGCAGAGGGCGCCAAAGAGCAGTTGCAGACTTGGTCATGCGCATCCGGTAAAGATGGCCACAGTGCAAAGGGTGCTTTTTTTTTATTTTTATTGAGCTCCTGATGGCCTGGAACTCACCCTGCACACCATGCTGGCCTTGAACTCAGAGATCCGCCTGCCTCTGCCTCCTGAGTGCTGGGATTAAAGGCATGTGCCCGGTATTTTCATAATTATTGTTGTTATCAACATAGAAGAACCTGAATGAAAAAGCATATAGAATCACTCACAAATGCCATGTGTTT
Source organism: Rhizomys pruinosus (assembly GCA_009823505.1). Taxonomy (NCBI): domain Eukaryota; kingdom Metazoa; phylum Chordata; class Mammalia; order Rodentia; family Spalacidae; genus Rhizomys; species Rhizomys pruinosus. The sequence goes on along the minus strand of VZQC01001960.1, from coordinate 320,106 downwards.
AAAAGAGGAATCATTTGAGGGAATCAAAGGTATAACATGGGAACTATAGGTCATAAAAATTTGGATCTGAGGCCCTCTCCAGAAGAGGGAATCCATGCCTGGTACTGTAAACCTGGTCAAAAAGCCTTGCTGGGGTTGAGCATCATATCACAAACCCTTAAATATATACTTCTTATCAGTTGCACCTCAAGCTTGGTATAAAGAAGAATGTTGTTCCACAACTCCATCTTTTCTGTTTCACAAAATTCTGTTGTGTTCGGGCCTGGGGTTACTGATCTTCTAGGCTTCTGTAATTCATAAAGGAGTTGAGTGATTGGCAATAGGCCTCTCCATCAGCCACTCCTCAGTTACAGTGTTTCAATATCCAAAGTACATTTGTCATAACATTACCTGTTCTCCTGAGTAATATTTCAACCGTCACTGCCTGTCTCTCTCACTGCTAGCTGATGGCCTGTAAAGCTCACAGTCTAGTGAGCTGGTCTATTCAACTTCTGATATGTATCTTGTAACAATTTAAGAGAAAAGACAAAGGAATGGAAGTGTGACTAGACTCCACCAGGGAAAAGGAGTGTTTATTGAATTCAACCGATTGAAGAATTTTTCTCACTAAGATTCCACAGCACAGGGATTTTCCCTAGGGCTTTGGAATGCATTACTATGTATCAGACCAGGAGGTCTGATACATAGTAATGCACTACTCTCCAATGGTCTAATCTTGAGCTCATCCACCCTAAATATGAACCAATTGAGCTCATACTGTTTGATGATTTAGTGAACACCTATGTAGTATTCTTGGCCTTATGATTGAGATGTCTTTCTGAGATAATGGGGTTGAAGATGGGCTATTTTCTAAGAGGAAGAACACTAAGATGACTGCAGCTCCGAGTCCTCGATATTGCCTCAGGTCATATACCAAGAGACAGAGCCAACACCTCTCCCTAGGGTATGTGATGATACAAGGCCCAGTGGAGATCAAATGTGCAAATCACACTGGGTTCCAGAAACTTAGAGAGTTCCATTCAAGGTGGGAGGATTTACTCCTCTGGTAAACAGTGGAAAGACTCTCTATGGATTAAGACCTTTGGTTTTTCCTAAAGGATGACTAGATCTTATAAGTCCCCAGGATTCAATAAAATCTTTATAGCTTTAGTACAGCAGAATGTCCATCAGCCAACTCTGTTATTTTACTGTGTTTGTCTTTTGCAGAAATCCATGTGAAACCTCAAATGTTCCTTTTATGAGGTCTTTTGTTTCACACACATGTTTTTGATTAAATTAGTGGTGTTTCAATCTGGAAAAGATATCTGTAATTAGAGTCTATTTTTTGAAGTTTTTTGAAAGAGGGAAGGTTAGCACATTTTCTGTCATGTTTCCCTCACAAACAACTTACTCCACCTTCAAAGATGTAACCCAACACAGAAGCTTTCGGGATTGCCCAAAAAGAAAGTGTTGCTCATTACCATATTTTCAGAGACAGAAAAAATTTCTGACATTTTTAAAGAGGTTTGTTTCTCTCTTCAAAACTCAAGTGCATCCTCATTAAACAATAATTCATACCATTTATAGTGTGTTAACTTTCAAAAGCTACATGCATAATTAAATACAATCTTCCAACTAATCTCTTCATTTGTGTAGCAGCTTCGCGGTCATCATCACCAGCATGTCATTATCATTAATGAGAAAAGAGGATTACAAAAATAATGTGTCCTCAAATTTAAAAAAAAAGGGGGGGGGGGCTGGAGAGATAGCCTAGCGGTTAAGAGCACCGACTGCTCTTGCAGAGGACCCGGGTTCGATCCCCAGCACCCACATGGCGGCTAAGAACCATCTGTAACTCCAATTCCAGGAGAACTCCAGTTCCAGGGGAATCTGAGACCCTCTTCTGACCTCCACGGCATTGCACAACACGGGTGCACAAACCTACATGCAGACAGTACATTCATACACATACGGAAATAAATAAAATTTAAAAAAAAATAATGTGTCCTCGTTCTTAGTGATTGAAACTAGATACTGTGACTGCTTAACCTCCAGTGCACAAAACCCAGTTCCTGTCTTTTCCCCTATGTTATACCAAAGATACAATAGGTAGTGTCTCAGTGAGCAGATGAAAGAAATGCCAGGCTGTTAGCATTCCCTAAAATGCTATTACACACTTCAGAGCCCCGTGGCCCAAGGGGAGAAAAGTAAAGCTTTTTACTGGGCTGCTCTGAAGTCCTTGCAATTGAAAGGAGAGGGAGGAGGAACAGAGCAGGACACTGAGGAAAAACTTTTTCTTGTCTCGAAGAGTCCTACCATATTTTTTGGTCTTTCCTGATCTAGTTATCCTGTTACTTCCTTTCTAATACCATAGCTTGTCGAAGATTGATGAGGTAGTAAGTGGATATCTTAGGTCATAAGCAAGAGATAAAGAATATTTTTCCTACATATTTATCCTTAGCCTGTCCTTTACATTTAATTCCTCAACTGCAAAATAATAGTTAAATAATAAAAACTAAGTAGACACATGGGAACATTTTAGTCTATGATTAATCTATGTATAAAAGTTAAATGCTCGCTATGGAAAATATTGAGTCAGATTTTTTTTTAATGCATAGTTGGTATCTGTTTGAGATTTGTATGAAATAGTAAACCTAATTTTTTTAGGTTTAATATTTCATACAAATCTCAAACAGAGATTTGTATGAAATAAATAAAGTGAAGTATTTGTATGAAATAAAAAAGTGAAGTATTCATTTATTGAACCTACATTGTAAGTTGAGATGAGCTATGAGGTTAATAAAATTCACACCAGGGTGAAAAGAAAGTTCTAGAAAATTCTCAAGTCAAATTTGATCCCAGAAATTCTCCCAAGATAAAAATTTCTGAAATGGTAGGCCCAGGGAGATGATATTTTTCATGTTTCTGGTTAGTAGTAGTAATATAAGATGGTAGTGGCATATATATATATATATATATATATATATATTGAAGTATATTGGGAGGAGGGTTAAATAGAAATTTTTATTAGCCAGCAGCCGTGGTGGTGCATGCCTTTAATCCTAGCACTTGGGAGGCAGAGGCAGGTAGATCTGTGAGTCAAGGCCACCTGGTCTATAGAGTGAGTTCCAGGACAGCTGGGGCTACAGGAGACCCTGTCTCAAAAAGAACAAAAAAAAAAACCTAGAATTTCTATTGATATTGATATTTGAATCAGAAAACTCTTCATTGTGGAGAGATGTGCTGTAATGTAGAATCTTCTATAGTTTCAATGGACTCTACCTATCAATTATCAAATCCTGAGGAAAATATGGACATCCAAGTGCAAGGGAAATTTAGAACTCCAAACAGAACTGAGCATAAAATAGATATTAAAATATTAAATATTAGAATTAAAATGTCAAGAAGAGAACAAAATAAGAATATTGAACTGGAAGGAAGAATCATTACCATCAGAATAATAGCAGATTTCTCAACTGTAACTCTAAAGCCCAAAATATTTTGAAATTATGTGTTTCAAGCCCCGGCTGAAAAAATCACTGCCAATATAGATAACTACATCCAAAAATGTTATCTCTCAGAAGAAAAGAAGAAATAAGAACCTTTGTAAAAGACCATAAGCTGGAACAATTAATCACCATCAAACCAATGTTGCAGAAGATACTTATATCTTACATGTAGAAGGAAAAGATGACCACCTTGAGAGAAAAAGAAACCAGAAATTCCTGGTACATGCTTCTCCATTATGACCCTGAATGTAAGTGGTCAGCTCTCCAATCAAAGACTACAAAGTGGCTGATTGAATTAAGAAATAAGATGGACCTGCTTGCTGCCTATGAGAACATGACTCACATGCAGGTGGATACACACACTGAAAGTGAAAAGATGAAATATGTCCCAGAAAGACATAATTAAGAAGCATCAAAAGCCATCATCATATACAACAAGGTAGACTTCCCAGAGGGCTCTGGGAGCAAGAAGCTGAGGTTTGAACACAGAGAGCTGCACAAGCAGATGGGGTGGATTACGTGCTGCCCATGCAGCAGGTGAGGGTGGAGTTTGTGTGGACTGGTGAGTGGGCTAAGCAAGCAACCCAACCCCTGCCCCTGCCAACTGGAACCCCCCCAACTGGAACTCAGGAGAGAGTGGCTGGCAGAAGAGGGAATAAAGTGCTCAGAAGGTGTCATCTGGGTTGCTACCCACCCAGCTCTTGCAGAACAGAAAGGGAAAAATGAACTATACCTTCCAATATATAACCAAAATTGAAAGCCTAAAACCTCATCCAATCAAGAGGAAAAAATGAGAAAAAGCCTCAGAAGCAGAATGGAGGAAGCAGAAAAAAAGAATATCAGACCTAGAAGACAACAAGAACAACTTAAAAGCTCAAGTAAAGACTATGAAAAATTAAAAAAAAACACAAGATGGAACAACCAGGAAATGTGGGACACTATGAAAAGATCAAACCTCCACATTATAGGGATAGAGGAAGGAGAAGAATCCCAAGAGAATGGTATTGATCAGATTGGCAACAAAATAATAGAGGAAAATTTCCCCAAATTAAAAAAAGACAAACCCATGCAAATATAAGAAGCAAGTAAGACACCAAATAGATTAGACCAGAAAAGAAAACCCCCCACCATATCATAGTTAAAATGCAAGATACCCAAAACAAAGACAAAATTCTGAAAGCCACAAGAGAAAAACAACAAATTACATATAAGGGAAAAAAACCTATCAGAATTACAGCCGACTTTTTAGTACAAACTATGAAAGCAAGAAGAATGTGGACCAAAGCATTGCCAGTGCTAAACAACTATAAATGCCAACCCAGGTTAATATACCCAGAAAAATGTTGATTCTAGTTGAAGGAAAGAGAAATACCTTCCATGACATAAACAAGATGAAAGAATACATGTCTGGAAAACCACCCCTTCAGAGAATGCTTGAAACAATTCAAAGGACAGAGGAGAGGAGCAACTACCCCCAGGCATCTTGAAAGAAAAAATTTTAATAAAAACAGAAATTCAGAGGTAGAAACCTACACAAAAAATGTAAACATATAATAAGGTGAAAGGAAGCAACACATACCTCTCAGTTATAACCTTAAATATCAATGGGCTAAACTCCCCAATCAAAAGGCATAGAATGGGAGAATGGATTAGGAAACAAAATCCATCAATATGCTGTCTACAAGAAACCCATCTCACCCTTAAGGATAGGCATCAACTTAAAGTGAAAGGATGGGAAAAATATTCCAAGAAAATGGTACTAAAAAGAAAGCAGGAGTTGCTATATTAATATTGGACAAAATAGACTTCAAAGTAGAAGTAAGTAGAAGAGATTAAGAGGGCCATTTTATCCTTATCAAAGGGAAAATTAACCATGAAGATTTCACAATCATGAATATATATGCACCAAACTCTGGGGCACCAACCTTTGTAAATACAACTCTACAGGACCTCAAGGCACAGATTAACCCCAGCAGAGCCAAAGTAGGGGACTTCAATACCACATTGAGTCTTTTGGACAAATCAACTGGACAACAAAATAAACAGAGAGACATCTGAACTGAACAAGACAATAAAGGAAATGGACCTCACAGATATCTTCCAAATATTCCACCCAAGCACCAGAGAATATACTGTCTACTCAGCACCCCATGGGACATTCTCCAAAATTGACCACATACTTGGACACAGAAAAAACCTCAACAAATACAAAAAAATTGAAATAATTTCATGCATTCTATCAGACCATAGAGCAATAAAGCTCAATATCAACACCAGGATAAGCCCAGCTACCTACATGAACACATGGAGACTAAACAACACACTCCTGAATAATGAATGGGTCAAGGAGGAAATAAAGAAAAAATAAAAGCATTCTTGGAACTAGATGACAATGACAGTACAATACAACAAAACCTATGGGACACTTTAAAAGCTGTCCTAAGAGGGAAGTTTATAGGCCTGGGTGCCTATTAAAAAAGAATCAGAAAGAGCACAGATAAATGAGCTAACACTGCAGCTAAAAACACTGGAAAGACAACAACAAATAAACCCTAAATGCAACAGACAGGAAGAAATAACAAAAATCAGAGCAGAAATTAATGAAATGGAAACAAAGAAAACAATATAAAAAATCAACGAGTTCAAAAGTTGGTTCTTTAAGAGAATAAACAAGATAGACAGACCCCTAGCCCAGTTAACCAAAAGAAAGAAAGTGCAACTCCAAATCAATAGAATTCATGATGAAAGGGGAAATATCACAACAAACAGTGAAAAAAATCCAGACAATCATACAGGAATACTTCAAAAACCTATACTCTACTAAATTTGAAAACCTCATAAAAATGGATGAATATCTTCAATCCAGGGAATCACCAAAGCTAAACCAAGAGGAGATTGACGCTTAAACAGACCCATACTATATGAAGAAATTGAAAATGTAATAAGAGACCTCCCAACAATAAAAACCCAGCAGAATTGTATAAAACATTTAGAGAGGACTTACAACCATTATTGCTAAAACTGCTCAGAAGGATACAAGCAGAGGGAAATCTCCCAAATTCCTTCTATGAAGCCAGCATCACTCTATACTAAAACCAGGCAAGGATGCAACCAAAAAAAGAGAACTACAGACCTATCTCATTAATGAACTCAGATGCAAAAATTCTCAACAAAATTCTTGAAAACCGTATACAGACACACATCAAAAAGATCATTCACCATGATAATGCTGGATTCATACCAGAGATGCAGGGATGGTTCAACATATGAAAATCAGTAAATATCATAAAACACATAAATGGACTGAAGGACAAAAGCCACACGATCATCTCAATTGATGCAGAAAAAGCCTTTGACAAAATCCAGCATCCCTTCATGATTAAAGTACTAGAGGGAATTGGACTGGAAGGATCATTCCTCAACATAATCAAAGCCACAGCCAGTATCATCCTAGAGAAAAGTTAGAAGGATTCCCCATAAAGGTAGTAACCTGTCAAGGCTGCCCCTTTTCACCACTCCTCTTCAACATAGTGCTTGAAACACTTGCTAAGGCAATAAGGCAAGAAAAGACAATTAAAGGAATACTAATTGGAAAAGAGGAAGTAAAACTATCCCTTTTTGCAGACGATATGATAGTTTACCTAAGGGATGCTCAATACTCCACCAGAAAACTAGAAATGATTAAAAGTTTCAGTAAAGTGGTGGGATACAAAATTAACCTAGAAAAATCAGTAGCCTTTCTTTACACCAACAACAAGCAACTGAAGAAGGAATACAAGGAGTCATTCCCACTCACAATAGCCTCAAAAACAATAAAATACCTAGGAATAAACCTAACAAAAACCACCAAAGATCTACAACAAAAATTATAAGCTCCTGAAGAAGGAGATTGAAGAAGACATCAGAAGATGGAAAGACCTCCCATGCTCATGGATTGGAAAAATTAATATAGTAAAAATCCGTTCTACCCAAATTAATATACAGAGTCAACTCAATCCCAATTAAAAGCCCAAGGTCATTATTCACAGGCTTGGAAAAAATTCTTAAATTCATATGGAACAGCAAAAGACCCCGAATAGCCAAAGCAACCCTGAGTGAAAAGAGCAATACAGGGGGAATTTCTATACCAGACATCAAACTATACTACAGGGCTATAGTCATAAAAACAGCCTGGTACTGGCACAAAAACAGACCTGCTGATGAAAGGAACAATACTGAAGATCCAAACTTGAGCACATACAACTTCAGCCACCTCATATTTGACAAGGGGGCCAAGAAGACACAATGGAGGAAAGACAGCATCTTCAGCAAGTGGTGTTGGCAAAACTGGATCACCACTTGTAGAAGAATAAAATCAAACCCCTACCTCTCACCCTGTACAAAAATCAACTCCAAATGGGTCAAAGACTTCAATATGAAACCCAAAACTCTGAAGGTGATAGAAGAAAAAGTTGGCAGCAACTTACAAGACATAGGTGTAGGAAAAGACTTTCTAAATCAGACAGCAGCTGCTCAGGAAATTAGGTAGATAGTTGACAAGTGGGACGTTATTAAACTCAAAAGTTTCTGTACAGCAAAAAAACAGGGAAGTGAAGAGAAAACCCAGAGAGTGGGAGGAAAGCTTTACTGCTGATACATCTGACAGAGCATTAACTTCCAGAATATATAAACTACTCAAAAAACAAAGAAGGAAACAAATGACTCACTTAAAAGATAGAGTAAAGAGCTGAGCAGAGACTTCACAAGTGAGGAAATAGAAATGGCTGAGAAACATCTTGAAAAGTGTTCAACATCGCTAAAATTAAGGAAATGTAAATTAAAACCACCTTAAGATATCATCTCACCCTGATAAGGCTGGCAAGCATCAAGAAAACAAATGATACTAAATGCCGGAGAGGGTGTGGGGAAAGGGGAACACTCATCCACTGTTGGTAGGAGCAAACTTGTACAACCACTATGGAAAGCAGTATGGAGAACCCTTAAAAGACTCAAAATGAGCCTACCACCTGACCCAGCCATACCACTTCTGGTAATATATCCATCAGACTCTTCCTACCTCAGAGATACATGTACAGCCATGTTTATTGCAGCTCTCTTAACAATAGCAAAGGGCTGGAACCAACCCAAATGCCCCTCAACTGAGGAGTGGATAGAGAAAATGTGGTACATCTACACAATGGAGTTCTATGCATTGAAAAGAAAGATGACATCATGAAATTTGCAGGTCAATGGATGGAACTAGAAGATTTTATGTTAAGTGAAGTAACACAATCCCAGAAAAACAAAAGATGAATGGTATCCCTTATCTCTGGATGCTAGTACCAATTACCTAGTTGTAAGACAAACTTAACAAAGTTATTGTTATATTCCTCATGATCTAAAGGCAACTATGCTCTTGCAAGGTGGATTCATAAACAGGTTCTAGAGCTGACCTAACATTTATTTTCAGACCTTAGGTTTTTGGTACATGATGGAGGGTATGTGTGTAACTTTTAGAGTATTATGGGATTAAAATGGAAAGATGCAAATCAAGAAATATGCTATGGAAATAGCATACAGTTTGCTTCCAAAAAATACAATCTTAATATACGTGTAATAGGCTGGTGCAACTTAGCTTTTCTGGGTGCTTAACGACCATACCTAATGCCCATACCAATGCGGCTGAGGTCCTTAAGGGATAACTTTGTTCCTTGCCCTCAGAGGTCACCCAAGTCTTAGGAGATTATGCATGGGGGCACATCTTGAAATGTCCTACAGACATGGGTCACCAGTCTTCCTGTTCAGGGAGGTCTTGGAGAGCCACTGATGGGACTTCAGCCAGCATCCAGTCTAAAGAGAGAAAAATCTGCTAATGCTTCAGAAAAGGAAGCCTGGTAGAGCAAGGCCTGCTTTTGTCCTCGAGTGGATGGAACTGGTGGATGAAAAGCTGAAAGGAGCAAGGGGCTCCCTTCCTTCTCCCTCTCCCCAAAAAAACCGAGAGACACCTGAGGGCCAGATCCTCAAATGACCTTGAGAAAACAAAAACCTTGGTTAATCTGGGCTGACTGTGTGGCCTTAAGCATCCAAAAGGAAAGTACAACCAGATACAAATAATCAGTAAGACTAGAGAAACTGAACTGCAGACACAGAACCTGAGATCTTAGTAAAAAAGACAAAAAGAATAGAGAGTACTGTTGTTTGGCCTATCTCCAATTCTTACTGTCAAGTGCATCCACTCTGTGGCTGCCACCACTTTTGGCACTCCTCAAAGGCATGAGACACAGCTTTTTAACCTCCTAATATGGATTGAGGACTCATGTCTCTACTAAATCCTCCAAACCTTCAATGCCAGATGGGGACCACTGAAATACCCACTTATGGACTAAATAGCTAAGGGGATGTCAGCCTTATCAGAGTGTAGACTGTCATTGTTGGACTACCTGGGCTGTATCATAGAGGTCAGTGCAGGGGGATCAAGACATGGTGTATGCTTACTGGACTTCATTTTGGGGAACCATGGGAGGGAAAGACCCCAATGTGGAGCAAAACAGCAGGATTGATGTTGGGGTTGCCAAGGAGGAACCTTTGAGCACTTCCTTAAGGAAAACATGACATCTTTTAAGGAAGAAAAAAATCCTCCAATTCAAGTGATATGTATATGCATGTATTATGTATGTATGTGTATAGATATGTATATATAATTATATATATAAAGAATAAAAAAACAAGGTAGATTTCAACCAAAATTAATCAGAAGATACAGAAAAATATTTTGTATATTGATAATGAAAACAATATGTCATTAATAATAATTATAATAATAATATATGTACCAAATGGTTGGTGCATATAATTTCATTAAAAAAAAATCAATCCTGGACATGTGAAGACAGAAAGGCCTCAATACAATATTAGTGAGTGACTGTAAAGTTTCACTATTATCAATAGATATATCCGAACCAAAAAAAACAACAAAGATACTTCAGAGTTAAGCTTAAGAGTTAAGTGAACTTAACACCCATATATCTTTAGACTTTTCCATCCAGCAACTGCATACTACACATTCTTTTCATTGGCTCTGAGAACTTTCTCCAAAATAGATCATATTTTAGACCAAAAAAACAAATCTTAACACAAAAATTGAAATAATTTCTTGTATCTTACCATATCACACAATGGAATGAAGCTAGAATCCAACTTTCTAATACAGAATGAAGATGTAATACAAAAGCAAGAGGAACTAAGCAAACACATGCAGATTGAAAAGTACACTTTTGAATAAACAGATCATTGAAGAAATTGGGATACTAAAAAAAATTCTTAGAATCAAATTAAAATGAAAATGCAACACATCAAAATGTGTGGGATATTAGTAAAACCAGTTCTAAGAAGGAACATTAATGCCATAAGTTTCTACATTTAAAAGACCAAGTTAAACTCAAAATTAGAGAAAGAAGTTAATGAAATATAGTTTAAAACAATACAGATAACTGTTATTTATTTTTTGCCAATTTCTGTGGCACACACACAATCTGTTTTGATTCTATCCACTCCAACACTCCTTACAAATAATGTATGTAACAAATAACTGATTATCTGAAAAGATTGGCAAATTCTTAAACAAATTACCCAAAGGTAATAAAGAGCTCTTCACTGAAAGAATTAGAGACAGAGACCACTAAAATCCAAAGGCTTGTGAGGAAACATTGTGAGATTCTGAGTATAAACTAGAATTTCTAGAAGCATTGGATAATTTTCTAAATATGTATGACCTGTCAAAATTGAATCAAGAATATACAGAAAATTTTAACCAAGTAACAAAATTGATGCAATAATAAAATTCTCCCAATAAAGAAAACCCAAGACTTCACAGATTGATAAAAATTTATTGAGGGCTGGAGAGATGGCCTAGCAGTTAAGAGTGCTGACTGCTTGTATTAGTCAGTTTTCTGTTGCTGTGATAAAACACCAGACCAAGGTAATTGGTCTGGTGTTTTAATAAAATAAACTCTTCCTTATAAAAGGAAGAGTTTATTTGAGCTTACGATTGGCGGTTCCAGGGAAGTAGTCCATTGTGGTGGGAGGCGTGGCGGCTGGATCTGAAGCAGCAAACCGAGGGTCACATCTTGCAAAGAGCACAGGAAGCAGAGAGGAAGCAACTGTAGAGCACGAGGCTTGTTAAGCTCACTAAGCCTGCCCCCAGTGACACACTTCCTGCAGCATGGCCACACACCCCAAGACCTCCAAAAACAGCGCCACCAACTGGAGACAAACGTCTGAATACCTAGAGCCTATGGGGGACACACATTCAAACCACCACATTCCACTCCCTGGCCCCCATAGGCTCCTGACCATATAAAATGCAAAATGCATTTAGTCCAACCTTAAAAGTCCCCATAGTCTTTACCAGTTTCAATGCCATTCAAAAGTCCACAGTCCAAGGTCTCTTCTGAGACTCAGGCCAATCTCTTAACTGTAAGCTCCTGTAAAATCAAAAGGCAAATTACATACTCCCAATATACAGTGGAACCGAATACACATTCCCATTCCAAAAGGGAGGAATAGAGGCATAGTGAGGAAATACTGGACCAAAACAAGACCGAAAACCAGCAGGGCAAACGCCAAGTCCAGTAGCTCCACATGCAACCTCTGGGACTTGACTTCCAAAGGGCTTAGATGGCTCAGCTCTTCCAGCTTTGCTTGCAACATACATCTCTTTCTTAGGCCGGTACCACTCCCCGTATGCAGCTCTCCTTGGCAAATATCTCACAGGTCTGGCATCTCGAAAGTCTTCTTGGGGTCTCCGATGCCCACCAGGCTTCACATTCACAGCTTCACGCAATGGCCTATCAGGGCCTTCTTTATTCAGGGACACCCCTGCTGTACTCTGCCTGGCCTCTTTGGCTCTCTGAAACCGTGGAGGAAGAACTGATGACCCCTTCACTCTTGCGAACTTCATGCCTCTAAAGCCAGCACCACGTGAATGAAATTGCCGAATCTGGCTGCAAGTTCGGGACGGACCCTGGCCCATTTCAACCACATTTGTAACTTTTCTTTGCCCTGGGCTTGCTGGAGGATTAGCTGGGTGTGGTCTTGCCCTGAAGGTACTGATTCTTTTGTTTACTTGTAAATCTCGAGGCCCTTCCTTAATCACTTCAATCTCCTTATCAAAAGGAAACTCTCCTTCACAAGCCTTGGCCCCACCTTTAATCTTCCTAGTGCAGTTTTCAGATCCAACCTCTCCTTTACATGCCTTGGCCCCACCTTTAATCTTCCTAGTGCAGTTATCAGATCCAAACTGTACATTTTGCATTTCTTTCTGCCCCATCTGCTCTTTTTCACTGTAGATCTGTATAATATTCACCATTAAAAGCCACGCCACCATTTCTACATTAGGCTGTCTTGAAATATCCTCCGCCAAAGACATCAGTCCACCGCTTTTCAACTTAGCATCAGGCAAGCATCTGGGCTGTGGGCAAACTGCTGCCAGACTCTTTATCAAAATATCCCGGTTGCTGCCTAAGACTTTATTTTCCCCTGGAACCACATCTTTTGCAGCCATGCTTTCTTCCAGGCCTCCACTAGAATGGCCCTTTAAGCTCTGCTTACAATAGTCAACAGCCTTTCCAGCCCAAAGTTCCAAAGTCTTCCACACTTCTCCAAACATACACATGGTCAGGTTCTTCACAGCCAACAGCCCACTCTCTGGTACCAATAACTGTATTAGTCAGTTTTCTGTTGCTGTGATAAAACACCAGACCAAGGAACTTATAAAAGGAAGAGTTTATTTGAGCTTACGATTGGCGGTTCCAGGGAATTAGAGTCCATTGTGGCGGGAGGCGTGGTGGCTGGATCTGGAGCAGCAAACCGAGGGTCACATCTCGCAAAGAGCACAGGAAGCAGAGAGGAAGCAACTGTAGAGCACGAGGCTTGTTAAGCTCACTAAGCCTGCCCCCAGTGACACACTTTCTGCAGCATGGCCACACACCCCAAGACCTCCAAAAACAGCGCCACCAACTGGAGACAAACGTCTGAATACCTAGAGCCTATGGGGGACACACATTCAAACCACCACACTGCTCTTGCAGAGGACCCAGGTTCAATCCCCAGCACCCACATGGCGGCCGAGAACCATCTGAAACTCCAATTCCAGGAGAACTCCAGTTCCAGGGGAATCTGAGACCCTCTTCTGACCTCTGCGGCATTGCACGACACAAGTGCACAAACCTACATGCAGACAGTACATTCATACACATACAAGAATAAATAAAAATTAAAAAAGAAAATAATAAACTGAAAAAATTTATTGAATGTTACCATGTTTCAGAAGCACCAATACCAACCAATGTTTCTCAAACCTTTTCATGAAATATAAAAGGAAGTGTGTCCAGACAGCATTAGCCTGATACCAAAACTTAAATAAGAACACAATGGAAAGAAAATTGTATGCCAATATCTTTGACAAATATGGATACAAAATTACTGAACAAAATAATTGTAAACAATCTTCAACATGTTAAAGGTATCATAAATCATGACCAAGTTGTTGTATTCCAGTGACTGCAAAGATAGATCAGTAACAATAGAGCAACATATAAACAGAATCAAGTACAAAAGTTGCATGTCTTAGTAGGTTCAGAAGAACATTTGATAAAATCCAAACCCCTTCACGATGAAAGCTTTGTAGAAACCAGCAATAGAAGGAATATATCTCAACTTCATCAAGGCTGTATACAACAAACTAATAAGGAACATCATACTGAATAGGAAAAGTATATCCTCAGTATTCATGAGCAACACAACAGCATGGCCTTATTCATCATCTTATTCAATAGTTGTCTTCAAATTTTATCCAGGACAAATACACAAGAGTAAAAAATAAAGGGAATATGAACAGAGAGGAAGGACTGAAACAGTTCCTATTTGCAGATACTATCATCCTAGACTTAGAAGACTGTAAAAGACTACATGCCAAAAACTTTTATGCTTGACTTTTTCTGACTGAGTCAGCTTGGGTCTTGTGCACACTGTCACCGTTGTTGCAAGTTCATATGAGCAAGTTCCCAGAGTCCTGAAAGACTCTGTTTCCTTATGTTCATGTATCAACCCTAACTCTTACAATCTTTCCACCCCTCTTCCCCAGTGGTCCCTGAGCCATGGTGGGTGAGGTTTAATATAGGAGTTCTATTTAGGGACATGCATTCTGCAGTCTCTTGTTCTCTACAACTTGGCCAGTTGTGGCCCTCTGTATGTATCACACTCTTGCATGATGAATTTCACTGGTGACAATTGAGTGATGTATGAGTATTCTCTCTACCCTTTCACTATGCTTCATGAGCCTTAGGTGTAGAGATTCTGCTACAGATGTGTCACTTAGGGCTGGGCATCTTCCAGACATATATTCTCTGTGTGTGACCAGCTGTGGAACTCTATAATACCCTCTATCTGTTGCAAAAATAAGCATCCTTGATGAGTGGTGTGCTATATGCTTGTCTGTAAATATAAGATTCCATATTCAGCATATAGTAAGAAATTTCATTTGTCTAGAGATATGACCAAGACAGGGTTTTATCTAGGATCTATGATTTCTCTGACTATATGTATTTGCCTATATTTACAGTGCTACCTGTGAGTTCCCTCCCATTGAGATGGTCCTTTTTGAGTTTTTCATTCTCTCTCTTTAGTTCTCTGACTTCTTCTTTATTTTCTTTAATTTCTCTGCATATGTCTGCAATTATTCCTCTAAGCTCTGTTCCTTGGGTCTCCTCCAAGGGGATCCCATTGTAGCTATCTCCTCCAGGTTTGGTAGGGCCTGGTATGGGAATATCCTGTGCCTTTCCCATGTTGTCCCTTCGTCGTGTCCCTGGCATTTGGGTTTCCCTTTTGTGGTTCAAGTCACAAATGACTTTTCACTATATTAGCGGATGGTTTTGCTTGCCTCCTTCCGATGCTTTTTCCCCGTTTCCTCCTCCTTTTTTTTTATTTTTATGGTGTATTGACTTGCCTAGGTTTCAGTTTTTCAATTTTGTGTATATATATTGGATGTTGGAAGTGTAAGTCAGTCTTCTCTTTCTGTTCTGAAGGTTCTCCAAAAGGAAAACCACTTGGATTCTCAGCAATTCCCTTGGCGCAGGGGGAGGGGGAGGTTGCGTGCCTGACCTACCCCTCACCCCGGTACCTCTGGGACGGGGACCCCGGAAAGAGGGCTCAGAGCTGAGACCCTCTCCCAGCTGCCCCTGTGCCAGACCACCCCACCTGTAGCTGTGTACCTGCCCTGCTTGCACGCGAGTTATGGCGTCTTGCCTGTGACTCAGGAGCCCGCCCACAAGTCTGCTAGCTGGGACCAGAGCAGAAGTAAACACGACCCTCTGTTCACTCTGCGGAGGCAGAGCGTGGTCCCTCCAAGTCGGGGACCCTGGAAAGAGGGCTCAGAGCTGAGACCCTCTCCCAGCTTCCCCTGTGCCAGACCACCCCACCTGTAGCTGTGTACCTGCCCTGCTTGCATGCAAGTTATGGCCGCAAAGAAACATTTTCAAAAGTGTTCAACATGTGTAGTAATTAGAGAAATGCAAATCAAAACCACTTTAAGATTTCATCTAACCCAGTCAGACCGGCTAAGATCAAGAGAGTAGAGGACACCAAATGCTGGCTAAAGAGTATGTGGAGAAAGGGAATGCTCATTCACTGCTGGTGGGATTGGAAACTCATGCAACCACTACAAAAGCAGTGTGCAGAACCCTTAAAAAGCTAAAAATGGATCTTTCATATGATCTGCTTACACCATTCCTTGGCATGTGACTAAAGCATTCATCCTACTGTAGAGATACCAGTGCACCCATGTTTGTTGCTGCTCTTTTCACAATAGCTAAGAAATGGAAACAACCTAAATATCCCTCAACTGATGAATGGATAATGACAATGTGGTACATTTACACAACAGATTTCTGCTCAGCAGTAAATGAAAATGAAATCATGAAATTTGCAGGTAGACAGAAGGAACTAGAAACTGTTATACTAAGTGAAGCAACACAGATTCAGAAAAACAAACAATATGTTCCCCCCCCATTTGTATAAAGTGTTATATTTAATTAAGCCTTTCATATTAAGATTTACTTGGTAGAAATCAAATAAAATCTCTAAGGTCGTTGAGTACACTTAAAAAAAACAATTGCTTTTCGGAGATGGAGAGATGGCTTAGTGGTTAAGAGCACTGAATGCTCTTGCAGAAGACCTGGGTTCGATTCCGAGCACCCACATGGTGGCTAAGAACCGTCTTATGCCCAGCGTGGTGGAGTATGCCTTTAATCCCAGCACTCGAGAGGCAGAGGCAGGCAGATCTCTGTGCGTTCAAGGCCAACCTGGTCTACATAGTAAGCTCCAGGCCAGCTGGGACTAAAGGGAGACCATGTCTCAAAAAAAAAAAAAAAAAAGAACAGTTGCTTTTCTTAGGATAAGTCAATTGAAACACTGTTTAAATGGATTTTGACAATCTTTTGCAAAGAACCAATCTTTGCCAAGTCTCACACAGAATGGTGATGAAGGAAAAGTCTTTATCTGACAAAAATGTTCCTAATTTCTTTGCTTTAAGATTTTTAGCTTTACTAAAACTGTTTTGGGAGTTAAATATGTGTGCTAGCTGCCTGGAAGTTTCCTGTGTGAATACTGCATGCGTGTAAGCAAATGGTCACACATAGGAGGATGCAGTCATTTTTCCCCCTTCTATTGAACCTTCTACTTGGCTCAAAGTCTTGAGATTCAAAACATCATCTACCCATTATTGTTAATTATTCTTTTATTTGTATCATGGAGCAGATTAAAGCCTCAATCTGTGGAAAATGTGAACATTAATCTTACTTGAGAAACTACTTAAAAGCACTCTGGAGAGCATTCATAAAGCGTAAAACCCTGTCTAGGACAGTGAAACAAAAGCAGAAGGAATGGAGCTCTTGAGAGATTGTGGGCACTGAAAAACAATGGTGAAAAGAGAATATCGCAAAGAGCTCCACCTTCTGTCAAAACATCCTGAATTCAGTTTGTGGAAATAGCAGTTTATGGTCTGCTACCTTTTAAAGTTTGACTGTGTGGAATCTGTTTAGAAAGTATCAGTTGAATAACTACCTAACACACTCAAGTTGCTTGGAAGGTTCAAATAGACTTTTTCCTCTCTCCCCCTCCCTATCTACCTCCCCTCTTCCTCCTCCTCCTCTTCTTCCTCCTCCTCCTTCTCTTCCTCTCTCTCTTTTTCTCTCCCTCTCTATCCCTCCACTTCTTCCTTTACATCTCCCTCCCTCCCTCCTTCCCTCCCTCATTCCGCCCCTCCTTCCCTCTCTTTTGTCTCTCCTTCCTAAATCAGCTAAGCTAGTTGCAGGATTCATCTATATTTTCATTTTGCCCTTGATTTGCTGTGATAATTTTCTGGTGCTAAGTAAATAGTCCAACCCCTCTTCGTTTCATTCCTATGTGAATAGTGGCAAATCATTCATCAGCCAATTTGCTAGACATTGAGCTCCCAAACAACTGAATGGTCTAGTATGGTCTTCATTTTACTCAAAAGAACATTGTAATGGGCATGTTTGAGGACCCATGAAACAATCAACACCTGGTACTGAGAAGAATTTATAGAGCATTAAAAATTGATATCAGAAATTCCAAGACTAAAGCTAAACAATTAAATGCTATTTAGTATCAATGAAAGAAACTTCAATCAATTTGGTAAATAAAATTTTGCTAACAATAAATTTCCTGAAGCTAAAGAAATAATTTAACAAAAACTTTATCTTTTTGTCTCTATTATATTATAAAACCTTCTAGAAATTGCTTGCCAGCCCAGAACACATATTTTTTTTCAATGATGAATTTCTAAACCTTCAAAATTAGCAGAGCCATGGATGCATTTAAAAGATAACTGACTGAAGTTGTGGATTCTACAAATCACTGCAGCAGTATAGGCTATTATTTTGAAAATTATAAAAATTCTATTAACTTACAAAAGTGAAAGCAACAAAACCATCCTTCTCTCTATTTCCAAAAGGTCATTCATCTTAATGTGAAGTGACCATCACGGTTTCCATTCCCCAGTGCCTGTATCTCACTCCCTTCCTCTGGGGCATGATTTCTGTCTCTAATTGGCTTCTGTTAAGTGCTTCCATTTGCAGCATTGAGAAGGCTTATTCCAAGTCAGCCACCTATAAACAAGAGCTGAACAGATTACCTGACTTATCACAAAAAATATTATCTCCTGATATTAAGTGAGTCCAACTCTGTCACATGTCAATGATATACACCGGAGACAGGTTTGGGTTTCACCAATGGATGGATACACAAATACACATACAGGTATCCTACCATGATTTTTTTTGAGACAGGGTCTTCCTATAGCCCCAGCTGGCCTGGAACTCAGTCTGTAGACCAGGCTGGCCTTGAACTCACAGAGATCTACCTGCCTCTGCCTCCTGAGTGCTAGTATTAAAGCCGTGCACCACCACGCCCGCCTACTATCTTTTACAAGATTTCATAGACTTGTCTAATTTAAGCACATTTCATATTTATCATTATAAAACACACTTGGTGTTACAGGTCTAACCCACATGCGTTATTGAGCTATGTTGCATATTTTTACTCAAAGCTTCTTTAGAAAACTAACTCCAGGCAGGTAGCACTGAACGCTCCTGAGCTTGGAAAAGCAGGAGGCCAGAAAGTGAAGTCTGAATTTCCTAAACATTGTTGTCTTCAAGCCCATCCTTCAAGCAAACCTCTCAGGTCTGCTCCTGCTCCTTGCCCCCCTCCCCAAAAAACGTGTTGCCTTAAAGGCTGAGAGTTCAGCTGAGAGGCAGAGAAATCCAGGAATATCAAAGAAGTGCTCAGGCTGAGAACATAGCTAGGCCAGCGAGAGCAGAGAGCAGCAGTTCCTCATGCAGAGCACTTAAGAGGGAGATCAAAGACTGTACAACATCCAAGTAAAGGGTCTCACCAGGGGATTTCCTGAACACAGCTTTCTTGTTTTCAAATAACTCACCTGGGACCTATAAAATGTCACCGCATTTCCTACTCTGCTTTCCTGAATGTAAGGAACAAAAACACTGAACTTCAGGGCAAGAAAACCTTGTAGGGTACATAGATCTGACTACTGACAGACAATTACAAAAGCTACTCATTAATTGAAGATAAATTTCTCTTAACGTGGACCACCTATGGCCGTCAACAGGGCTTTGAAATCTTTTTCTAGCAACTATGAGGGATACGAGGACATGTTTGGATTCTTAGTCTTTTGGATTTTTTCTAATAAGCAATCTGGAGGATCTGAGGAAAGAGATGAGAATGACTTCATTTTCCAGTATCTAGATGCAAGTTCTCTCATGATTAAGGGAACTCAGCTCTGAGCCCTCTGAGCCTTCTGAGGACCTTGATTTCAAAGACACTAACAGGCTTTTGAATCACATTTTCATTTTCCCATATGTTGATTTTATCATACCTAAACTTTTGTGATATGAGATTAACAGAAAAAAAATCAGAAGTAAAATACTTAGATTACAGGTCATTGACTTCTGCTTACAAAATGGAATAGACAGTCTTACTGTTTTTAGAAATGAAATTGATGTTTATTTCTCCACTCTTTGTTCTGTGTATTTAATTATTATAATGATAACTATGGTCACCAGTACAACATGCCTGCTATCTGGGATATCAAAACTAAAAGTTTTTTTTTCAAAAGATGGGTTAGATTAAAATGTCTTATCTTGGATTTCATACTCCACTTTCTATCTAACAACATCTCCATGTGGTTCAAGATTCCTTTCAAATAAACAAAAAATTATTATAATTCTATGTTGTTGATGTCATTTCTGATGAGAAATATTATTTTCTCCATGTAGTAGATTAGAAAAATGTTTGCTAAGAAACTCCTGTTTGTGATTCATACTGGATCTCATTATCCCTAATGTGTAGCAGCTAGAAATGTCTGTTTTAAAACCTTATTTAAAGTAAATGGCTAGGCGTGGTGGTGCATGCCTTTAATCCCAGCCCTTGGGAGGCAGGTGGATCTCTTTGAGTTCAAGGCCACCTTGGTCTACATAGTAAGTTCCAGGCTATCTGGGGCTACAGGGGAAAAAAAAGACTAAAAACAAAAAACAAAACAAGTAAATGATTCAATATGCTTCTTCCACCCTCTATCCCATCTGACCCTATCTCATCTAGGAAAAAGTTAACAGAGGGAAAAAAAATTACATGTCAGAAGAACAAGAATATCTCTATGTGTATTTGTATGTGTAGTACCTGTTTGTTGAGTGATTAGATTATCAACTGTTTCTTTTAGACTTTCTGTTAGACTGCTGACACTCTAATGTGTGTGTCCCTTAATATAAGACACATAGGTGATATGTACATGGATATGACTATAATTTAAATAACTCCATGCTCCTCAGCCTGTGTTTCACATGTAATAATCCCTCTTCCTCTTCCTTAAATATGAACATCATCCCCAAATGCCCAAACACCATATATGATCGCTGCAAAGTAGTTTGCAAATTTTCATTAAATAACTACAAAGAGACCCATAACTTTGCCATAATGATACACTCTAAGTATCCTAGAAGAATAAAATAATGAATATACAAGAAATTTAATTAATATCAATTTTCAAAGATATCACTCTGGAGTTATTTGACTTTTTACATTTATTTATTGATTTGTACATGGTATGTAGTATGTGGTATGTGGTATGTGGTGTGGTGTATGTATGAGTATGTGCATGCCACAACTTGCGTGTAGAGTTGAGAAGACATCTAAGGGATCAGTTCTTTCCTTCCACCATGTGGGTCCCAGAAATGGAACTCAAGTCATCAATCTTGGTACAAGCGTTTTTTATCAGCTGAGCCATCTCACAAGCCCAGTTACTGTTTTGTTTTGTTTTGTTTTGTTTTGTTTTGTTTTCCAGAATACATGGTGAAAAAAAAAAAAAAGAGAGAGAGAATTCTGAGACCGAAGAGATGGCTCAGCAGTTAAGAGTACTGGCTGCTCTAGGTCCTCCTCTAGATTCAGTTGCCAGCATCCACATGGCAGCTAACTGACATGACACCCTCTTCTGACTTCTACAGGCACTGCATGCATAGGTGCATTTACATATATGCAGGAAAAACACTGATGCAAGTAAAATAACAATAAAGATTGTTTTAAAAATTTAGAGAATTGTCAGGCATGGTGGCACACACCTTTAATCCTAACACAAGGAGGCAGGGACAGGTGGATCTTTGTGAGTTCAAGGCCAGCCTGGTCTACAGAGTGAGTTCCAGGACAGCTGGAGCTACAGGGAGACCCTGTCCTGAAATGACAAAAAAAAAAAAATTAGAGAACAAGAGAAGTCATCTGTCTAAAACCAGGAGAAATGTGGACATAACAAGTGTGACTGCTGATAAGTATTTCTAATGAAACTGTGTCTACATTAATTTTGAAGTCCTGGCAATAAAAGCTATTCTGTAATAAGGAACCTTCAGGGTCAAGAGCTTAATTGCTTAGATGTTCCGTTATTTAACTGCACAGAATGCTTCCTTCCCCCCTGACATTCTTTAGCAGACTTATGGCATTTTCAGTTCCCTGTCACAAAGCAAATGTAATTAGTGTCTACTCTTTCTCTTGCCTTTACCATCCAGCATCAGAGGTGGACAAAGGATGCCTGAACCTGACCATCCCTAGTGAACTGACATGAAAGGAAATTGGTCATTAAAAGCCAATTGCCTGGAGCAGAAGGTCTCTACTGAAACAGCTTCCCTTTCTGGGTCACCTCAATCAAAAGTTAATTCCTCTGAAATGCAGCAATCCACTATAATTTATTAATTGACATAATTTGAACTGATGGTCCTACTTCCTGGTTCACAAAAAGGTCGAGAACAGCACAATGGCAGCCAGCTTTGTCTAATCTCTTCATCTTTAGCACAAAGTCTACAGTAAATGTTAACTGGGAAAATAGAAAATCTGGAAGAGGAAAGCTTCTGAGATGGTTTGTCTTCAGAGGTGGGTTGTCTTCTGAGGTGGGTTGTCTTCTGAGGTGGGTTGTCTTCTGAGATGGGTTGTCTTCTGAGGTGGGTTGTCTTCTGAGGTGGGTTGTCTTCTGAGGTGGGTTGTCTTCTGAGGTGGGTTGTCTTCTGAGGTGGGTTGTCTTCTGAGGTGGGTTGTCTTCTGAGGTGGGTTGTCTTCTGAGGTGGGTTGTCTTCTGAGGTGGGTTGTCTTCTGAGGTGGGTTGTCTTCTGAGGTGGGTTGTCTTCTGAGGTGGGTTGTCTTCTGAGGTGGGTTGTCTTCTGAGGTGGGTTGTCTTCTGAGGTGGGTTGTCTTCTGAGGTGGGTTGTCTTCTGAGGTGGGTTGTCTTCTGAGGTGGGTTGTCTTCTGAGGTGGGTTGTCTTCTGAGGTGGGTTGTCTTCTGAGGTGGGTTGTCTTCTGAGGTGGGTTGTCTTCTGAGGTGGGTTGTCTTCTGAGGTGGGTTGTCTTCTGAGGTGGGTTATCTTCTGAGGTGGGTTGTCTTCTGAGGTGGGTTGTCTTCTGAGGTGCGTTGTCTTCTGAGGTGGGTTGTCTTCTGAGGTGGGTTGTCTCTCCCCTGCCTCAGCAGCTCCCCTGGGATTGCCAATTAATTCAAGACAGAAATCCTGAGTTCCGCTGATGGGCAGGCATCTATTGGAGTTCCTAGCCCAGCTAAGAGCTACCATGGCAAGTAGATCCATCCCTTCGGTTCACAGACACCACATGTTAAGGTCAAGTTTCTACTATATTAGAAAGAGGGTGGGGTTGGTGTCAGCAAGATGACTAAGTTGGAAGTTGCATGCCCTTGTTCCCCCAAGATTAAATAAATAGCTAGTAAGTGCCTAAAACAACTTTATAGGAGCTCTGAAAATTAGTCAGGGATCTACAGAAAATAAATCAACATCTCATTCAAGAAAAAGCCAAGTCAAATGACAGGACACTGTGTGGTTTTACTTCTGCTGTGCCAGCCCAGCCCGGTACAGTTTGGATGAAGTGCTGGTTTGATCTCTAGTTCCCTTCCAGGAAAGCACAGTGGGTCAAATTTGGAGTGTTCTAAGCAGTTTGTGAGCTGCCTGAAGAATTATTCTCTGTGCCCCTGAACCTGGATGTTAAATCTCCCAAAGTGGCTGGGATCCCAGTGTGATATCCACTTAAATGGCCATGAAAGCAGCAAGCACAGCTTTTGAAATTGCAAGATTATGGACTCGTAGATGCCTCTAATACAAAATTACTGATTGAAAGTAAACAGAGCAACTAAGTACACACAGATAGTAATGCACACTAATATACACATATACAAATCATAGAATAATGAACACTTACACATGCACATACACACATATAGTAATGCACACTAACATACACATACACAAATCATAGTTATGAACACTTACACATGCACATACACACATACATTAATGCACACTAACATACACATATACAAATCATAGAGTAATGAACACTTACACATGCACATACACACATATAGTAATGCGCACTAACATACACATATACAAATCGTAGAGTTATGAACACTTACACATGCACATACACACATACATTAATGCACACTAACATAATCATATACAAATCATAGAGTAATGAACACTTACACATGCACATACACACATATAGTAATGCACACTAACATACACATACACAAATCATAGAGTTTATGAACACTTACACATGCACATACACACTTATAGTAATGACCACTAACATACACATATACAGATCATATAGTAATGAACACTTACACATACTCATACACACGTAGTAAAAATAAATAAATTTGAATAATTTTTACTTTAAAATTGGGAGAAATTAAGGTAACTTAGAGTAAAACAAAATACAGAGAAATTCCAGTCATTAAACTTCTCCTGCAAACAGAAGTTACAGGAAATCTTTCAAGTTGGGATTAAAACATGTTGCAAAATAATTCAAAGATCTTGTAAAGGTACGTAGGAATATGGAAACCATTATTACTCTAATTTTGGTTCATGTATTTCCCCTCAAGATTTAAAAATAAAAATAAAAATAACCCATACTCATGAGTACGCTATATAAAGATGTCATTTGTGACATCAAAACCATGAAGATGTCTCAAGATGTGAAGTAGAGTTTGCCTATGATTGAAACTGATAACCACTTAAAATAGATTTCTATAACCTTATGACATCATATATAAAATCTGTTAAAACCACAAAGAAAATATCTGTAAAATATACATGAGTTATAATCACACTAAACTTTGTTTATCTCATTTTAGAGATAAACACATGCAAATATTGAAAAACAAAAGAAATACAAAGACATTCTGTGCAACTGCAACCAAAGAGGACAATTAGAATTGTCTCAGAATTAACCTAAGATAGAAAAGGCAGAGACAGGATACCAGGAGAGGCAGACTTGGGCTTCACAGTGGGAGCACCTGACTGAGGCCTGAGAGCCCACACATTCCTTCCTAGGATTAAAACACTGAACTTTCTCTCTTGACTAAAAATTTTTACTAAAGCCAGAGCCTGATTCTTTTCTTGCCACTCGATAACCTCTAAATATATTTGCAACAACCATTCACAATGAAGTTAAAAATTCTTCAAAATTATTACAAATTTTATTGGTTTTTTTCATCAGTATGTATATATGGTATATAGGTATGTGCATATATATGTTTTCATACAAATGAATAGGTATGTGCGCATGTGTGCACGTGTGTTTTATGGAGGCCAGATGTAAGTGCCTTCTCAACTGTGATCCACTTTATGGAGACAGTCTCTTGCTGAACCCAGAGTTCACAGACTCAGTCTCACTAGCCATTTGCCTCAGAGATGTCTGCCTCCCAAGAACTAGGATTATAGGCAGGCTGCCATACCTGTCAGGGGTTTAAGTGGCTTCTGGAGATGTGAACTCTTGTCCCTACCCTTGCAGGGCAGGTGCTTTGTCAACTGAACATCTCCACAGCCCTAAACTATGTTTTTACACAACCTTCATAAAATACAAAGGTTTTACCTGACCCTTGGGACACAAAAATTTTATTTATAAAAGAATGCCACACCCAGAGGTGAGGTGCCCCTCCTTCAAACTCCTTCAGCTCCGTGTCAGAACTCATCAATCTCTAACCCCTGTGCCTGGATCCGCCTCAGATATAAGCATTTATTTCAGAGGTTGAATTGTATAAAGCAAGCAGAACATGTGGGCAGAGGGTGTGCCCCCTCGGGTTTCCAAAGGAAATATTAAAGATGATCTAAGATTGCACAATCAGTCATCATTTCTCTCTCAATGAGAGAGACTTAACTGTCCAGATGTTACTCCTTTGAAAACAATTCTGCCTTTTTTCCTCATTTTGAAAAAGAAATTTTGCTCTGGATTGATGTGAAATAAGTAAGGACACATTCTAGTAAAATGCTCCAGGATAACTTCCTCAATACACAAGTGGACACCTTTACATAGCTTTGTTGCCCCCTCCACTCCCTGGCATTCTGTGAGCACATTTGGGGTCCTCTTAAATAATTTTATGGACAAGACTCCTGTGATACAGGAGTTAATTTAAAAGAAACTGAAGGACAGACTTTCTCAAACATGGATAGAAATATATCTGAGGAGGTTATATTATTATAAATTTTCTTTACATAAAAATGTGTCCATAAGACCTAGATTAATGTTATGAACATGACCAGGAAATGTATTATTAATAGAAGGTTAAATCCCACAGGCTCTAGGTCCAGGCTATGACACTAATTTCTACTACAAAACTGGACCTAAACCCCAAGTGCAATCAAGTCACACACTATGCCATTAAGCAAAAATCTTCAGTAATGGAATGGAGAATATCCAATTTATTGAGATACAAAAACCTATCCAGTAATGTTATTTGATACCTGAAACCACATCAAACTGAATCCAGTAAAAATTGAAGAAAAAAATAAAACATAAAGAGAAAATCCTAGGAAGCCGAGGCTACAGCTCAGTGGCCAAATGCTTGCCTAGCACGCAAACGCCCTGGGTATAGTTTCCACCAGGAAACAAGCAAGGGCCTCACCCCCTTCACTCCTGAATTCCTTCTGGTCTCAGCAAATAATAGCATGAAAGCTCCATCCTTTAGAAATTGGTTGAATGAAGTTAACATCAACTCCTCCATCCCATATCCAATCCATTCAGTAGGTCTACCTTGCAGGTAGTCGAGACCCAAATTCCAAATCTGAGCATCGCCATTTTTTCCTTCTATTACTTTTGTATTTTTTCATTTTTTAAAAATAAGTAATAATTTATGAGTACAAACATCCTTCATGTAAAACCAATTTGCAAGCAGTTGTACCCAAACCCACACAGCCCAAGGGTCCCACCATCCAGCTGGTGGCCTTGTATGTTCAATAAAGTTGATCAAATAAGTGTCCAGTCTATATTGCTGTAGTTTCACCATTCACCCCAATCAGAGCCCTTACATTCTACCATGCCCCCTCTTCCACAGATTGTTCCCTAGGCTTAGAAAAGGGGCACAGGTGGACGAGAAGCAAAACAGTCTACTTTCTCTGGAGCTGTTGTCTTGGACTCTGGTCAATTCTGGCTGTTTCCTTTCATGGGCTGACAGTTTGTCCAGGAATAACCTTTCAATCCTACTAATGAAGCACAAGCAATTAGATATATAGGTATTTAAACAGTACTAATTGTTATGGTAGGTTACTTTGGTATAGACACAGATGTTTGGATGGTATGTTAATCCATGAATTACATTTTTTTCTGTTAAATATGACAGGGTCTTACTGTGGCTTATAACATCTCCTAACCACTAGAGGAATAAGATTGTGGCATCCAGTTCATGGGTTTATTCTCCAAGGGGAGAGAGCTAAATAGCCAATTAGATTTGGGATATACAAGCATATGGCTGCCACTTTTACTGACAGTATTTCCAGGCATGGGAGGTGTAGCTGGCTGCTGACAGAGGAGTCTTGCTTGACTCAAGGAGACATGTATTTGCTTTATTGGTTTAGGGCTTTTGGTAACACTCTTGCAATCCAGAGACCATCTTACACTTGCAAGTGCAGTCTCAATAATCTTTCCCATGCTTACATCAGGTCTTCGACAGCAGGGCCTTTTTCGTCTTCTTCTTGCAGTATCCCAGTTTTATAGGCAAGAAGCCTTTACCTTTCTGTGGGGGCTTGCTCCCCTGGCCAACATCTCCTTGGTAGAATAATCCATTGCTTGATATCAGAGCTCTCCTGTATTTAATATATTTTTGCTTAAAGTGCACAGCTTAAGGAGCCTTTAGTATTTATTTGGTTCTGAATAGAGAATAATCCTTTCACAGTTCCTATGTCTATTAGTCAATTAAAGAAGGCAGTTTTACAGTTTTATAAAAGATCACCTTCTATAACAGTTGGCTCCATATACAGTTAGAGAACGACATTATCATCATCATATTACTCCTTGTTCTATGGAGAGAGGTAAGAAAATCTCTCATATTAAAACTTTGTGGCACCAGAAGGTAAGTTTCATTAGGGACTCATTATAAATAATTGTTACAAGTAGATCCACAGAGGTTTGATGCCTGTAGCAGTCTGAGGCTTTTTTCTTCTTTCAATGTTCAGATGGGCCACCTTTCTGCTTTGGCACTTCCTGGTACATCCTACAGAATGCAAAGCTGTGTTCTTTTCTCTTTCAGCCATTAAGTTGGTGACATTTTGCACCTGTGGGAACATACAAAATCTTTTCCCATAGTTAGTTTTAAGATTTGAATTGCAAAGTTTTTGACAAAAAGTTTTTCATATATATCTGTATCCCCCCTTTTTATTTTATGGTTTTTGTTTTTTGACCCATGAGTTCAAAAAGGCCGTTGTATACACGACTAGATATGGCAGGAATCAACGCACAGATTTCATCAAATTCACCAATGCTGTTTTGGGTGACTGTATCTAGTTAACTTGGGAAGCAAACTAATTTCTTAAGCTTAAAATCATCTACAGGTAAAAGAGAATGCTAATGTATGATTGATTATGTACAGCCAGAAAATTTATAAAACTTTGTATGTTGCCAATCCCAAAGTATTGTTATACGAGTTTAAGTAAAACAAATGTGGATGACACATATATATGCCAATTAACTAAGGTTCATTACTGTTTTATCAGAAACCTTTAGACCAATGTTGTTAATATACACATATTTACTTTTACTAGTCCTAAACATCATGTAACCTGTAAACAGAGTCTGGGCAAAATTGGATACTTGTTAACTCACGTCAATTAAATAAGCATTGATCAAATATAGACCCATGTCCCTTCCCGCCCCTCCCACCCCTCCAATTCCACCATTTCAGTCAGTTTTCTGATGCAGTCTTTCTGTTCTTTTCTTATATGCATCCCTCTCCACAAGAAATATTTACAACTGGGTTATTGGCGCTAGCATCCACAAATAAGGGATACCATTCATCGTTGTTTTTCTGGTACTGTGTTACTTCACTTAATATATCTTCTACCCCATTTAGCTGCAAAGTTCATGATGTTGTCTTTCTTTACCCACTGCATAGAACTACACTGTGTAACATGTACCACATTTCTCTATCCATTC
The DNA here is from genome assembly GCA_009823505.1 of Rhizomys pruinosus. Taxonomy (NCBI): domain Eukaryota; kingdom Metazoa; phylum Chordata; class Mammalia; order Rodentia; family Spalacidae; genus Rhizomys; species Rhizomys pruinosus. The sequence continues at coordinate 291,070 of VZQC01001960.1, read as the reverse complement.
CACAGTTGAGAGGCATTTGTGGTTGGTTCCAGCTTTTTGCTATTTGAACAGAGCTGCAATAAATATAGCTTGTGCATGTACTTCTGCAATAAGATGAGTACATTTGGTATATAACCTAGAGGTAGTGGTATGAACCCTACCTCTCGCCCGGACAAAAGTCAATTCCAGATGGATCAAAGACCTCAACATGAAACCCAAAACTCTGGAGGTGATAGAAGAAAATTGGCAGAGACTAAAGACATAGGCGTAGAAGACTTCCTAAATCAGACAGCAGCTGCCACAAGAAATAACGCATCAAAAAATGACAAATGGAACCTCATTAACTCAAAAGCTCTGTACATCAAAAGACAAAAAGGAAACAATAAAGGAAGTGAAGAGAAAACCCACAGAGTGGGAGGAAACCTGCAGATACGTCTGACAAAGCATTAATTTCCAGAGTATACAAGCTACTCAAAAAACAAAGAAGAAAGAAAACAAATGAACCACTCAAAAGATGGAGCACAGAACTGAATAGAGACTTCACAGAGGAGGAATTAGAGATGGCTGAGAAACATCTTAAAAACTGTTCAACGTCACTAATAATTAGGGAAATGCAAATTAAGACCACTCTAAGATACCATCTCACTCCGATAAGACTGGCCAAGATCAAGAAAACAAATTATATCAAGTGCTGGAGAGGTTGTGGGGAAAGGGGAACACTCATCCACTGCTGGTGGGAATGTAAACTTGTACAGCCACTATGGAAAGCAGTCTGGAGAACCCTTGGAATACTCAAAATGAGCTTACCACCTGGCCCAGTCATCCCCATTTCTTTTATCACAACCAGCCTGAGCCGAGAAACTGCACTGCTTCCCTAGAGCTGCTCAGTAAATACTCAGCTGTTCGCTTACTTTGCCTTTTCCTTAGATTCAGTCTATCCAAGCTTCCTTCCTTCCTTCCTTCCTTCCTTCCTTCCTTCCTTCCTTCCTTCCTCTCATTTGACCATACTTTCTCCCCCCACCCAATCTTCCTTTTTCCCTTTCTAGTCCTTCTGTTCTCTGATTCTCCACATTGCTGGTTTCTCAGGATTAATTAGTAAATACTTTCTGTACAAATATAAGCTTCGATTTCAGAGGTCGAATTAGTGATGTGTATGCTTTTAATTGTCTTGATACTATTGTTAAATTACTTTCCAATTTGATGTCCCATTATACATCTGTACCAGGTACATTTTAAGGGTTTGTTTTTTTTTTTACTTCCATAACCCATCCCCCAAGTCTCAGAGGATATTGCGGAAAATAGCGCAGAAGACAGTGAGAGGTGGAGCCTGAGAAGAGAAGAGCTGCTGTGAAACGGTGCCTTCGTGATGCATCGTGAACGCACTGCATTGTGGTTACCTGCACATGAGTGGCACAAGGTTGGACCTATCACATTTTATCTTGGAAGGCAAAGGCTGCTGAGGCCCCACCCCTCTCTACGGGACTGTTGATGGTTAGTAGTAACTGGGGAAGGAGTGTCACTTTCTTCAATGATGGAAGCACTGATAAGTCACCTATGTTCCAATAAATAACCTCCCACCCGTGCTCAGCCAGGCGGCTCTATTCAAACTCAGTGGGTTCCATATGCACAACAAATATAAAAGGAAAAGGGGGGCTTGTTGGGAAGAAAGAAGAAAGGAGAAGCGAGATAAGCAGGTTGGAAAAGACTAAAAGTCACTATATACACATATGAAACTGTCAAAATTAATTAGTTAATAATTTAAAAAACATTGCCGGGAACTTAATTGTTTTACCTTTATTTTGCTAAACAGCTCTGTTTTTTTAAGCTGTAATCAGCGATGGAGAATACAGTCTGCTCCCTCCTTTTGGAGTCTGTTTTGTGATTCTCGGTATATGAGCACTGGACATTTTGGTTTTTATTTTATAGTGAAGACTGAGGCCACAAAACAAAAATGTGGGTTTTTTTTCTAAGTCATTCACTAATTGATAGGAAGACTGAGACCAGAGGGAACAGTACCTGAATTCCAAATTCCGGTGTTTAATTTAGAAGACATTATTTAATAACTTTAATAATGGGACAATTTGTGAAACCTAGTGACAGTCAAGGTGCTTACAAAAGCAGTTCTTTAGGAAGTTGAATTAATGCGGTGGATTCCTCAGTAACTGGAACTCATGGGTCCGTGAGGTTCAAGAACAAACTGAGCTCAGGGACATTTCCTTCAGCCATGCATAATAATGAGCTACTCAGAGTCCTGTGCACAGCAGCCTGAGCCCCAGGGCTTCATTCACAGAGACAGATGCGAGGCACGTGATCACTTTATTCCACCGCAGTTCCTGAGGTGGCCTGGACCTCACTGGCTCTGTGCTAGGACCCAAACATTGCTCCCAGGACAGCCTAAGAGGACAGGGAGGAGGCTTATACTTGATGGATTGAATTGATAGATAATGTCAATGTAAACATATTGAAGACAATTTGCCCAGCGCTCCCACTTGCCCACATGTGGCAGGACTGTGTGATTAGCAATGCACCGGGGCTGTACATACGTAATCCCAGTTCCCACGGAACTACAGTTTTCAAGATCTGCTCCGCAGCTTCTGACATTTCCCCTCATTACCATTTTTTAAAATCCCCCAGACAAAGGAAGGAATTCTCCACCCAGAGATGTCTTCCTGTCTGCTTAGGCTGCTGCCCTTTCACACATTCTCGCACTGGGTCTTGTTGGTCTTGAGTAAAGAATGATTGAACAAAGCTACCTCTGCAGCAGAAGTAAGGCTCTGTCTGAAGGAGATTAAGATCTAAGTCAGCTAGACAAAGCTTGTGTTTCCTGAGGGAGAGGAGCCCAGTCTTGTAGCAGGAGATTTGGAATGAACTTGCCAGGGAATCCCGGGGAGAATCTAGGCAGAGGCTGGCTGTCAGTACAGCATAACCCCGATTCGCCAGATTGAATGATTACCTGCATTCCCCAAGATCTCCAGACAAACTACCCTGTACGCCATCAGAGAAGGCTGAGCTTCAAAGTCATCTTTTATCCTGTGACCTCTATGCCTTTTGGAACCTCAATCATCTTTTCAACTCTCTCCATTTTGATCCTTGAGTTGTGCCCTCTGTCATCCACAAATTCCTATATACCGGTGACAGGTCTGAAAACCCCCTTTTCCTTGCCTGTCCCTTTCCGGCCCTCTTCAATGGACGCCGTTCAGTGGCAACTCGTGTCTCCCATCAGAACTCCTGGACACAGCCATTCCTATCTTTAATTAATTAATTTATTTATTATTTTTAATGTGTATGAATGTACTGTCTGCATGTAGGTTGGTGCACCCGTGTCGTGCAATGCCATGGAGGTCAGAAGAGAGCGTCAGATTCCCCTGGAACTGGAGTTCAAGAGGGTTCTTAGCCACCATGTGGGTGCTGGGAATCAAACCCGGGTCCTCTTCAAGAGCGGTAGGCGCTCTAGACCACTGAGCCACCTCGACAGCCCCCCTGCCCCCCTTCCTACCTTTAATGGAAGTACCAATAAGCTCCTCTAGGCTCTGCACTGCTGCTCCCAAGTCCCCACACCGATTCTCTCTTCAGACTCCCGCAGCATTCCTGCCACCAGACCACCTGACCTTGGCCCTGAGTAAACCTTCTGTCATCACCTACCAAAGCTGTCATGATTTTCAATCTCTGATCATGACCATCACACACCTACATCTGTCTGTTTTCTCCTGTCTCCTTCAGCCTTCAGTTAGGCTCCACCCTATGCACGTGATCCTGAAACAATGTGTCTCTCCGTCTTGTGAACTTATCACCTCTAAGGGTCTGATTTTCCACTTCCAATTATCAATCACATCAGTATCTAAGTGACCTCATCTCTCACATTTTTCCTTACTTTGAAGTCCAAAGTTCCAAGCATGTCACACAGAAATAACCAGCTTCTATTATTCTAGCTTTTTACTTAACCCTATTATCTCATTTTTCTTTTTTAATTTTTTTTTAATTTTTATTTATTCTTGTATGTGTATGAAGGTACTGTCTGCATGTAGATTTCTGCACCCGTGCCGTGCAATGCCAAGGAGGTCAGAAGAGGGTGTCAGATTCCCCTGAAACTAGAGTTAAAGATGGTTCTCAGATGCCCTGTGGGTGCTGGGGATTGAACCCAGGTCTTCCACAAGAGCATTCAGCACTCTTAACCGCTAAGCCATCTCTCCAGCCCCTATCTCATTTTTCTAAAAAAATAAATAAATAAATAATGTTTACTAACCAGAAATGTTTTCCTGTCTATATTCATCTACATGCCATCATCTCTTTCTACCCAGATGAAATCACGTTTCAATATTGTATTCTTTTCCTTGTAGACATGTATAAATTCTTTGATCTCTCTCCTTCCAATCCTACTAAAACTCAAAAATAAATATAAAATAGAGAAACAATAAAAACACCTCTGATTCTTTTCCTGAACCTCAACAGCTGAATGTCACTCCGTGCCCTAGTTAGCTTTCCACCTACCTCTCTGACAGATACCAACCGAAAGTAGGAGAGAAAGGAAAGGGTCTCTTTCAGCCCACAACTCCGAGATAACAATCCATCACTTAGGGAAGTGAGGGGAGGAAATCAAGGCAGAAATCGAGGATAAGAACTGAAGCAGAGCTAGCTTGCTCCCTCCGGCTTGTTCAATTAGCTTTACACACACATGATTACAAAATTATGCTGCCTGATCTCACTTTTTTTAAAAACATGTGATCTGCTCTGATCTTTCTATTAAAAATATTTATTATGATTGTGTGCTCTGTGTATGTTTGTGTTTGTGTGTGTGTGTTTGTGTGTGTGTGTGTGTGTGTGTATGTGTGTGTTATTCATATGGTGCCCAGAGGTTGACCATATCGGGTGTCTTCCTCTATCACTCTCCACATAGTATCTTGACACAGGATCTTTCACTGAACCTGCAGCAGATAGGCCTGACTGGTTTGTCAGCAGGTTCTGAAAATCCACCTCTCTCCACCCCCAGGCCAGAGTTACAAGGACAGTCTGCCAACCCCAAGTTTTTACATGGGTGTTAAGGATCCAAACTCAGATCTTCAAACTAGCACAGCCAGCACTCCCCCCCCCACCCCCCAATCCCCCAACCCCCCCTTCACCCCCAAGCCACTTCCCTGGCCCTGAGTTCTACATCTTTGTGAAACCAAAAGAACAAACTCAGGAATCACACCTAGAGATCTAGAATCTAGAATCCTGAGTGATGTACCCTATGTGATGTGTATGACTTCAGGGAGATGACATCTACTCTGAGACTTGAGAAGGATGAATAACAGTTTGTGAGCAGCAGATAATAGTAAAACTAAAAGATTTGGGAGTTTTGTTTGGTTCAATCAGTATACTCAGTGTTTAGGAAACAGATGAGTCTAAACTCTTTATGCAAGGTTACAGTGAGTCCAAGGCTAGCCTAGTTTACAGAATGAGTTCTAGGTCAGCCTGGGCTACAAGGGAAAAAATAGGGTTGGATAAAACCTTCTTGCTCATGGGGCTGGAGAGATGGCTCAGCAGTTAAGAGCACTGACTGCTCTTGCAGAGGACCTGGGTTCGATTCCCAGCACCCACATGGCGGCTAAGAAACATCTTTAACTCCAGTTCCAGGGTGATTCGACACCCTCTTCTGACCTCCGCAGCATTGCATGACACGAGTGCACCAACCTACATGCAGACAGCACATTCATACACATAAAAATAATAAATAAAAAAACATTTTTGTTCAATTCTTAAATTAGTATGCAGATTAATGGGCTTCATTATTATGCAAAGTTTGATTTTATTGCTCCTCTTCTCCCTCCTCTCTCTGTCTTTTGCTTCTATTCCAAACCTCTGCTTCCTTTGGCCCTCAATAGTTTTTTTCTACTTTCATTTTACATATATTTTAGTACTCTTCCTCAAAAATCTCTTCTTCCCCTTTCAGGAGTCTAACTCCAGTTTCATGACCTAGTCCTACCCTCACATCCAAATGCATACTCATATATGAATGTTAAAAGGTAGGATCCGCATATAAGAGTGAACACACATATTTGTCAAATGATTTGAAAAAAACTGAAGAAAAACAATAACTTTTCCTGAAGAACAAGAATATAAGCATAAAGTTTATTGATAATCATGAATTATATAAATATTCATAGGTCTGTGTGTGTGCATGAATGTACGTGTATGTGTGTACAGAATCTAGAGTTTGGAGTAGCTTGCCAAGTAAACCTGATTGAAGAGAACATGATAAAGCTATATCGGTTAGTTGGATGGAAGGTCAGAATATGAATTTAGGCAAAAAGGGAAGTGGTGATACAATTTACTTCATCCTGATTAGAGTTGGAGAGGTCATTAGTGAGGGTCTTGAGGAGGCAGACCACCCTCATACATCATTGTCGCTTCCACTGGTATTCATCGTCTCCATTTCCTGTTGCAGATTAGGAAGTCCCTGGACACAGGTCTTCTTGGTTTGACTATATGAGAATGAAGACCCACTCTTCTCTATAAATGAAAAAAAAAATTAAAGTAAAGATGCATGCCTAGCTTGTGCTCTGCACTCCCCTCAAATCTCTAGCAGAAAAGAAATTAAATTGGCAGACAGGGGACCATGGCTAATGAAAAATAGTTTCCTGAAAAGAGCTGATCTAGTCTCAAAGAGGAGGGTATGCTGGGTAATTCTTCTAAAGGAAAGGGCACAGGGAAGTGTGTCAATCATAGGTACTTCTTCAGTCCACCTACAGAGAAAACACTGTTAGTTGTATCCATAAATTCACTTTCAAATGGCCAGTGACTTTGTGCTTGAAGGTTTTCCCCTTCACAGTTTATCCTAGAGGCACGCCAGAAGGCTTTTCAAAGTAAGCAAAGCATTTTTGCTACATATGGGTCTTTTTATTGAAAACAAATATTTACATAGAGCACAGCAAGCAACAATAGTGCACTAGTGTTGAGACTCCTTTTATGGGTGGCAAAGAGCTTGGCAGTGTCTTCTGGCTGTTGCAGCATTAATTACATATGTTCTCTCAGCTCTGGTGTTGATTGGTAAGTGGGAAGTGTTTATAACCTTGTATAATCATCACTAATTTTGTTAAAATATGCTCTTAATGTCATGAAAATTGATTCCGGTCTCTCTTGCTCATATGTACCAAACCCGGACAGAATTAATTTGAAGGTATCATGGAGCTGGGAGAATTTTGAAAGACACAGGGGTCTGTGTCTTTCTGACACAGGGTAGCCCACACTCCCATTGCAAGGCTCTCCTTGTGCTTTTCAAAGTCAGAAGAAACTTTATTGATCAGATCATAAAGTAGATCCCGCTATTCCAATATTTACTATGACAGATAACTTCCTTGAAAAAAAAAAAAAGGGTGTCAGTTTGTCCAGGAATAAACCTTTCGATCCTACTAATGAAGATCAAGATATTAGTTATACGATATACTATTATCTACCTGCACAATTAGATATATAGGGTAATTTAAGAGCAGTACATGTTATGGTAGGTTACTTTTGCTATAGACACATGTGATGGTATCGTTAATTCAGCGAATATACATTTTCCTTGTTAAAGAATAGGACAGGGTCTCTGTGGTTATTTAACATCTCCTAACCTTAGAGGATGGTAAGCTTGTGGCATCAGCCGTGGTTATTTCTCCAAGGGGAGAGCCTAAGCCAATTAGACTTTGGGATATACAGCACATTCATGGCTTGCCACTAGCTGCACAGTATTCAGGCCAGGTGAGGTGTACCTTGGTGCTGACAGGAGGAGTCTTGCTTGACAAAGGCTGTGATGGCGTTTTACAGCTGCCTTGGAAAAAGCTCCCTCTTAGAATCTGCAGCTGCTGTTCTCTGTCATATAGACACATCTTCCAAGTGCAGTCAGTGATGCGCTGGGCTCCTGCATTTTCAATCCAGTTTACAAAGCAAGGTGAGCTTATTTAATTTTCAAACACAACAAAACTTTGTTTAGTACACCAATATATTTATGTATAGTATACATTCAATCACTTAGGAAAGCTTTTATGTTTCATTTGTAAAACAGGGTAACATAATCTATCCAAATGAGAATTTTAACCATAATTATCAATGCTGACACACACACGTTGTTAAAAAAGAGTACAGTGTCCTCTATTCTCCATAAGTGGGACTCAAATTGCATAAATAAACAATCCTTTCTCCTAAAAAAAAAAAAAAAAACAAGGAGCATCTGGGGAGATGACTCAGTGGGTAAGAGTCTCAGATGCACAAGTATTATGACTTGAGTTTGGATACTAGCACCCATGTGAGAGGCCAGGTGTAGCTGCGTGCTGGGCTACAACCAGGAGCGTGGGAGGAGGAGAGAAGAGGAGCGCCTGAGGCTGGCTGCCTGCCAGCTTAGCTCCAGGTTCAGTGATAGAAGTTGTCCAACGTGAATAAGGTAGAAAGTGATAGAGCCAGACACTCAATGCCTTCCTCTGGCTTCTGCATAGGCATAGGTGTCTGTGTCTTCACACACACACACACACACACACACACACACACTTTACCTCATAGAGTTTAACTTTAAGTGGAGTTTGGGGGTAGAGTGGATTATACAATGATGTCCACTGCTAGATCCTGAAACTTACAGGAAAGTAACCTTATCTATAAAAAGGACATTGTGCGCCGGGTGTGGTGGCGCACGCCTTTAATCCTAGCACTCTCCGGAGGCAGAAGCAGGCCGGATCCTGTGAGTTCAAGGCCACCCGGTCTACAGAGTGAGTCCAGACAGCTTGAGGATACAGGGAAACCCTGTCTCCGAAAATACCAAAAAAAAAAAAAAAAAAAAAAAAAAAAAATAGGGGACAATTGTGCAATTATGAGTAAGGATATAGAACTTCAAGGAACATTGTTTTGGCCAATCCAGTTATGCCTGGTCTAATCACATAAGCCTGTAAAGGCAGCAACTTTGGGGGTGTGTGTGTGTGTGGTGTGGTTGTGGTGTGTGTGTGTGTGTGTGTGTGGGCGTCGGGGGTTGGGGGAGGTTGGGTTTGGTGAGATGGGCTCAACAGTTTAAGAAGCACTGGCTGCTCATGTAGAGAGCCCTGGTTTGGTTCCCCCAGGACCACAACAACCATCTGTAACTCAAAATCCAGGAGAACTCCAGTTCCGGGGGATCTAGCACCTCCTTCTGCCCTCTGAGTAAAGCAAATGTGGATGACAACAATTTATATTGCCAAATTAACTAAAGGTTCGTTACTAGTTTTATATCAAACATTTAGCCAAATGTTGTTTAATATACACAATATTTACTTTTACTAAGTCCTAAAAAAATCATGTATCCTGTAAAACAGAGTCTGGGCCAATAATTGGATACTTGTTAAACTCAAGTCATAATAAATAAATGCAGACATTATCAAAATATAGCCATGTCGCCTTTCCCCGCCCCTACCTCACACACCTCCCAATTCACCATTTCAGTCAGTTTTTTCTGATGCAGTCTTTCTGTTGTTGTTCTTTTAAAGTGCATCCTCTCCACAAGAAATATTTACAACTGGGGTATTGCGCGCTAGCATCCACAGATAAGGGATACCATTCAATTGTCATTGCGTTATTCTCTGCGTACTAGTGTATAACTAAAAATCAGCTTAATAATCTTCTATGCTCCATCGCATTTAGCTGCGAATTCATAGATGTTTGTTCTTCTTTACACTGCATAGAAATACTAACTGTTGTACAAATGTACACATTATTTTCTTTCCAACTCAATAGTTGAGAGGCATTTGGGTTGGTTCAGCTTTATTGCTATTGTGGAAACATAGCTGCAATAAAATAATAGCTTGTGCATGTGATATTTCTGCAATAAGATGAGTCATGAATTGAGAGATAATATACCTAGGAGTGGTATAGAAACCCGACTCTCTCGCCTGTACAAAAGTCAATTCAGATGGATCAAAGACCTACAGAACAAATGAAACCCAAAACTCTGGAGGTGATAGAAAGAAAAACTTGGCAGCAGATACAAGACATAGCCGTAGGAAAAGACTTCAAATCAGACAGCAGCGCACAAGAAAGAAAATCAAAAAAAATGACAAATAGGGACCTCATTAAAACTCAAAAGCTTCTGGGTACCAATAAAAAACAAATAAAATAGAAGTGGAAGAGAAACCCACAGAGTGGAGGAAACCTGCAGATACGTCTGACAAAGCATTAATTTCCAGAGTATACAAGCTACCTCAAAACAAAAAGAAGAAGAAAACAAATGAAACCACTCAAAAGATGGAGCACAGAACTGAATAGAGACTTCACAGAGGAGGAATTAGAGATGGCTGAGAAAACATCTTAAAAAACTGTTCAAACGTCACTAAATAATTAGGGAAATGCAAATTAAAGACCAACTCTAAGATACCATCTACACTCCGATAGACTGGCCAAGAATCAAGAAAACAAATTATATCAAGTGCTGGAGAGGTGTGGGGAAAGGGAACACTCATCCACTGCTGGTGGAATGTAAACTTGTACAGCCACTATGGAAAGCAGTCTGGAGACCCCTTGGAATACTCAAAATGAGCTTACACCTGGCCCAGTCATCCCCATTTCTTTTATCCAACCAGCCTGAGCCGAGAAACTGCACTGCTTCCCTAGAGCTGCTCAGTAAATACTCAGCTGTTCGCTTACTTTGCCTTTTCCTTAGATTCAGTCTATCCAAGCTTCCTTCTTCTTCTTCCTTCCTTCCTTCCTTCCTTCTTCCTCTCTCATTTGACCATAACTTTTCTCCCCCCACCCAATCTTCCTTTTTCCCTTTCTAGTCCTTCTGTTCTCTGATTCTCCACATTGCTGGTTTCTCAGGATTAATTAGTAAATACTTTCTGTACAAATATAAGCTTCGATTTCAGAGGTCGAATTAGTGATGTGTATGCTTTTAATTGTCTTGATACTATTGTTAAATTACTTTCCAATTTGATGTCCCATTATCCATCTGTACCAGGTACATTTTAAGGGTTTGTTATTTTTTTTTACTTCCATAACCCATCCCCAAGTCTCAGAGATATTGCGGAATAGCGCAGAAGACAGTGAAAGGTGGAGCCTGAGAAGAAGAAGAGCTGCTGTGAAACGAGTAGCTTCGTGATGCATCGTGAACGCACTGCATTGTGGTTACCTGCACATGAGTGGCACAAGGTTGGACCTATCACATTTTATCTTGGAAGGCAAGAGGCTGCTGAGGCCCCACCCCTCTCTACGGGACTGTTGATGGTTAGTAGTAACTGGGGAAGGAGTGTCACTTTCTTCAATGATGGAAGCACTGATAAGTCACCTATGTTCCAATAAATAACCTCCCACCCGTGCTCAGCCAGGCGGCTCTATTCAAACTCAGTGGGTTCCATATGCACAACAAATATAAAAGGAAAAGGGGGGCTTGTTGGGAAGAAAGAAGAAAGAGAGGAGAGCGAGATAAGCAGGTTGGAAAAGACTAAAAGTCACTATATACACATATGAAAACTGTCAAAATTAAATTAGTTAATAATTTTAAAAAACATTGCCGGGAACATTAATTGTTTTACCTTTATTTTGCTAAACAGCTCTGTTTTTTTATAAGACTGTAATCAGCGTGGGAATACAGTCTGCTCCTTCCTTTTGGAGTTCTGTTTTTGATTCTCGGTATATGAGCAATGGACATTTTTGGTTTTTATTTTATAGTGAAGAACGAGGCCACCAAAACAAAAATGTGGGTTTTTTTTCTAAGTCATTCACTAATTGATAGGAAGACTGAGACCAGAGGGAACAGTACCTGAATTCCAAATTCCGGTGTTTAATTTAGAAGACATTATTTAATAACTTTAATAATGGGACAATTTGTGAAACCTAGTGACAGTCAAGGTGCTTACAAAAGCAGTTCTTAGGAAGTTGAATTAATGCGGTGGATTCCTCAGTAACTGGAACTCATGGGTCCGTGAGGTTCAAGAACAAACTGAGCTCAGGGACATTTCCTTCAGCCATGCATAATAATGAGCTACTCAGAGTCCTGTGCACAGCAGCCTGAGCCCCAGGGCTTCATTCACAGAGACAGATGCGAGGCACGTGATCACTTTATTCCACCGCAGTTCCTGAGGTGGCCTGGACCTCACTGGCTCTGTGCTAGGACCCAAACATTGCTCCCAGGACAGCCTAAGAGGACAGGGAGGAGGCTTATACTTGATGGATTGAATTGATAGATAATGTCAATGTAAACATATTGAAGACAATTTGCCCAGCGCTCCCACTTGCCCACATGTGGCAGGACTGTGTGATTAGCAATGCACCGGGGCTGTACATACGTAATCCCAGTTCCCACGGAACTACAGTTTTCAAGATCTGCTCCGCAGCTTCTGACATTTCCCCTCGTTACCATTTTTTAAAATCCCCCAGACAAAGGAAGGAATTCTCCACCCAGAGATGTCTTCCTGTCTGCTTGGCTGCTGCCCTTTCACACATTCTCGCACTGGGTCTTGTTGGTCTTGAGTAAAGAATGATTGAACAAAGCTACCTCTGCAGCAGAAGTAAGGCTCTGTCTGAAGGAGATTAAGATCTAATCAGCTAGACAAAGCTTGTGTTTCCTGAGGGAGAGGAGCCCAGTCTTGTAGCAGGAGATTTGGAATGAACTTGCCGGGAATCCCGGGGAGAATCTAGGCAGAGGCTGGCTGTCAGTACAGCATAACCCCGATTCGCCAGATTGAATGATTACCTGCATTCCCCAAGATCTCCAGAAAACTACCCTGTACGCCATCAGAGAAGGCTGAGCTTCAAAGTCATCTTTTATCCTGTGACCTCTATGCCTTTTGGAACCTCAATCATCTTTTCAACTCTCTCCATTTTGATCCTTGAGTTGTGCCCTCTGTCATCCACAAATTCCTATATACCGGTGACAGGTCTGAAAACCCCCTTTTCCTTGCCTGTCCCTTTCCGGCCCTCTTCAATGGACGCCGTTCAGTGGCAACTCGTGTCTCCCATCAGAACTCCTGGACACAGCCATTCCTATCTTTAATTAATTAATTTTTTATTATTTTTAAATGTGTATGAATGTACTGTCTGCATGTAGGTTGGTGCACCCGTGTCGTGCAATGCCATGGAGGTCAGAAGAGAGGCGTCAGATTCCCCTGGAACTGGAGTTCAAGAGGGTTCTTAGCCACCATGTGGGTGCTGGGAATCAAACCCTGGGTCCTCTTCAAGAGCGGTAGGGCTCTAGACCACTGAGCCACCTCGACAGCCCCCCTCCCCCCTTCCTACCTTTAATGGAAGTACCAATAGCTCCTCTAGGCTCTGCACTGCTGCTCCCAAGTCCCCACACCGATTCTCTCTTCAGACTCCCGCAGCATTCCTGCCACCAGACCACCTGACCTTGGCCCTGAGTAAACCTTCTGTCATCACCTACCAAAGCTGTCATGATTTTCAATCTCTGATCATGACCATCACACACCTACATCTGTCTGTTTTCTCCTGTCTCCTTCAGCCTTCAGTTAGGCTCCACCCTATGCACGTGATCCTGAAACAATGTGTCTCTCCGTCTTGTGAACTTATCACCTCTAAGGGTCTGATTTTCCACTTCCAATTATCAATCACATCAGTATCTAAGTGACCTCATCTCTCACATTTTTCCTTACTTTGAAGTCCAAAGTTCCAAGCATGTCACACAGAAATAACCAGCTTCTATTATTCTAGCTTTTTACTTAACCCTATTATCTCATTTTTCTTTTTTAATTTTTTTTTTAATTTTTATTTATTCTTGTATGTGTTATGAAGTACTGTCTGCAATGTAGATTCTGCACCCGTGCCGTGCAATGCCAGGAGGTCAGAAGAGGGTGTCAGTTTCCCGCCTGGAATAGAGTTAAAGAGTGGTTCTCAACGATGCCTGTGGGTGCTGGGATTGAACCCAGGTCTTCCAAAGAGCAGTTCAGCACTTTAACCGCTAGCCATCTCTCCAGCCCTTATCAATTTTTCTAAAAAAATAAATAAAATAAAATGGTTTTTACTAACACGAAAATGTTTTCTGTCTATATTCATCTACATGCCATCATCTCTTTCTACCCAGATGAAATCACGTTTCAATATTGTATTCTTTTCCTTGTAGACATGTATAAATTCTTTGATCTCTCTCCTTCCAATCCTACTAAAACTCAAAAAATAAATATAAAATAGAGAAAACAATAAAAACACCTCTGATTCTTTTCCTGAACCTCAACAGCTGAATGTCACTCCGTGCCCTAGTTAGCTTTCCACCTACCTCTCTGACAGATACCAACCGAAAGTAGGAGAGAAAGGAAAGGGTCTCTTTCAGCCCACAACTCCGAGATAAAATCATCACTTAGGGAAGTGAGGGGAGGAAATCAAGGCAGAAATCGAGGATAAGAACTGAAGCAGAGCTAGCTTGCTCCCTCCGGCTTGTTCAATTAGCTTTAACACACACATGATTACAAAATTATGCTGCCTGATCTCACTTTTTTTAAAAACATGTGATCTGCTCTGATCTTTCTATTAAAAATATTTATTATGATTGTGTGCTCTGTGTATGTTTTGTGTTTGTGTGTGTGTTGTTTGGTGTGTGTGTGTGTGTGTATGTGTGTGTTATTTCATAGGTGCCCAGAGGTTGACCATATCGGGTGTTCTTCCTCTATCACTCTCCACATAGTATCTTGACACAGGATCTTTCACTAACCTGCAGCAGATAGGCCTGACTGGTTTGTCAGCAGGTTCTGAAAATCCACCTCTCTCCACCCCCAGGCCAGAGTTACAAGGACAGTCTGCCAACCCCAAGTTTTTACATGGGTGTTAAGGGATCCAAACTCAGATCTTCAAACTAGCACAGCCAGCACTCCCCACCCCACCCCCCAATCCCCCAACCCCCCTTCACCCCCAAGCCACTTCCCTGGCCCTGAGTTCTACATCTTTGTGAAACCAAAAGAACAAACTCAGGAATCACACCTAGAGATCTAGAATCTAGAATCCTGAGGATGTACCCTATGTGATGTGTATGACTTCAGGGAGATGACATCTACTCTGAGACTTGAGAAGGATGAATAACAGTTTGTGAGCAGCAGATAATAGTAAAACTAAAAGATTTGGGAGTTTTGTTTGGTTCAATCAGTATACTCAGTGTTTAGGAAACAGATGAGTCTAAACTCTTTATGCAAGGTTACAGTGAGTCCAAGGCTAGCCTAGTTTTACGAATGAGTTCTAGGTCAGCCTGGGCTACAAGGGAAAAAATAGGGTTGGATAAAACCTTCTTGCTCATGGGGCTGGAGAGATGGCTCAGCAGTTAAGAGCACTGACTGCTCTTGCAGAGGACCTGGTTGATTCCACACCCACATGGCGGCTAAGAAACCATCTTTAACTCCAGTTCCAGGGTGATTCGACACCCTCTTCTGACCTCCGCAGCATTGCAATGACACGGTGCACAACCTACATGCAGACAGCACATTCATAACACATAAAAAATAATAAATAAAAAAAAACATTTTTGTTCAATTCTTAAATTAGTATGCAGATTAATGGGCTTCATTATTATGCAAAGTTTGATTTTATTGCTCCTCTTCCTCTCCTCTCTCTGTCTTTTGCTTCTATTCCAAACCTCTGCTTCCTTTGGCCCTCAATAGTTTTTTTCTACTTTCATTTTACATATATTTTAGTACTCTTCCTCAAAAATCTCTTCTTCCCCTTTCAGGAGTCTAACTCCAGTTTCATGACCTAGTCCTACCCTCACATCCAAATACATACTCATATATGAATGTTAAAAGGTAGGATCCGCATATAAGAGTGAACACACATATTTGTCAAATGATTTGAAAAAAACTGAAGAAAACACAATAACTTTTCCTGAAGAACAAGAATATAAGCATAAAGTTTATTGATAATCATGAATTATATAAATATTCATAGGTCTGTGTGTGTGCATGATGTAACGTGTATGTGTGTACAGAATCTAGAGTTTGGAGTAGCTTGCCAAGTAAACCTGATTGAAGAGAACATGATAAAGCTATATCGGTTAGTTGGATGGAAGGTCAGAATATGAATTTAGGCAAAAAGGGAAGTGGTGATACAATTTACTTCATCCTGATTAGAGTTGGAGAGGTCATTAGTGAGGGTCTTGAGGAGGCAGACCACCCTCATACATCATTGTCGCTTCCACTGGTATTCATCGTCTCCATTTCCTGTTGCAGATTAGGAAGTCCCTGGACACAGGTCTTCTTGGTTTGACTATATGAGAATGAAGACCCACTCTTCTCTATAAAATGAAAAAAAAAATTAAAGTAAAGATGCATGCCTAGCTTGTGCTCTGCACTCCCCTCAAATCTCTAGCAGAAAAGAAATTAAATTGGCAGACAGGGGACCATGCTAATGAAAAATAGTTTCCTGAAAAGAGCTGATCTAGTCTCAAAGAGGAGGGTATGCTGGGTAATTCTTCTAAAGGAAAGGGCACAGGGAAGTGTGTCAATCATAGGTACTTCTTCAGTCCACCTACAGAGAAAACACTGTTAGTTGTATCCATAAATTCACTTTCAAATGGCCAGTGACTTTGTGCTTGAAGGTTTTCCCCTTCACAGTTTATCCTAGAGGCACGCCAGAAGGCTTTCAAAGTAAGCAAAGCATTTTTGCTACATATGGGTCTTTTTATTGAAAACAAATATTTACATAGAGCACAGCAAGCAACAATAGTGCACTAGTGTTGAGACTCCTTTTATGGGTGGCAAAGAGCTTGGCAGTGTCTTCTGGCTGTTGCAGCATTAATTACATATGTTCTCTCAGCTCTGGTGTTGATTGGTAAGTGGGAAGTGTTTAGAACCTTGTATAATCATCACTAATTTTGTTAAAATATGCTCTTAATGTCATGAAAATTGAATCCGGTCTCTCTTGCTCATATGTACCAAACCCGGACAGAATTAATTTGAAGGTATCATGGAGCTGGGAGAATTTTGAAAGACACAGGGGTCTGTGTCTTTCTGACACAGGGTAGCCCACACTCCCATTGCAAGGCTCTTCTTGTGCTTTTCAAAGTCAGAAGAAACTTTATTGATCAGATCATAAAGTAGATCCCGCTATTCCAATATTTACTATGACAGATAACTTCCTTGAAAAAAAAAAAAAANTGCTGGAAATCACATGACAGAAGTGGGTTGCACCTCACACTTATGACACAAAGAAAGAAAACAATGAAGGGTGGAAATTGTAAAAAAGGTTTTCCAGAGTATATGGCTCGGCTGCTTGGAGGATGGAAGTAAGAGTAAGGATGTGACACCTCGAAGCTGCCAAAGGAAAACCACATTCTCTCCCTGTTGCATCCAAGAAAGCAAGGCAGCCTTGCCAACATCTTGACTCCGGTGAAGCCTGGGTCAAATTTTCATCCATCCCTAAGCTTTATTAACAAGCTATGAAAATGTATTACAATGGGAACAAATGATATTCAATAAAGTAGGTAAACTGTGTGGTGAAGAATGCTAATGATTGGTGTGAATATGAGTAAGAAGTCAAGATGAATTTTCAGTAGGCGTTATCGCTTCAGGTACAGCAGGCTTTCTTGTTGAGATTCCTGTAAAGCCATGGAAGTGGTAAGGGAAGAACATTTCAGGGAAATCAGGAGGCCAAGGCTCTCACTTTAGCAGTGCTAGCTTTCCAGAGCTGCGACCATTATCACTGACATAACAAACGTAAGGGCTGGAGAGATGGCCTAAGCGTTAGAGCAGCCGACTGCTCTTACATGAGGACCCGTGTTCAGATCCTCCGCACCCACATTGGGGCGAGAACCGTCTGAAACTCCAATTCCAGGAGAAACTCCAGTTCCAGGGGACCCGACGCCCTCTTCTGACCTCCAGGCATTGCAACGACACGGGTGCACAAGACTAATGCAGACAGTACATCATACACATAAATAAAAATAATAAATAACTATATAAAAAAAAACCTGTAAATGAGGAGAACTCAGCTCATAGACACTGTCAATCCTTCTGGTGACCATTGGGCAATAGGGATCGGAATGACAGGGAACACAGTGAAAGACACGGAAAGAAAGAGACCGGACATGGGGGGGGGCGGAAGGAAGAGAGGAAAGGCCAGGTCAGGGCTCACTCCTAGTGGCCTGCTTCCTTCAAATAGACCACACCCCTTGAAGTTTCAGCCCCTCCAACCAAGTAGCTATGAGATGGGGACCAAGCATTGATCACATGGACCTACTGGGCCCCCACGCCTCACGATCCAGCACCCATGATGCAACTTTAACAGGCAATAAACCACAAGCAGAATATTCACTCCTAACCATGGTGATGTTTTTAGGAGAAAAAGGCCTCAAATTTCCACAGATGTCCCATTTATTTTATTTCCATCAGTGAGTCAAATCTTAAATTCATTTTCTATAGTTACTTAAAAGAATTAACAAATGAAAAAAAACTGATACTTTTTCTCCTAACTGTATCTTTAAAAATGTGACTATTTTAAATACCTTAAAAGTCGGTCAAGGCTGAGCATGGTGGCACAAACCAATCGCTTTAATAATGTCGATAGCACTCAAGGATCAGAGGCGAGGTGATTTCTCTCTGTGAGCTAAGGCCAGCCTGCTAGCGATGAAGGAGGCTGCCAGGACCACTGCAGACTAAAATTGAAGACCCTTCTCAAAAAACAGAAAAAAAAAAAAAAAAAAAAGTTGGTTCAACTCAAAGAAGCAGGAAACATCCCGATATGCAAGCTTTTGGACCATCTATTTAACATTATAATAAATTGATGTCTTAATAGCATTACAAAGGCATCTCAGAGTGTACCTGATTCTGAAATTCAGTGCTGAGAGAAAGAGAAAGGCTCTTTCTCTCACACGAATCTGGCATGTTAGTCAAACAACATTAACTTGCCTAGACAAGAATCTATTAAAAACAAAAGAAGGTGATAAGCAATCCCGGCATTCACTAACTAAATGTTGATAAGAATTGAGCTTTCAAGTAATTAATGACTGAGGAGCACAGTCAGTGTTTGTTGTTTGGACATCCATTGAGGTACATGCAAGTAAAAAGCAAACAATAACAGTGAAATAACAATGGGTTAGAGTTTTCTCTAAATTGTATTATATAATATTCACTTTAAAGAAAGGGCAATATCACATTGAATCACATCTAGTATCAGCGTAATAATGTACACACACATAAAGCAAATAAATGTCATGAATAAATATTATCATTAATGAAATGTTCCGCAATGATGCTTGTTGGGAAATATCATTATACCCGTAATTAAATCATGTGAATACATGTACCAGCATTCTGGGTCCCAGTCCTGTGGAAGTTGTAGCTTCAAATAGATTCTGAAAAAAAAATCCCTCCAGACTCTCAGACCTCCTGGGCTCCGCAATTTTACATTTTAACAAGATCCCAGGTGATTTTTCTACATTTTTTGAGAGAAACAATATACTAGGGCAGTACCTATGAGCCTCATTATAAATTTTGCTACCAAGTATTTTAAGTCCTAATAGCTCCCTGTGAATTCACATTTTTCTATATAGAGTGTTGTAGTATATGTTTTGAGAAGCTGTTTTCATTACGAGAGCTTAGTGTTGTGGCCTCAGGAGCTAGCCTGGGCTAGTAGTCAGCTACTATTATGTTTTCAAGTTTTCTCAAACCTTTTGGTCCATAATGTTTATATTAAAACCTACATTGCAATATAATTTTTTTAAGAAATACTTAAATTTGGCAATTGAAGGGTGCACGGTTCAATTAGTCAAAGAGGCATATTGGGAATCACGAGGAATGCAATGAAAGAGGAATAAATGTGAATCGGGATGTCTAAATCTAAGAAGCAGAACACTATTGTGTCGATCATTCTGTGTTCTAATCGCATGTGGCCAAGACCAATTGCTTGCCCCATCAGTCATGGGCTTAAGGTCACCATCTTTTTCTCCATGTCCTAGCTCTGCCTTGTCATGTGTTGTGTGATTTGGGTTTTACAGAAGCAGCCTTTGCCTCCACCAAGCTCCCCAAGTATCATTGCTCCTGCATGTGAATCTCAGACATACACAAGGCAAGTGAAATTCCATGGCCACTTGGCACTCTTTGGAAATGTCACTGTCAAGTCCTTTTTGTGTTTTCATTCCTTTTCAGCTAACTCCTGTTAAAAGCTTACTTTAATCCCCCACTCTGCCGACTCCTCCTAGATCAAGTATCCAATCCCTCTCCAACCTCCATTCTGTTTCAAACTTTTACATTTTTATTCTTTCCCTTTTTCTTGCGATACTGGAAGGAAATTATGATCTCAGTGTGTTTCGTAACCCTCAACCATTGAGATAAATTCCTAGCCCTGCTTTCATTCTCTGAACTGTGACCCAAAGATGAGCAAATTCCCAACATTCCAAATGAGACTCAACTAGTTTAGACTGTCACCAGAGACACTGCAACCTCCCTAACCCCCAACCAGCGTGGATATTACTTATCAATGAGTGTGACCTTGGATCCCATGGCTTTTTTGGCTTTCACATGCAATTGTCACAGCTTGACTAACTGGTTGGTGTCTGCCTAATTAGATGTTTTCCTTCTTTCCAAAGGGCAAAACTTCTAATGTGGCCTGTTTCAGTGCATCTTGTTAGATTTAGGTCATTATGATCCTTTCATACCTGATTCTGTAGTTTATATTATTAACTGTCTTTCCCAGCTTGAAATTGTCTTGTTCTTTCAGTAAGTTATATCTTTTTCCCTAACATAGCTTTCAATCTTTATTCGTGACTCTATTGTAGTCCCCCATAATTTTTTTACCCTTTAGTTTTACTACTTTTTGACATAGTCCTTAATGATCATCATGGCTGTCCTTGTAACTCACTAAGGAAACCAAGATGGTCTCAGGCTCTTGCTTCAGCCTCCAGAGTACTAGAATGATAGGCAATCGCCCAGCTCTATAGCTGGATGACATGAAATATGGAAGTCGGCTGTTCTGCCACAATGCACGTGTATTCTTCTTGCGACCACCGCTAATCACCTAGAGCTTATGGCCCAGAGTTACAAAGTACTGTGAGTATCGAGCCGGGTCCTTCTGTGTCTTTTTCTTTTCTTAATTTTAGTTTGCTTACTTTGAAGTATACAACTCAACATGTCTGATTGCTAATTCAAAAGAAGGGATTACAAAACAGCATATCTCGTTTAAGAAATACCTCTTAGTTAATATACCAGCATTTGTCAGCAAAATAAAAGGTCCAAATGAAAGTAGAGGCACATCAAAGAAAACTTATCGTTTAAAAATCCCCTTTTTATAGGTAATTTATTTTAGTGTATGTATGTGACCATCAGGGGGCTAGGAGTGTGAGCTGTGTGGTAGCCAGACACAAACAACATTGCTGGAACGGGATTTCTATTCCTCTGTTCTACCGGGACGTGAATGTCCATGTGAATCAATAATGCTCAGTGCGAGCAGGTGTTATAATGGCCAGCAGAACTTTACCTGCCTTAACCTATGTCATCAGCCAAAGAAATAACTTGCTTTTGTTTAACAGATTTTAATTTTAGTTTCTATTTTTAAGATGTACAATAAGTGTCTTGGTTGCATGAATCGTATTGGTACACATCGGACATAACTAAAAACTTTTAACAAATCTTTTATTTTTTATGTTTTTCCAATAGTTAATCTTTCACTGTTAGTCTCCTAGGCGATGATGCCTAAAAGAACGTCACTGTGTAACCAAAGCTGGCTTCAAACTCACAAAAATCCATCTGCATCTGCCTCCAAAGTGATGGAATCAAATATTTACACCACCGCACCTGGCACATTTCATTTTTATTTATTTTTTAACATAAAATATTTTTGTCTTTTTGTTTTAATTATTTTATGTGTTAAGGAACATTATTGTTGCATTGCTGTAAGTGCTCTGTGTTTGTAACAAGTGCCTGTGGAGTCAGAAGGAACGACATGGGATTCCGTCCAGAAGCTGATTCCGGTGGTTGTTAGCCACGGTTCAAATGAAAGCAGGGCACACAAACCAAAATAAGGCTTACTTTTAAAAACTGTCTTTTTCTGCCCAGGCATGGTCTATCATTCGCCTTTAATGCCTATGACCTAATAAAGCATTATGTTATGCAATGTGGAAATTCTTTTGATGTGAGTTTCAGTAAAGGGCCACGCTCTGGTTCTAAATGAGTGTATTCCAGCGTAACTATGGCTTAAGAGGCTTGAATGCAGGGCAAAGACCACGCCTCATCCGTAGTAAAAGTACAGAAACGAGACAAAAATAATATACTATAGAACTCAACTCATGTTCTTAATGGAAAAACCCTTAGTGGTAAATGGGAGGATAGGTGGATCACAATGCTAACAATTCACACAGCAGCGGATCTGCGAAGTCTCAGATGCTCTTGAATCCACGTAGAGGCCGTATTCTTTTCTCAGTCGCCCCATGCCTGCTGCAATCCGGGTGCTCCCTTAACCTGCTCGCGCGACCCGACACAATCTTATCCGTTTCTCAAAATGCTCCGCTTTCCTTTATTGATTTTCTCTTTTAATTAATCCTTTTTTTTTACATTAATCTCAATTATCATGTTTTTCCTTTCCTGTATTAGCGCACCACATACCTTATAAAATCAATCATGACTTTAAAAATGATCAGAATATATAGACTGAATATAGGTTACGTGGATTTATACATCTATATAATTTTCCATAAATGAATTCATAGTATGTACTACCTTTTTATCAGAAGACTATGGTTCTTGCTAATTAAATATCTAAGGCAGAAGAATCAAGCAGGAGGAATTTGTATACAATTTAGAGACAAGTAGTTTGTACTGCTCGCGATAAATCACCTAATGATTAAACTGACTAATAACCACAGAATCATTTCTTCCGGACAAATAAGATAGGTGCTTATTTTCTTTCTAATAGGGATAATATTTGGAATTTTTGAAGAATTACATAATACTACGGAACTGGAATATACCACAGAGTCCTCCTCACATCAGTCTTTCTGTATTTGTGGAGGATGAAATTTGAACAAACTATGTTTTTTTTGCCCATATCCATAAGACTGTTTCTTGTAATATTGAACCATTATTTCGGAGTTTAGCATTATAAACCATGTCTTTGAGAGAATTGAACTTCACTTTTTAAGCTGTTATATTGAGTCAGTAATTTTGTGTTCTGATATAGAAGAACCTACTGGTAATTAATTCTCAATTTTTATGTTTTGTGATTTGTGAGGTTGTTTTTTCTTTGTAGTTGAGTTGGATACACTTCATTGTCCTACCTTAATATGCAAATGTTTGGTATTTCCTTTATTCTGTCTATATTGGATTTAGAGAGATCACAGAAGGTGTCTTATGATACACTTTCTCAACAAAATGGCCCAAATATATACACTCTCTTAATCCATTTAAGAATAATTAATAAATAAATAATACTAATATTGCCCGTTGACGCACCCGAACAATTTACAGTAGTTCACTACCTAGGGTCACTGACTATTATGGAAATATGCAATTCACTCTTGCTCCAATATAAAATTGAGTTAGATATTTTTGAAAATGCAAGCCTTTGTAAGTAATGGTTGTAATATTTATAAACTAATGGAAAGCTGAATAGTGAAGTCTACTGAATAATGTGGTAGAGTTAATCGTCATGTGATACTCATAGGGATGGTCTTAAGATGAAGACCAGAGGGACAGAGGATCTTTTGCAGCGAGGCGTTCCTTTTTGAAGTCGCACTATAGAAGGCTAGTGTCCCCTATGACAGTATCGTCTTTTGCTCTTCTCAACATCGAGGTGAGTTTTACAAAAGGAATTGAACATAGTACTTAACTATCCTATATTGATATTGGATTAAGATAAATATAAAAAGTCGAACAACAATCTGGAAAAAATAAATTAAACCTTTCAGAAATATGAGTAAGTAAATGAAACCTTAGGGTATATAGGAAATATTACAATCTACTATTTTAAAACACCTTATCCACTTGCTTCAGTCTTACTCTAATTGTTAAGCTGATACCCGTACGTACACTATAAGGTAGAACAATATAGTAGTTCCTGTAAGACACTTTGGAGAAAGTTAATAATATTAGCATATACTGCTATATTATTATGTTGTCCAGGTCGGACATCCAGGGTATTGTATATCCTCATCATCGAGGGTACAAATGCCGTGGAATATTCCCATACAACTTAATTCAACTAAGACCTTATAGCATCTGGGTATGCACCGCAGTATAGTGTCTCCCATCGCAATTTGGCATGCGAACCCAATCGGGCAAGGGATCCATAGACTATAGATATAATGATATATTCTGGTATCATTGCTAATTTGTTGACAACTCATTTCAATAAATCATCAAAATATATATTTAACAACAATAACAACATTTTAATGACGAATTCTACAGAGTGATAGATCTTGTGTTCTGGGGGTTAGTCTGCGGTGTGACTTATAACTGCTTAATTTATAGACTCTTAAATGAGAAACCATTCCGCCAGCAACGGAATGTTAAATTATATCCAGCTGTATATGCATACTCCCAACTTGTTAATGTTGTTATAAGTTCAATATATTATATTCTTTTTCCAGGTCAGTTTTCTTCTGTAGCTTTGATTACCAGTCACACCCTTCAATAGATTAGCTGACTGGGACTATGTGTATGCCCTTTGTCAGCTCTCTCGTTTCTTCCGCATTCACAATATTAGTCTCATCACTATTGAATCTTCTATGCCAGAAGCATCAATAAGATTTGTGTACTTGTCAAGAAAAACATGTGCCGAACATATGAGGATGAGCATCCAGGCACTTCCTCCCATCTTGGTCGACCATCTTGGGTATTGTACACAAGTGAACTGCGAATATTATCAACATCATGTTTTGGAATGATATGAGGTCATAAAAAAGTAGTACCCTGCCAATAAGAGAACGGATAGTGCGCCCCACTTTGTCCTAATCCCAAATCTGCATACATAAAAGGCTTATTGGCAGGGAAAGTCAGTTTGCTATGGATTATTTCTATGCGCCATGTCTCTTGCATCGAGCACGAGTAATGCACACGAATTATCATTGAGTTAGAAATTCGATTGAGCAATCAATCTATCACGTTCCTGTGCGATTGACTAAAGCTCTGTATCTAGGTAGGAACACAGCTCTCCCATTCCGTTAAGGAAAATATATTATTTAATTGTGGGATCAAATAAAATTGTAGATCCTTTGTAGATATGAAGAAGTATACATTCCTCGTCACTCACCATGAATGTCATGAATTTAGGTGATGTACCCAAATTTCCACGTTCTCAATCGACTTCAAGCTGGCCCATGTATGTCATGAGTTTTTTGTATAGGGTAAAAAACAAAGAGGAATACTATTAAAATCAAACCCACTGCTTGCATATGTATTCTTGTAAATACATCGAGTGGAGATAACAGCAGATTAGTATCGTAGTTCAACGAGCAAAGTTGAAAAGAACCAACTGTCCGTGAAGGACCTGTCAAAACAGCTGATGACGAATAATCCTTTCTTAAACTCCAAAATTCCGTGTAGACACTAGGATCGTGGTTAAATTACTATTCAAAAGACCCTCCATCTGATAAGTGTTAGAGAGTAGTTAAAATCACCGCGAACAATTTGGGCATATATAACGAGCTAATTTTAACGGGACTCATGCGTTGTGAGGCTATCCAGATAAAATATTGTTCCCTCTTTTCCAAACAATACGATTTCCCTGCACCCAATTACGCAACTCTCCATCAATATGTAAATGAAATTATTGCTATTTCGATTTATGTCTCACCCCATAAAGTCATGAAATTGTCCATAAAGCCAGACATTCTGGCTTAATCATTGTAAGTTTAAGAAAGAGAGAATTAGGAGAAATGTCTGGTCTGGAACCTGGTTGGTTGTCTATTTAGAAAACTCTTGTATATTCCCTTTAAGCTATCTTGCGAGATCTAGAGTGCTAGGAAATTTAACTGTGTGAGATTCAATGCCAACTTGATCTCACATTATTTGTGAAGTTCCAGGATCTAGCCTGGATTACATGGCCAAAAAGCCCATTCTCTAATGAGCCAGAAATAAAATTCAAAAAAAGGAGAAATTACTACATATGATTAATTCTCAAACAGTTTCTTTCGTTCGATATACTAATTTGTAAGTCATATACAATAGGAGAGAGTGCGCAGGAAGGCATAATTTGCTTTAGCTAAAACTTATTAAGATTTAAATAAACGAGCTATAGCTGCGATCAGTATAATTGCAATCACACGTACTCGTGGTATCCGCCACTCTGTTCTACTCACCAGTACTAAGTGCATAACTAAGTATATGGCTGTGATTTGATAGATGAGTCTGAGAGTTCTTCGCAAGAGACTTAAAAGATCTCACAAGAAATCACCTCTAATGGAAGTAGATATCTAATAACCATGCAAGTTCCAAGGGAATAGCTGGCCATACTACTGCCTTACAACACCTGAAATCCACAGTGGCATGGTCGATCATGACATCTGCAGTGAAACAATATATTCTGTAGCCATGCGAAGCCACCATCCATGAACATACAGCCTCGGGTGTGTTCCTGTCACATCCAATCACACTCTATCAGTTCGAAGGACACTGGCATGACTTTTATTCTTGAAAAATTAAAATAAAGGTCTAGTAACAGTCTGAAGAAGCCTATATTAACCACCACAATGACAAGACACTTTTATCATTAAAAGAGAAAATGTGTTCTATAAAGTAAATAATAAGCATATTTACCAATATGGAGTAAATCACAATACGTAGATACGCAGAGAAGATACTACAAAACAAAGAGCTGAATATTCTCTTAAAGTGTTTTATAACCCGTTACTAAAGTCACATGTACATAGCATTAGAGGATATTCATGAATGGAGCGCAATATCTATGAGCCTAGAAATTGGATATCTAGTGCAGTCAAACCAATATAATACCTTGGTGATGCGGCACTGAGCGTGAAAACATCAATACTCTCAGATGCGAACTGAGAGGTACAATAAAAAAAAAGGCACAAATGGAATAACTGCAAGTTTAATAAACCTAGAAAATAAAAGAATAGTAAATAACAGAAATTGAGATGGTAGTTTTTCAAAATTCATTTTGAACAACAGAACTCGTTAAGAACCAATGAAGAGTATAATCAGGGTAAGCTTAAAAAGTACCAATTAACAGGAAATAAGAGACAACACACAGAAAATAAACTACTCACCTCAAATCCTCACTCTCTCAAAAAATATCTCCATTCATCTCTCTCATAAATTAACTATCAGTACAAAACATACATAGGGCAGTACTATTACTAAAATTCAGGAATGGTTCAATAATTATTATACAATCAAATAAATTGTAAAACATAACATCATTGTTTTACAATAAAAGCGGAAACTTAAAGAAGAATGAAAATCAACATAGAAATTTCAAATAAACATGCCAGATGCAGCAAACGTAGATTTGACACAAAATCCACGACATGCATTCATTTTAAAAGTTCCATGGGGAAAAGTAACACGTGATTAGTGAAGAGCCAACGATTCAATATACTAATATAATGTCTATAAGTGACAACACAAAACCAGCGACCAAACAATACTGTTCGAACAATATCAGAAAACAGAAAATCTTCCCATACTTAACACAGGAAATCTGAAAAGCTGAGCCCCATTATTCGACTTCATGTCTAAATATATAGGTAAAACAATGAAAATTTCAATGCTAAAGGCAAAGTCAACTATCAAGATCTAGGAAGGGAAGAATTATAAAGGAGTTACTAATTTGGAACAAAGAGCGTCAATATTATACTATGTTGCAGAATAAAAAAAAAACCTAAAAGATCCCCAAAATTCCATGCAGGAGAACCTAGGCGAACTGCACACGACTTTCATATAGCAAAGTTTAGCAGAAAAAGTTATAGTAAGCAGTAAATAAACCTTATTCTATATTACAAAAATAGCAACCTCTGAAATAGAGTCTAATATGGGAACACTCCACTTGCACAATAGCTCAATAAAAAAAAAAAACATAACCACATAGACAGGTTCTATACGCATTATGATAAAATGAAATTATTAATGAATCATTTAAAGAAGACGCACGATAGAACGAAGAACATATAAGAAAATGGAGGATTGACATACAAGCTGTGAGATTGGTACAAAACTTGGGAGAACAATGACGAGACCCTACAACAATTCAATCTACCAGCTCAATGGCGAATCCTGTGCAAACTCCCATGGCATTCATCACAGAGCTAGAAAACATTCGCTAACCTAATAATTACACAGTATTGAAATAAAAAATATCCCAGATAGCCAAGCAATCTTGGTATTCTAGAAATAGATAAGCAAGAGGAAATATCCCCTAGGTGAGGTATGTTGGCAGGTTGTAATTTACCATTAAAATAACTACAAACTAAATATTATAGATCTGTAGTCATAAAAACAGTGTATATAGTATCAAAACAAGACACAACGATCAATGGAAATACAAAGAACGACCACATCTGAATACATGCAGATCAGTCCTAACATGGATAGGAAGAACAACTATCTCGCTGGATGAATGGCAAACAAAAAGGTGCACATCAATCATCAACAACAGATAGGTTGCAAGGTAACACTTGGATATCTCCCACTTGTAGTAAAAGATGAAACGATAAGTACCTTATCAATTCACTCCTGTCATTCAAAGATGCAAGCTCCAATATGAATCAAAGACCTCAAATAGACTTGAAACTCTGGAAATTGCTTTTAAGAAGTTACAACAATAAGGCAGAAGACTAGTATAAAGGAGATAGAAAAATAGATCTTTTTTTCTATTAAATCTAGATATAAGATTGATATGTATATTCTCATTGGCACTTAAAGGGTACAACAATAAGTGACGCACCCTTTCATTGAGAATATGATATAAGCTTCTGTACTATCAGCTAACAAACACCAAAAACACAAAGTAAAGTGAAGTGGAAAACACGGGTCTCGAGTACACACATATCACCTCTGTACTTATACATAGACCCGCCCAATAGATTGTATATAGCATGGTATTAGCCAAACAAGTACTATCAACCTCAATAACAGAAAACATCAAAAATGCTAAACTTAATTAATACAGCTCATTATGCTGAATCAGGATGCATCACAATCCATAGCGAATATACGACGAAAGCGCCAGTGAACAAAACCTGTTACCACAGATGTCGTTCTTAGCTGCCTGTCGAATACACGACACTATCCTAATATCAACCAGAGAAAAAAACAGGAGCAGACCAAATTACATGATGTGTGAAAAGTCTGGAAGAAAGAGCGGGAAGCACCATCACGATTCCAGCAAGAGACTGGTTGCGAGCATATCCGAGAACTGATGCAAACCCTATAGGCGAACAACGAGTACAGAATATTAGAGGGCTCATTTGGCTTATAAGATTAAAATACAAATAACAATTGGGGCTGTGAGAGATGCGCTCGCTTGTTAGTAGGTCTACTTTCCAGGCTATCTCTTTTGTGCTCAAAAGAGAACCTCAGGTTCTAGAACATCACCCAAGCTACCCAACTACTTTTGATGGCAGTCTAACCAATTTCGATGTATGTAGCTAGCAGTGATACCAGAGGGTATATTCTATATTCTTACTTCTACTCACTCTCTATCTGGCGGATCTAGTGAGACTACATGAGTAAGAAAAACTATCCTCTCACATAGGAAAGAGACTAAACATAAGTATATTATAAACATATACTAACTCAATCATATTTTAACTTGTAAGGTTGATCATAGTTTTTACAAGCTCGTTTGGTATTACTACTCACTTAGAATTCCCCTTATAAGAATAACATATGATATATATATGTTGTTGCATACACTTATCGACGATCGGCTTTAAAGAAATGCCAGTAAAACAGACCTCTTAAAATGACTCTTCAACTATCATGTATATGTATTATAACAAGGAATAGATATACACTACATTTTAACACAATGGCAGTTTGGCACATTCTCATGAGGCTAAAGACATAGATAACACTTGTTGGTACAATCTAGACGTTGGGATTGTGTACAAAAGCGAATGCGATAAGCGGGCTAGGATAAAACCCTTGTTTCTAACCTGGCTAGCAACAATCTACCAAGAGATATCTAACGCTCTAGAATAAGTGACAAAGTAGAATATAACACTCTTTACTTTAGACAATATACGCCAGTACGATAGTGCAGTGCGTAACTGACCAGATGATAAGATGCCTGGATTGCGTAGGACTTGTCTTATTGTAGTGTCCATCGACATCCAAACAGTAGATGAATCACTCCCTCTCTATTATAAAGTTATAAGTATCTCCTCTCACAAGTGTCCAATAACATAGAGACGAGAAGTAATTAGCAGAACCACCAGAAGATGATAAGATTAGAGTCTTAGAATACTTAAGAGATATACAAGTCCTTAGATAAAGGTCGAGAACGAGTATATATACTATGGGTGGATGTAATATATGATTGTGTAATTGAGTATTTTGATGGCTACTATTGGATATCTTTATGGGAGCAAGATGTTTATATGACGATAGAGTTGAAATTCTATTCAGAAAAAGTCACAGAGGGGAAATCTCATTTCCCGCAACGCGCAGTCACCGGTAATCTAGAGGTCTACAAATGAAGGTAATGACTCTGCAATAGATGCCGTGTGCCACCAATACCAAACTTTAGGTATTGCATATATAAGTGGTTAAGAATCAGTGACGATGAACCGACTCAAGATGAGTGTAGAATGAAGTATATAACTTATAGGTTTGAGTTCTCTCCCTTTCGAGGTAAAAGTCTAATGCTTATACTCTACTCACACAACACTCCCAGGAAGAGACACATAATTGCATGAATCATGAAAGAACACAACATTAGACATAGAAATTTTATTTGATGCAACAACAGAAAGTAGGTACAATCTTGATAGATACTTAAAGGCTATTATAGATATCTCAAGAAGGGTAACACCTAAAGCTCAGTCTCTCATTCTTAAAAGTGTAAAGAATAAAGGTCTTTAAGGAGTAGAAAGATCTCAAGGGAATTGAGATAGGATTGCGATCGAGGCGCCCAGCCTTTTGTTTTACCTACGCCAAGTGTTACTTTACTGATACTGAACATGTAGAAGAATGGGTTGTGCGAGGATATTGGATTCTGAAGCGACCGAAGATGACGTAGATTTACGCACACAAATCGTAATTGGAGCAATGAGAGCACTTGAAAGCTAAAACGTACTGTGGACTTCCATATAAAAACATAAAGAAGAAAACAATATATAATACAAAACTATTTTAAAAGATGGAGAACTGAGGCGTTGAGTGACTCATTTCAAATGGGATGAGTTGAGTCGAATTTATTTAAAGTCATTGATGTTTAGTATCAATATTATTTGAAGTCGCCCATGAACAGGAAATAATGTAGTATGAGTAAGAAAGAGAAATTCGTTTGCAACAAGATTGGACAATACAATTTCTTAAAACAACCCAAAGGGAATGGAGCTATTCTCATGTGACCTTTTAGACTAATAGGCAGTATAGAAGGCCATGGCAGAGCGGAGCTGGTCCTTTTATTGACTCATCGAGGAAGGTTACAATCGATAACACTGAGATAAGGATCATTTAGGACAGCATTCTAACATACATAGATACTTCAACACGCTCTTAATAACATGGCAGCTCTTAAACGTGGACATACGGACCTAATGCCAGCACACTAAGTGGGAACTCATTATATGAGATCATATATACAGCTGAGCAGTTTCCTGGATATACATATCCAGTGCGGCATGGCTACTGTTAGGATATATATAATGATCTATCACAGATAATTGGAATCGAATAATTTGTTGTCTAGACAACGATTATATTCGTCCTGTTGATATTCTGATTTCCTTTAGAGAAACCATGCATAATAAGAACACCCATCCGGAGGTCAGATATAGACTATGGCAATAATTGAGCCTGGCATAGGATGATACACACCTTTATTCCTCAACGCACAATGTATATGGATAGGCAACAGAGGATATCAATCATAGATGAGATAGATAGCCATGCCTGGGGTCTATGATTCAGAAAGAGGTTCACGGCTCATAGAGAAGGCAGTTTAAGGACGGTCTACTGACTCACGGGATTAGTGATGTTCAGAAGAATTTATGACTCAGCGCAACTCACGATATAAAGAGACACACAAATACAATAACAAATGAAGAAATAATTAGTTTCATTAGATAGTGATAGGTTCCTAGTATGGATATAAAGCAACCCTAATACCACGAACTAATTATAAGGAGGAGGATAAAACTATCTCTACTGGTTTGAGTTTCATGAGAGTTGTGCTTTTCCTACATGCTCTCTATTCTCATGCCAAAGTAAACGCAGGTCAGTTCTAAATAAATAACATATATCTTTAATTAAGCACACTCTAATGTATTTAGAGGCTAGTCTGGTCTTTAGAAATAGTGAAAGAAATCCGGAACGAAATAATCACGTGCGGCTAATGGCCGGCACTGTAAATATATAGCGAAATAGACATTTGGACTGTGCGGTGGCTGTATCTTCCATTGGACAGTGCTCTCCATGATCTCTAGAGAAACCTGTTCTTTTTCGTCTTATTTCTTCAGTAAACAATCGAATAGATTTATCCTCTTACACCACAATTTTATATAATGGTTTTTATTAACATTCCTATCATACCTTTGTACAGAAAGTATATACCTACTTATCACTATTTCCATGCATGCAGTATTTTAAAGAATTGTTTTCTGCAAATAAAAGATTTCTATCAATTTCAATGTGCTCATCACAAACATGGCATATAGTAGAGGCTATTAAGCTATACCGTGTTCCAAACAGAATAAAGGTTATCAACACCTAACCCAAAAGAGCTAAAAAAATGGCTGGACGAAGTATTGCCCTACATGCCACTAAAGTGATAATATCATACCCACCAGGATAAACCTCTCTAGCTAATCATCATGAACTACAACAAGAACAGGGAGGACAGAGAGAAAGTAATATTTATACAAATCCCTCAAAATACTCCTGGGCTTTTCACAATCAGTGAAGCCTCTCACCACAATGAGCTGCAATGCACAACAGATTGGCACATCAACTACATTATCATAAAGTGACTTCACTGCATTAACACTGATTTCTTAATCAGGATAGATCTTATAGTGCCAAGTGGATAGCTTTTAGTGTGCAACCTTGTTACTACACTAATGGTTGAGACAATAGAGGTGGAGCCTCAATCTGGGGATAGAACTTGCATCCCTTCCAGGATTTGGACTGGACTGGGCTGTGACTATAGACGTCATTGGTGTATTCTTTCTTTCATTGTTTTGGTTGGTGAATGTTGGAATTTGGGGACATTTTACACGTGTGGCACGAGGTTTGTCCTATATAGTATAACGAGAAAGCAGGGGCTGAGCATGAGGCCAGGGGTATCAGCCAAAGCTTAAGGCGAAGTCCTAATTTATGGAACTTGTCTCACCAATGCTTGTGGTGCTTCCGCAATTAGCCTAAAAACCTCTGCGACGCTTTCGCAGGCTTCCTACTTTATGGCTTCGTTTTAAGTCAGTTGAGATCTTGATAAACAGTGTAACGAAGTGAGGAGTGAGATGCTGAGCAGAACTAAGAACCCGTGTTCCTCCACAAGTTGGTTTTGAATCAGAGTTGTTTTTTGATCACCGCAAGTCTGAAAGTCAGATTACCTAGAAAACAAAATGCCGTCAACCCTCATAGCTCCATGAGCCTATGACTACAGAAGACGAGGCAGAAGACTGTAAGAGCCCAAGTCTGGTGCTTACATAAGGAAATAGAGGGGCTATTCTTTTAGGCCGTCCTGGTAATTTTACTTTCATATCTGAACTTGCAGCAATAAGCACAATTCATATTACGCCTAACTAACCCACATTTCTGACCACATTTCAATCAAGGCGGCCAAAGATCCAAGCCACTATGCAGACAAGGGAAATAGGTAGCCAGCTGCGGCTTTCGTAACTATGCGCTGGACTGAAGAACTTTTTAGCAACTGAATTGCTGGCTGGTAAGGGACAGAATGACATTATTGAGAATGATTACTTTTACTACTTGGAGTGACTTTGTGCTAAAATAAGAGACAAGCTCTTGCAGGGACGCACCAACGTGATTATGAACGTTATGCAACTTGAGGGACATTTAATTTGTTGGTCACAAAAGTGTATTCATTAACTGGAAAGTCACGGACTTGTATCTGTCCCAAGTATGTGACCAGAAATTCTTAAAATCTGGTAGAAGGGGGCTTGGGATGGTTAATTAGAATGAGGAGAAGGGTCAGGAATTTGATTAAAGCTCTATTATGAAATGCACATACTCAATAAAAATATTTTAAATCTATTATTTTCTTTTATTTATTTATTTTCTATGTATATTAATATGTGACTGTCGTTGCTTATGTAGGGTTTGTGCCTAGGCGTCTCTCAATGTCCGTGCCAATGCACGGAAGGTTCAGATAAGACGGGGTGTCGTGACATCTCCCCTTTCTTTTCGGAATTTCGTAGGATTTCCTCTTCTGGATATTGGAAATTGTTTAGACTGTGGCTCTCAGCCACATGTGGGTGCTGGGATCGAACCGGGTCCTCTGCAAGAGCAGTTGGCACTCTTAACTGCATAGGCTATCTCTTCCAGCCCTAATTAATATCTTTCAAAAGGGTATAGTCACTTATCTTACAAAGAGCTCAGGAACACCTGTCACTTTCAGCTTTACTGTTTCATGAGTTAAATCATGAGGTTTGATATGTCATATTATGGTATAAACAACGAAGTGTGGCCCCCGGATTTTCAATCGCAGTTCTCAATCACGCTTGCATCTAGTTAGCATCTGAGAACATCAAGGAGAATGGTTGGAGCTCAATGGAGATCTGGTCTTGAAATCATCTACTTTTTCTTACTGGTCCATTCATAATCAAATAAAATTACAATAATATCTCTGAAGGCTCTGAGCCGCTCTGCCTTTGGTGTTACCTATATGACAAATCAATATGGCTTGGACAATGTTACGTATACTGGCTAACGGTCCTATACAAAGAGCTACTAGATGAAAGTTTCAATAATACACTCTTCAGATACAACCTACCATCTACTTTATGGCAGAAATATGTGAAACGTTAGTTGTGTTCACCTTCTAAATGTTTTTATATCAATATTAAGACCAAGTGTTCCACAGTAAAATAAGTCTCTCCATTAATTGAGAAACAGTATGGTAGGCGATATTAAATTAGCTTGCAGGGAAGTTCATGACAGGGTTCTCACACTGTGCGGAAGGTGTTTATACAGAGGAGTCTGTTGCCGCAGAAAGCATAACATTATCTTTCCTTGGTTGGTTTTTACATAATACCCACTCTGAATTTCAGAGCCACACGGAGTAGACAACCAAGATTTCCGTCCAGGTCCAATCTGCTTCCCTTAAACCTTCATCACGCGTTGGATATCCGAAGACTCACCGACCTGCTCTTCCACAAGGCAGATCTCCCCAACATTGGGATCACCTCCACACAGGAAAACATCTTTGTCACAGGACATGGATGAATCCTCATATGACTCTCATCTCAGCCCCATTCTTTCTTTATTTAGACACTAAGCTCATTGACCAGTTCCCCAAAGATGAGCGAGAGGCTTAAATCTCAATCGTGTCTTCTCCATACAGATATATGTTCCTGGCTTTTTCATGCTGACCATCACACTTGATGTCTTCTTAGGAAGAAGGCCAGAACTTGACATGGTTGGAAACACCAATAGTTTCCCCCTGGTCTAAGGCTCTGGTACCATGATCATAAATATCCACTTGTTTACAGAGAGTCAAAAGAAGGTTATTTCTTCTCTACTAAAAGTTATTTAACGTTTAATAAGTTTGAAAAAAAATAAGCACATATTTCCTTTTATAAAGAATAAACAAACTGTTAAAATCAATATTTCCCTTTTTTCTTTGTCTTTTGAGACAGGGTCGTCCCTTTAGTCCCAGCTGCCATGGAACTCACTATGGTGTATGACTGTCAAGCTGGGCCTTGAACTCACAGTAATCTAAATATATATATATCTATATCCATTTAGAAAAAATCCCTCCCTTCAAAATAATTTTATCTTCTATCACATCATTTCTTCACGTCCTCTGGAATTAAGGAATTATACATTAAATTTTGTATTTATCTAAAATATAAGTAATAGTTATGTGAAACTCCCAATGGCCAGATTTTGTACATGGTACCATATAATAATTACTACGGCAAAATAGGGATCTTAAGGACAGACAGATCCTTGTGGAGTATCACATGTTAACTAAATCCTATTATTCTCATTCAGTGTTCACATTGTCAACATATACTCCTCAGATAAGCAAAATAGTAGACTTGCCAGAAAATACTAATTTTAACATCCTAGATAACAAAGTTTTGGAGCTTTATTTAAATATAACAGACACCAGTGTTTTTGTCATGACACTGACAGTTTGAAAAATGTTACTTCAAAACAACAAATAAATATCTGGTTGTCTTAGTTACTTTTCTGTTGCTATGAGAGAATACCATAGGTGCATAATACATAAAGAAAAGAGGTGCGGTGCTGGAGAGATGCCTAGCGGAAGAGCACCGACTGCTCTTAGAGGACCCGGGTTCAATCCCCAGCACCCACATGGCGGCCGAGAACCGTCTGAAACTCCAATTCCAGGAGAACTTCCAGTTCCAGGGAACCGACGCCCTCTTCTGACCTCCACGGCATTGCACGACACGGGTGCACAAACTTGCATGCAGACAGTACATTCAACACATACAGAATAAATAAAATTAATAAAAAAAAAAGAAAAAGAGGTGGACACAGGTCGGCGATGTCGCGGAGTAGGAGGACGTTCACAGCATGCACGCACCCGTGAACTAAGTTTCAGCCCCCAGCACTGAACACATAAAGCTTAATTGGCTCATGGTTCAGGAGTCTAGGTGGCCTTCCATGAGCATGGGGCTGGTATTTGGCCAGTATCACATGACTAAGACAGAGGAAGGACAGGAGGAGACCAAACTTATATCCACCTTTCTCCTGATATCAGGCCCGTTCCATCAGTGATTACATTCCATTTATGCAGGTGAGCCTTCATGCCTCAATTACCTCTTCCTGGGCTCCATCACCCAACACTGCAGCATCACAGTGATTTTTTCAACATGCATAGAACTCCGGGGGGGGGGGGGGCAGCGGTTCAAACCACAGTTCTTGCATAGAGCACACCATCGATTCAATACATTTTATTCACCACCTTGAGTGAAGTGTACATTTGAACCTAAAGACCAGGACAAGTAGATTTTGCAAACACCACCTACATACTCGAGAAAAGCTGCTTAGCATGAGATAAAATGAGTTTGCATTTCATATACCACTATGAATTCAGTTCCATCTGCTCCCATTTCTTACTTGCTATGCTTAGATAGATCAGGTTTTGTTTGCTCTATCAGATTTCCCAGCGGTTTTATCTTAACTTGGACCTGACAGCTTCTCTCAAAAGTGTGCCTCTTTTTCTTCTTCGAGATATTGTATAACGTGGACTCATAGCCAGAGCTCCGCATAGAGTTGTTACTGTCCTAGTCTGGAGCTAGCGTCTGAAACCGAGGGAAAGACTCAAACATCCAGAATTCATCATGAAAGAATTTCTGAGTGCCTATCAGAGACTTGCAGTCCTATAGGATTACCACTAAAGTGTGTCCTTGGTAAAATAAAGAAAGACAGCAATCAGGCAAAAGTCCTCCAGTTATCCACTTTACATCAGGTTGGGCTCTTGGATCCTAGTGGCTATGAAAGCTTCTTCCTCTGTATTATGGGATTTAAATCCCAGTCTCGCCTAACAAATAAATCTTTTAAAAACTGGACACCTGTTTCCTTTCCTGGCCAGGGTCAGTACTCCCCGGGGGCCTCACATCTTCAGCATCCTCCCTCTGAGCACACCTCCCCTTCAGGTGCTCTTTAAAGGCTGCATCTTCCCGTGTTTGGTGTTTCCCCAGCACTACCTCCGATTGCATTTCCTGCCAATATGCCTATTTGTTCCCTTTCAGAATCCAAGTAGTGACACAATCCTAATTATTCTCAGATGGTCTTTGATGATGTCATTTTATTTGAGTACATGGCAAGGAATAAAAGTGAACCATATGAATCATACACCCAGGCTTGACATAAGGACTCATTGTGAATAAACTCCCAAATCTCTTTAATACCGATTATGCATCGTATTTACTGCTGCTTTTGAAAGTGTAAACTTCTCAGAATGCTGTTCTCTCAAAGGAAGCACTTTCAAAAGCAGTAGAGCTGCATCTGCAGGAGCCAAAGGTTCTGGGAAAAAGGCATTCAGCCATATGTCATGCACTGATATTTCAGGTACTAAAGTCTTACATTGGGAAGATGACGTCCTGTGAAATTCAGTCATTTCCCACCATTGATGGGTTTCCTTTAAAAGATGACTGGAATTATTATTTCAGGAACACAACCATAGTCCCTTTTGTTCAACAAATCTAATCCAGAGCAATAAACCAAAGCATTACATCATTAATTGTTTAAGTTCTATCAGACTTATAACACTTGCTATAAAAGTTTAAGTCTTTAAACTATTGTTGTAGTTAACATTATGTTTCCACTCAATACTTTAAAGCAAGAGGGAAGAAATGTTATGCTTAGATTATTGTTTATAAACTCTTTTTTGAGACAAGGAATATCCTTTAGTCCCAGGCTGGCCTAGGACTATGTAGACCAGGCTGGCCTTGAAACTCACAGAAATCCGGCCTCCCTGCCTCCCAAGTGCTGGGACTCCAAGGCATGCACCACCATCCCCAGCACCATATAGTATATTTTATCTATCTAGAAAATGTCAAAATGTGGAAAATCCAAAAAAATTTAAACTATAAGCCTGATCAGATATAAAATAAATACAACAAATTAATAGTTTTTTTATATTAGCAATAACCAGTTAGAAATACTGTCGAATGAGCTCACTTATAATAGCAACAGTTAATTTTAAATTAATGGGGAATAAAGAGATGGTCAGGGGTGGAGAGATGGCTCAGTGGTTTTAGAGCACTGGCTGTTCCTTTGCAGGGACCTGGGTCCAATTCCCAGCACACACATCTTGGCAGCTAAAAATTTGCATCAATAACTTCTGTTCCAGGGAAATCTGGACACCCTCTTCTGACCTTCCTGGGCACAGCAGGACACAGGTCCATTTACCTACATGCATAGAATACACATATAGATTAAAATAAAAAATAATAAATAAGATTTTTTCAAAACAAAAATATATAAAATGTATGAAATTAACCTTATGAAAAAAATCAGCAAGTGTGTTGTAAAGAAAAAATTTCATTTTATTGAAGGTTTTTTTAAATTGGATTGAAAAGATTTTTTAATATTCCAATGTAGATAATCTTAATAACATATACCTGTAGATTCATATCTAAAATATAACCAGTAAATTCAATATAATTCAGTCAATACTCCAAAGGATTTGTTCCACTGGCTAGTTGACCTTAAAGTTAATAGAAAGAATTAAAGTTCAGTTTAAGTGGCAATTATTATGAATTAATATGAGAGTAATGATGACCAAGAATAATTAGATTTTTTAAAATTTTTTAAATTTTATTTCACTTCCTGATGTGTATGAATGTACTGTCTGCATGCAGGTTTTGTGCACCCCGTGTCGTGCAATGCTGCGTAGGTCAGAAGAGGGCGTCGGATTTCCCCTGGAACTGGAGTTCCCTGGATTGGAGTTTCAAGGACGGTTTCAAGCCTCAATTGGGTGTGGGGATCGATCCAGGTTCTCTGTAGAGTGGTTTCGGACTCTTATCGCAGGGTCCATTCTCTCCAGCCAGATAATTAGATTTTTTTAACTGCTCCATGGAATAACATAGATAATCATGGAAGGATAAACCTGACCACTTGAGTGAGCTATAGGGTCCTGGAAGACTGGATGTCTCAGCCTAGGATTGGCTTTGTCTCTTCTACACTTCTCTTCCTCTCAGTAATCTATTATTTGCTCTTGAAGTCTTCCCCCCACCCCCCCTTTTTTTTTATTTTTTTTTACCTCAAATTTTGTTCCCAGGTGGCCTTAGGGCACTCACTGTGTAAAGCCTGAGGATGAACTTGATTTCTGATCCTCCTACCTGCCTCCTGAACTGCTTGGGAATTACAGAAAAGTGTACCCACCACGCACAGTTTTTATGCAATCCTGGGGGTCGAACCTAGGACTCCATGCATTCCATGCATGCACTCTACGGACT
Organism: Rhizomys pruinosus; assembly: GCA_009823505.1. NCBI lineage: Eukaryota > Metazoa > Chordata > Mammalia > Rodentia > Spalacidae > Rhizomys > Rhizomys pruinosus. The sequence goes on along the minus strand of VZQC01001960.1, from coordinate 250,896 downwards.
GAACTATATTGTCAGCCCTGTCTTCTATTCTGTTTTTTTTTTTTTTTTGATTGATGCTGTTGTGTATTTCATACAGTCATTTTCCAATTCAGTTCAGGCATATATCCCCCTTCCCTCCCCCACCCACCCCTACCCATCCTAGATCTGCATTCTGCTGTAACTTTTCTGCAATCTTTCTCTGCTTTTTTTGTTTTGTTTTGTTTTCAATTTTTTTAACAATTAAATTGATAATTTGGTGAGTACAAGCATCCTTCAATGTAAACCAATTTGGCAAGCAGTTGTGCCCAAACCCACAAGTCATGGGTCCCCACCATCCAGCAGGGGGGAGGGGCCTTGTATGTTCAATCAAGTTGATCAAATGAGTGTCCGCTCTAATATTGTTGTAGTTTTTAACCATTAACCCCAATCGCAGCCTTACATTCTACCACACCACTCTGACTAAATACCCCCGTCTTCCGCAGATTGTTTCCTAGGCTAGAAAAGGGCAGCAGGTGGATGAAGAGCAAAACATTCTACTTTCTCTGGGGCTGATGTCTTGGTCTCTAGTCAGTTCTGGCTGTTTTCTTTCATGGGCTGCCAGCTTGTCCTGGCATAACCTTTCGATCCTACTAATGAAGCACATCAATTAAGACTATTTAAAGGTTATTTAAACAGTATAATATATAACTTATTTCGATCCTACCTATGATACACACACAATTAGATATATAGGGTAATTTAAACAGTACTCATTGTTATGGTAGGTTTCTTTTGGTATAGACACAGATGTTTTGAATGGTATGTTAATTTCATCGAATATACATTTTCTTTTGTTTAAGTAATGGCAGGGTCTTCGTGTGGTTTTTAACATCTCCTAACCATTAAGAGGATGTAAGCTTGTGACATTCAGCTGTGGGTTAATTCCTCCAAGGAGAGAGCTAAGAGCCAATTAGATTTGGGATATACAGACACTCATGGCTGCCACTAGTAGCACAGTATCAGGCAGGTGAGGTGTATTTGGTGCTGACGGAGGAGTCCTTGCTTGACTCAAGGAGGACTATATTTGCTCTGGAAATACATGACAAGGGTGCACTCACACTTATGCAAAAGAAAAGAAAAAAAGAAGGGTGGAAATTTAAAAAGGGTTTCAGAGATATGGCGTGGCTGGCTTTGAGGATGGAAGTAGAGTCAAGGATGTGAGCACCTCGAAGTGCCAAGGAAAACACATTCTCCCCTGTGGCATCCAGAAAGCAAGGCAGCCTTGCCAACATCTTGACTCCGGTGAAGCCTGGGTCAAATTTTCATCCATCCCTAAGCTTTATTAACAAGCTATGAAAATGTATTACAATGGGAACAAATGATATTCAATAAAGTAGGTAAACTGTGTGGTGAAGAATGCTAATGATTGGTGTGAATATGAGTAAGAAGTCAAGATGAATTTTCAGTAGGCGTTATCGCTTCAGGTACAGCAGGCTTTCTTGTTGAGATTCCTGTAAAGCCATGGAAGTGGTAAGGGAAGAACATTTCAGGGAAATCAGGAGGCCAAGGCTCTCACTTTAGCAGTGCTAGCTTTCCAGAGCTGCGACCATTATCACTGAAAAAAAACAACGTAAGGGCTGGAGAGATGGCCTAGCGGTTAAGAGCGCCGACTGCTCTTACAGAGGACCCGGGTTCAATCCCCAGCACCCACATGGCGGCCGAGAACCGTCTGAAACTCCAATTCCAGGAGAACTCCAGTTCCAGGGGAACCCGACGCCCTCTTCTGACCTCCACGGCATTGCACGACACGGGTGCACAAACCTACATGCAGACAGTACATTCATACACATACAAAAATAAATAAAATTAAAAAAAAAAAAAAGAAAAGAGGTGGAAGGTCTGGGATGTCGCGCAGTAGGAGAGCACGTTCACAGCATGCACAGTGCCCTAAGTTCAGCCCCCAGCACTGAACACATAAAGCTTAATTGGCTCATGGTTCAGGAGTCTAGGTGGCCTTCCATGAGCATGGGGCTGGTATTTGGCCAGTATCACATGACTAAGACAGAGGAAGGACAGGAGGAGACCAAACTTATATCCACCTTTCTCCTGATATCAGGCCCGTTCCATCAGTGATTACATTCCATTTATGCAGGTGAGCCTTCATGCCTCAATTACCTCTTCCTGGGCTCCATCACCCAACACTGCAGCATCATGCAGTGATTTTTCAATGCATGAACTCCGGGGGGGGGGGCAGCGTTCAAACCACAGTTCTTGCATAGAGCACACCATCGATTCAATACATTTTATTCACCACCTTGAGTGAAGTGTACATTTGAACCTAAAGACCAGGACAAGTAGATTTTGCAAACACCACCTACATACTCGAGAAAAGCTGCTTAGCATGAGATAAAATGAGTTTGCATTTCATATACCACTATGAATTCAGTTCCATCTGCTCCCATTTCTTACTTGCTATGCTTAGATAGATCAGGTTTTGTTTGCTCTATCAGATTTCCCAGCGGTTTTATCTTAACTTGGACCTGACAGCTTCTCTCAAAAGTGTGCCTCTTTTTCTTCTTCGAGATATTGTATAACGTGGACTCATAGCCAGAGCTCCGCATAGAGTTGTTACTGTCCTAGTCTGGAGCTAGCGTCTGAAACCGAGGGAAAGACTCAAACATCCAGAATTCATCATGAAAGAATTTCTGAGTGCCTATCAGAGACTTGCAGTCCTATAGGATTACCACTAAAGTGTGTCCTTGGTAAAATAAAGAAAGACAGCAATCAGGCAAAAGTCCTCCAGTTATCCACTTTACATCAGGTTGGGCTCTTGGATCCTAGTGGCTATGAAAGCTTCTTCCTCTGTATTATGGGATTTAAATCCCAGTCTCAGCCTAACAATCAACTTTTAAAAACTGGACACCTGTTTCCTTTCCTGGCCAGGGTCAGTACTCCCCGGGGGCCTCACATCTTCAGCATCCTCCCTCTGAGCACACCTCCCCTTCAGGTGCTCTTTAAAGGCTGCATCTTCCCGTGTTTGGTGTTTCCCCAGCACTACCTCCGATTGCATTTCCTGCCAATATGCCTATTTGTTCCCTTTCAGAATCCAAGTAGTGACACAATCCTAATTATTCTCAGATGGTCTTTGATGATGTCATTTTATTTGAGTACATGGCAAGGAATAAAAGTGAACCATATGAATCATACACCCAGGCTTGACATAAGGACTCATTGTGAATAAACTCCCAAATCTCTTTAATACCGATTATGCATCGTATTTACTGCTGCTTTTGAAAGTGTAAACTTCTCAGAATGCTGTTCTCTCAAAGGAAGCACTTTCAAAAGCAGTAGAGCTGCATCTGCAGGAGCCAAAGGTTCTGGGAAAAAGGCATTCAGCCATATGTCATGCACTGATATTTCAGGTACTAAAGTCTTTCATTGGGAAGATGACGTCCTGTGAAATTCAGTCATTTCCCACCATTGATGGGTTTCCTTTAAAAGATGACTGGAATTATTATTTCAGGAACACAACCATAGTCCCTTTTGTTCAACAAATCTAATCCAGAGCAATAAACCAAAGCATTACATCATTAATTGTTTAAGTTCTATCAGACTTATAACACTTGCTATAAAAGTTTAAGTCTTTAAACTATTGTTGTAGTTAACATTATGTTTCCACTCAATACTTTAAAGCAAGAGGGAAGAAATGTTATGCTTAGATTATTGTTTATAAACTCCTTTTTTGAGACAGGATATCCCTTTAGTCCCAGCTGGCCTAGGACTATGTAGACCAGGCTGGCCTTGAACTCACAGAGATCCGCCTGCCTCTGCCTCCCAAGTGCTGGGACTAAAGGCATGCACCACCATCCCCAGCACCATATAGTATATTTTATCTATCTAGAAAATGTCAAAATGTGGAAATCCACAAAAAATTAACTATAAGCTGATCAGATATAAAATAAATACAACAAATTAATAGTTTTTTATATTAGCAATAACCAGTTAGAAATACTGTCGAATGAGCTCACTTATAATAGCAACAGTTAATTTTAAATTAATGGGGAATAAAGAGATGGCTCAGGGGCTGGAGAGATGGCTCAGTGGTTAAGAGCACTGGCTGTTCTTGCAGGGGACCTGGGTTCCATTCCCAGCACCCATTTGGCAGCTAAAAATTTGCATCAATAACTTCTGTTCCAGGGAATCTGACACCCTCTTCTGACCTTCCTGGGCACAGCAGGACACAGGTCCATTTACCTACATGCAAGCAATACACATATAGATAAAATAAAAATAATAAATAAGATATTTTTCAAAAACAAAAAATATATAAAATGTATGAAATTAACCTTATGAAAAAAATCAGCAAGTGTGTTGTAAAGAAAAAATTTCATTTTATTGAAGGTTTTTTTAAATTGGATTGAAAAGATTTTTTAATATTCCAATGTAGATAATCTTAATAACATATACCTGTAGATTCATATCTAAAATATAACCAGTAAATTCAATATAATTCAGTCAATACTCCAAAGGATTTGTTCCACTGGCTAGTTGACCTTAAAGTTAATAGAAAGAATTAAAGTTCAGTTTAAGTGGCAATTATTATGAATTAATATGAGAGTATGATGACCAGATAATTAGATTTTTTTAAATTTTTTAAATTTTATTTACTTCTGTATGTGTATGAATGTACTGTCTGCATGCAGGTTTGTGCACCCGTGTCGTGCAATGCTGCGTAGGTCAGAAGAGGGCGTCGGATTCCCCTGGAACTGGAGTTCTCCTGGAATTGGAGTTTCAGACGGTTCTCAGCCTCAATGTGGGTGCTGGGGATCGAATCCAGGTCCTCTGTAAGAGTGGTCGGCACTCTTATCCGCTAGGCCATCTCTCCAGCCCAGATAATTAGATTTTTTTAACTGCTCCATGGAATAACATAGATAATCATGGAAGGATAAACCTGACCACTTGAGTGAGCTATAGGGTCCTGGAAGACTGGATGTCTCAGCCTAGGATTGGCTTTGTCTCTTCTACACTTCTCTTCCTCTCAGTAATCTATTATTTGCTCTTGAAGTCTTCCCCCCACCCCACCCCCTTTTTTTTTTTTTACCTCAAATGTGTCCCAGGCTGGCCTTGGACTCACTGTGTAGCTGAGGATGAACTTGAATTTCTGATCCTCCTACCTGCACCTCCTGACTGCTGGGATTACAGAAGTGTACCACCACGCACAGTTTATGCAATGCTGGGGGTCGAACCTAGGACTCCATGCATTCCATGCATGCACTCTACGGACTGAACTATATTGTCAGCCCTGTCTTCTATTCTGTTTTTTTTTTTTTTGATTGATGCTTTGTGTATTTCATACATCATTTTCCAATTCAGTTCAGGCATATATCCCCTTCCCTTCCCCCACCCCACCCCTACCCATCCTAGATCATGCATTCTGCTGTAACTTTTCTGCATCTTTCTCTGCTTTTTTGTTTTGTTTTGTTTTCATTTTTTTAACAATAAGTGAATATTTGTTGAGTACGAGCATCCTTCATGTAAAACCCAAGTTTGCAGCAGGGGTTGTGCCCAAACCCAACAGCTCATGGTCCCACCATCCCAGCAGGGGGGGGGCTTGTATGTTCAAATCAAGTTGATCAAATGAGTAGTCCAGATCTGATATTGTTTAGTTTTCAACCTTAACCCGAATCGCAAGCCCTTTACATTTTACGACGCCCCCTCTTTCCGCATTGTTCCCATGGCTTAGAAATAGGGGCACAGGTGGATGAGAAAGCAAAAACACTCGACTTTCTCTGGAGCTGAGGGTCTTGGTCCTCTATCAGATTCTGGCTGTTTTTCTTTCATGGGCTGCCAACTTGTCCAGGCATAACCTCTCGATCCTACTAATGAAGCACAATGCCAATTAGAGTATTTAGGTATTTAAACTAGTATAATAGTATAGCCTTTCGATTCCTACTAATGAGCACAATCAATTAGATATTATAGGTATGTTAACAGTACTAATTGTTATGGTAAGGTTACTTTGGTATAGACACAGATGTTTTGATGGTATGTTAATTCATGAATTACATTGTTACTTCTGTTAAAGTATGGGCCGGGTCTTCGTGTGGTTTATAATCTCCTAACCATTAGAGGATGTAGTGCTGTGGCATTCAGCCATGGGGTTTATTCCTCTCAAGGAGAGAGATAAATAGCCAGTTTAGATTTGGGATATACACACATATGGTGCACACTGGCTGGCCACAAGTACTTCCAAGCAGGTGCAATAGGGTGTAGCTGGTGGCTGCGAGGAGTCTTCTTTTAACTCGAGGAACCTATATTTGCTTTATTGGGTTTTGGTCTGGTTGGTAAGCACTCTCTGGCCTTCCCAGAGACCATATGTATGACTTGCAAGTGTGGTCTCCATACATGCGTGTTCCCATGTTTATATCAGGTCTTCTCAGCGCAGGGCCTTATCGCCTCTCTTCCTGCAGATATCCCGGTTTGGAGGCAAGGACACCTTTACCATTTGGGGGGCTAGGATCCCCTGGCAAACATCCTCCTTGGTAGAACAATCCATTGTTGATGGTCAACCTCCTGTATTTAATATATTTTGTGAAGTGCATCAGCTTAATGGAGACTTTAGCATATATTTGGTTCTGAATAAAGAAAATCCTTTCAGAAGTTTCTATGTCCATAGTCAATAAAGAAGGCAGTTTTACATTTTACAAGAGAATACAATACAGCTGGCTCCAATCTAAAGCTGAAGAACGACCTCACATAAACATCATATTTCTCCTTATTCTATGGTGGGAATTCTATGCAGCAGTAAAAAAAGACAACTTCATGAACATGTGCAGGTAAATGGTGGAGCTTGAAGACAGATCAGTGTGTAAGTTTAAGTAACACAGTCCCCAAAAAACAAACGAAAATGGTATCTCTCATATGTGGTACTAGTACCAATAACCCATTTATAAATTTTTGTTGTGGAGAGGATGCATATTAAAAGAACAACAACAGAAGTATTGTGCATCAGAAGGCTGACTGAATGGTGACTCGGGAGGGATGGGGGAGGGTGGAAGAGGACACGGGTTGTAGATTCGTTGGTGAAGCATGTTTAATTGCCGTGAGTTCAACAAGTTATCCAAGTTTTTCCCAGATTCTGTCTATAGGTTACATGGTGTTTTAAGGACTTAGTAAAAGTAATTAATGTGCCATATTGGAAACATTGGTTGAGGTTGATAAAAACGTAATGAATCTGGTTAATTGGTGATAGTAAATTGCTGTTGTCCACATTAACTTTAACTAAAATCTATAACAGTTATCTTTGGGATTGTATAAACAAATGTTCTCTAGGGGGGAGGGGGGGAGGGAGGAAAGGGGGGGGGGAGAGGGGGGGGGGGGGGGGGGAGGAGGGGAGAGGGGGGAGGGGGGTGGGGAGAAGGGGGGGGGGGGGGAGGTATTTTGCTGTTCAGTATAGTAGCACCTGGTAGCATCTCTTGGTCACTATAGAGATGTTTAACTCAAAATAAACTTTGTTCCCAAGTTAAATCACATACAGTAACCCAAAAACAGCGTGGGTGATTTTGATGAATCTGTGCCGTGAGTTCTCACACCTATAGGTATGTATAAAAAACTGCTTTTTTTTTGAGATCATGGTCAAAAAATAAAACCTGTAAATAAAAAAGGGGGATAGTATTAGATAGATATGAAGAAACGGTTTTTTTGTACAAAAAACCCGTGCCAACCCAAATCTTAAAAACGAACTTACGGGAAAGGATTGTATGTTCAACAGGCCAGAGTATCACCAACTTAATGGCTGAGAAGAAAATGCAGCTTTGCAATGAGTAGGATGTTAGCAGAAAGTGCCAGGAGAGGGATTGACTCCTCTGGGCCATTGAAGGGAAGAAATTGCCTCAGATTGTTGCAGATATCGGCCCCTCTGTGGATCCTACTAGTAACAACTATTTTTAATGATTCCTAACGAAGCTTACCTTCTAGGTGCCACAAAGGTTTTAATACAAGAGACTTTCTTAACTCCCCCCCATAGAATAAGGAGAAATATGATGATGATGAGGTCGTTCTATTCTGTTTTTATGCTCATGATATCATCTGTGAATTCCTGAATCAATCTCTTCAAACTTCACCCTGTCTCCATTTTTGGACACCCGAAAACACTCAAAATATTTTTTCCTCAGCTGAATATGATGGTACACTTCTATAATCCTAGAATTTGGGAGACTGAGCCATATTGTGAAGGCAGCCTGAGCTGCACAGCAAGTAGTGAGATCTTATCTATCACATAAGGCTCCTGCAGCATAGAACAAGGGCTCAATAGGAGATGAATGAATCACTTTTTTTCTGGTTGTTATTTAGCATTTCTTTTTTATTTATTTATTTATTTTTGTTGTATAAGGAAAAGAAATTTATTTCAGCTTGTCTTTATGTTTTTGTGCCTACCGTGGTGGTGTTTGTTTCTTTGGGAATTTTAGAGTTTTTTTGTTGAGCATTCATACATTTCATACAATGGTTCCCAATAAATTTTAGACCCTCCATTGATTCAATCAGACAAGGACCAGAGTGGATCAAAAGAAATGGGTGGTGGGCTGGTCATGGAGTGACCAGAGACTGATTACTGCTGGGCAAAGGACAGTTTGTCTTACTTAGGATTTCTAGATGTGCTGACTAGACTCCAGTGGATGAATTTGCCCAGAAGGACATCTGAGCTCAAAAACTAATGAATTTCATACCTCTCATTAAGGAAGCTCCCTCATGCAACAGAGAGCTTGGAATACAAAAGGTTGTAAATGACCAAACTGTGGAGATTAGGTGTCTAAGGAGTGAGGGTCCTTGGAAAGGACTCCTATATTAAGCTTCACTCACCCAGGGCTCAGGGACCATTGTGGAAGAGAGGGCAGAAAGATTGTAAGAGCCAGGGAGGTGGTGCATGACCATGTGGAAACAGAATCCTACAAGCTCCTGGGACCCTGCTCACTTGAACCTATAGCAATGGTGTCAGCATAAACAAGACCCATGCAAATCCAAGCAGACAAGAATCCAGTCTGCAACTGGTGAAATAGGCAGCAGATCTCGATCTTAGCTGAAGAAATATTGGCAGCTGATGACTGCTGGGTGAGGAAGAGCTGGTCTTCTTAAAGCAAGGGACTCTGGATAGGCTGACTAGAGCTCAGAGGATGATTCCATTGAGGAGCATCTGGGGACACTACTTTGGCACAATAGGTCTTAACACAGATGACAGAGTGTATGAATTCCAGTGAGGGTGAATGTGGAGAAAGTGCCAAAGAACAAGGGGGTATAAAGGTGACTAAAATTGATTGAATGTTCTGTATAAAATAAACAAAAATTCTATAATTTTTTTAATTAAACATGGGCTAAGGGGAAAGGCTGGTATTCTTTTTGTGTCTTAAAGTTGCTTTTATTAGAGGTTTTGTCATAACAAGCACTAACACTTTTGCTTACTAATTTTTTAATTAAAAGGGCAATTAAAATATTAATTTAAACTAACAATATTTTCCAAATATAGTCCTATCAAAATAATCTTATTTTCTTTTTTATTTTTATTTATTTCTGTATGTGTATGAATGTACTGTCTGCATGCAGGTTTGTGCACCCATGTCGTGCAACGCCGCGGTCAGAAGAGGGTGTCGGATTCCCCTGGAACTGGAGCTCTCCTGGAATTGGAGTTCCGGATGGTTCTCAGCCGCCATGTGGGTGCTTGGGATCGAACCCGGGTCCTCTGTTAGAGCGGTCGGCGCGCTTAACAGCTAGACCACCTCTCCAGCCCCAAAATAATCTTATTTTCAAGAAACAGGAAAGAGAATGCAATTTCTTTAAATTTTACAAGTATTTTTAACGTCTGATAGAACAAATGTTTTAAATAAAACATTTTATTGATGTTTTGTGTATTTCATGCATCATTTCTCAGTCCAATTTAGACACATTCCCTTTTCCATGCCCCCCACCCCAGTTCATGCATTCTGACATACATGTCTTGCAANAAGAGGCATGCCAAAAGTAAACTTAATTTTTGTTTGTGCGCAACATAGAATAAAACAAGTTTGAAGTGGCCAGTTTGTTTTGACAAAAAACACAGAACATGGACACATGACAGTTACAAAGACACATTGAAGAACGGTTATGACAAACGCTTATAACACACAGACAGGTTTAGACAGACACATGGACCTAACTGTATCGATTAACTCTGGACAGTGGGAAAATCCCATTTTATCTAAAGCTGTCCTTTCTTGTCCAGGGCTGTAGACAATTATCACATTTACAAAGAATCACTTAGCGTTTAAGACATTTGCTCAGGTGGAAAATAGACTGTATGCCCTACTGTGCTTTGCAGCACAGCCTGTTCTTGTACACCTGCGAAGGATGGTGGACTGGGTAAGCAGGAAAATCTGGTGGCTTGTGCATATCACCTGCTAATTTAATGAGAATAAATTTAGTTAATGGAAAAATCAAAAGATCCCAGCCAAGTCAAAGTTTACTCCCTGAGGGAAATGCTGGATGCTAGTGAGACAGGGTGTGGTCAGCAGACCTTCTTAATCTCAGATATAGAGGCTTCTCAAAAGATCCCAACCAAGTCAAAGTTTACTGCCTGAGGCAAAAACTGGGTGAAGGTTGGGCAGGGCGTGGTTAACACACTTTCTTAATCTCAGACACAGGGGCTTGTATCCCAAAGCAGACAAAAATGGATTTCTGAATAAAATGGGGTTTATAAGGAAAAAACAATGGAATGGAAAATGCCAAAATCTGAAATAATCCCTTAAAATTTAGGCAAAATTTTTGTAAACAAAATAGAAAAACCCAAAACACTGATTGTACAAAAGTAAAGAATGAAAATTGATTGTATTTAGAAATGGATGTAGTTATTTTTTTTTTATTTCTGTATGTGTATGAATGTACTGTCTGCATGCAAGTCTGTGCACCCATGTCGTGCAATGCCGCGGAGGTCAGAAGAGGGTGTCGGATTCCCCTGGAACTGGAGTTCTCCTGGAATTGGAGTTTCAGACGGCTCTCGGCCACCATGTGGGTGCTGGGGATCGAACCCGGGTCCTCTGCAAGAGCGGTCGGCACTCTTAACGGCTAGGCCATCTCTCCAGCCCTCATTTTCAGTCTTTTAAGAGTTCTCCACACTGCTTTCCGTATAGGCTGCATGAGTTTGCATTCCCACCAGCAGTGGATGAGTGTTCCCCTTTCCCACAACCTCTCCAGCATTTGGCATCCTTTGTTTTCTGGATAATAGCTAGCCTTACTGGAGTAAGATGAAACCTTAAGGTGGTTTTAATTTGCATTTCCTTAATTATTAGTGATGTTGAACACTTTTTAAGTTGTTTCTCACCCATCTTTACTTCTTCATTTGTGAAGTTTCTGTTCAACTCTTTACTCCATCTTTTGAGCGGGTTGTTTGTTTTCTTCCACCTTTGTTTTCTTGAGTAGATTATACACTCTGGATGTTAATGTTCTATCAGATGTATAACTGGTGAAGGTTTCCTCCCATTCTGTGGGATTTTTTTTTCACTTCTTGGATTGTTTCTTTCGCTGTACAGAAGCTCTTGAGTTTAATAAGATCCTTTTTGTCAATTGCTGACCTTAATTTTTGTGCAGCTGCTGTCTGATTTAGAAAGTCTTTTCCTATACCTATGTCTTGTAGGTTACTACCAACGTTTTCTTCTATCATTTTCAGAGTTTCGGGTTTCACATTGAAGTCTTGATCTATTTGGAGTTGATTTTTGTACATGGTGAGAGTTGGGGGTTTAGTTTTATTCTTCTCCAAGTGGTGATCCAGTTATGCCAACACCATTTGCTGAAGATGCTATCTTTCCTCCATTGAGTCTTCTTGACCCCTCTGTTGAATATGAGGTGAGTGAAATTGGATGTGCTCAGGTTTGGATCCTCAATTTTATTCCATTGATCTACCGGTCTCTTTTTGTGCCAATACCAGGTTGTTTTTATGACTATAGCCCTGTAATATAGTTTGAAGTCTGGTATGTCAATCCCCCCCTGTGGCTCTTTTTGCTCAGGGTTACTTTGGCTATCCAGGGACTTTTGTTTCTCTACATGAACTTTAGGATGTTTTTTACTCTAGATCTGAGAAGAAGCTCATGGGGATTCTAATTGGGATTTCATTGAATCTGTATATTACTTTGGGCAGGATGGTCATTTTTACTATATTGACTCTTCCAATCCATGAGCATGGGAGGTTCTGCCATCTTCTATTATCTTCCTCAGTTCCTTTCTTAAAGGGATTTAAATTTTTCTTTGTAGAGATTTTTGGTGTGCTTGGTCAAGTTTGTTCCTAGATAATTTTTTGGAGGCTATTGTGAGTGGGGAAGTCTCCTTGTATTCTTTCACCAATTGCTTATTTTTGGCATAGAGAAAGGCTAAACAATTTTTCTAACATAATTTTGTATCCTGCCACTTTACTGAACCTTTTGATAGTTTCTAGGAGTTTTCTGGTGGAGTTTTTGGCATCCATTAGGTAAACTACCATGTCATCTGTAAAAAGGGATAGTTTGACTTCTTTTCTTTTTTTTAAATTTGTTTATTTATATATTTTTTATCAAATCTAGACCAGTGTGTCCCCCATCCCTCCACCCCACCAGAGTTCATGCATTCTGCCAAACATGCTTTTCATCTCTTTCTCAGTCTTTCTCAATATTCTCCATGTGTAAGTTGACTGTTTTGAGCAGAAGTTCACTGTTTCAGTCAGTCCTTTGATGCAATCCTTTCTGTTGTCTTTGCTGTTGTTGTTGTTTCCAATATGCATCACTCCCAACTGCTTTGGACAAAAGATCAAGGGGCCATGCACAAGAAATACTTAAAACTAGGTAATTGGCACTAGCATCCACGGATGAGGAATACCAATCATTGTTTCTTTTTCTGAGACTGTGTTACTTCACTCAGCACGATGTCCTCTAGCTCCAGCCATTTTCCTGGAAAGCTCATGATGTTATCTTTCTTTACTGCTGCATAGAGCTCCATTGTGTAGATGAACCACATTTTCTCTATCCACTCACCAGGTGAGGGGCATTTGGGTTGGTTCCAGCTCCTTGCTATTGTGAAGAGAGCTGAAATAAACATGGCTCTGCATGTATCTCGGTGGTGGGGTGAGTCTTGAGGGTACATGCCCAGGAGTGGTATAGCTGGGTCAGGTGGCAAGTTCACTCCAAGTCTTCCAAGGGTTCTCCACACTGCTTTCCATAGTGGCTGTATGAGTTTACATTCCCACCAGCAGTGGATGAGTGTTCCCCTTTCCCCACAACCTCTCCAGCACTTGGTATCATTTGTTTTCTTGAGCCTAGCCAGTCTTATTGGAATAAGATGATATCTTAAAGTGGTTTTGATTTGCATTTCCTTAATGATTAGTGATGTTGAACACTTCTTAAGGTGTTTCTCAGACATCTCTAATTCCTCACTTGTGAAGTCTCTGTTCAGTTCTTTGCTCCATCTATTGAGTGGGTCATTTGTTTTCTTTTTTCTTTGTTTTTTGAGTAGTTTATATATTCTGGAAATCAATGCTTTGTCAGATGTATCTGCAGTGAAGGTTTCCTCCCACTCTGTGGGATTTCTCTTCACTTCCTTGATTGTTTCTTTTGATGTACAGAAGCTTTTGAGTTTAATGAGGTCCCATTTGTCAATTGTCGACCTTAATTCTTGTGCAGCTGCTGTCTGATTTAGGAAGTCTTTTCCTACGCCTATGTCTTGTAGTCTGCTGCCAACTTTTTCTTCTATCACCTTCAGAGTTTGGGGTTTCACGTTGAGGTCTTTAATCCATCTGGAGTTGACTTTTGTACAGGGTGAGAGGTAGGGGTTTAATTTCATTCTTCTACAAGTGGTGATCCAGTTTTGCCAACACCACTTGCTGAAGATGCTGTCTTTTCTCCATTGTGGTTTCTTGGCCCCCTTGTCAAATATGAGATGGCTGAAATTGTATGTGCTCAGATTTGGATCTTCGGTTTTGTTCCATTGGTCAACAGGTCTGTTTTTGTGCCAGTACCAGGCTGTTTTTATGACTATAGCCCTGTAGTATAGTTTAAAATCTGGTATAGAGATCCCTCCTGTGTAGCTCTTTTCACTCAGGATTGATTTGGCTATTCGGGGTCTTTTGTTTCTCCAAATGAATTTAAGAACTTTTGTTTCCAAGCCTGTGAAGAAACTCTTGGGGATTTTGATTGGGATTGCATTAAATCTATACAAGAGTTTTGGTAAAATGGACATTTTTACAATGTTAATTTTCCCAATCCATGAGCATGGGAGGTTTTTCCATCTTCTGAGGTCTTCTTCAATTTCTTTCTTTAAGGGTTTAAAATTTTTGTTGTAGAGGTCTTTGGTGTCTTTGGTTAGGTTTGTTCCTAGGTATCTTATTGTTTTTGAGGCTATTGTGAGTGGGAAGGTCTCTTTGAATTCTTTCTCCAGTTGCTTGTT